>CM056060.1:82762312-83308069 GCA_029574335.1 Rana kukunoris
AACGGACTTAGAGGACCCTATTACGGTAGAGGAACTGCAACGAGCGGTGGGTGGCATGAGACCCGGTAAGGCACCGGGACCAGACGGATTCACCTTACAGTACTACCAGACTTTCCTCCTGTGTCTAGGTCCCCATATGGTGAAGATGTTTAATGGCCTTGGGGAGGGAGGAGCCCTTCCTAGGGATACTATACGGGCTCATATAACCCTGATTCACAAAGAGGGTAAGGACCCATCGGCGTGCGGAAGCTACAGACCTATCTCTCTATTGAACACTGACCTCAAGCTATTTACCAAAATCCTAGCTGTACACTGGGACCAGGTGGGCTTCGTCCCCTCCCGGGAAGCGAGAGACAACACCACAAAGGTGATTAACCTGATTCACGTGGCAACCAAAACCAAAGAGCCCTGTGTCTTCCTCGGCACAGATGCCGAGAAGGCATTTGACCGGGTTAACTGGGCATTTATGTTTGCCGTTCTCAGACGTATAGGCATAGGTCCCAAGATGCTTCACTGGATCTCTAGCATTTACTCCATACCTACGGCACAGGTCAAGGCTAACGGAATCCTTTCGGAATCTTTCCCCATTACAAACGGGACCAGGCAGGGGTGCCCGCTCTCACCCCTGCTCTTTGCCTTGGCCCTGGAGCCGTTCCTACGTACAATACGCGCACAGCCAGACATTGCAGGGATTACTGTGAGGGGCGAGCAGTACAAAATCTCGGCGTACGCGGATGATCTCCTGTTCTCCTTGACCAATCCAGTGATATCCCTACCGAACTTACTTCGGGAGTTTGATAGATATGGGAATCTGTCCAATCTTAAAATAAATTTCGACAAATCGGCGGCAATGGGGGTCAATGTTCCTCCCGCTAGGTTGAGCTCGTTACGGGCCCAGTTTAAATTTAAATGGTCAGACTGTTCCCTCGGGTACTTGGGAACTCGGATCCCAGGAGACCTGGGGCGCACTTTCGATCTTAATTTCCCGCCGTTGCTGGCCAGGGTTCGGGAGTTACTGAAAGGCTGGACCAAGGGATTGCACTCCTGGTTCGGGAGGTGCAATCTAATCAAGATGTCGATCCTACCCAAGTTCCTGTACTTATTTCAGGCATTGCCGATCAAGATTGCACCCTCATTCTTTAAACAGGTGAACTCCATCTTCACCAATTTTGTATGGGCTGGCTCCAAACCCCGTCTACGTAGGAGTCTCCTAACGTTGCCTAAACATCTCGGAGGGCTGGCCCTCCCGGATGTGCGGAATTATTACAGGGCAGTCCATATGGGCAGAATTATAGATTGGAACCGAAACGGTAAATCCAAACTCTGGGTCCATCTAGAACAGGCACAGGCGGAGATTCCGTTGGGAGGGGCACCCTGGTGTGCTGACCGATTACCCTCAGACATGACTTCCCACCCAGTCATTGGCACTACCCTGGGGGTGGGAGCGGCAACTTTGCTCTCTTCCCACCTCTCGTCAGGCGACTCTCCACTGTACCCGATCTTGGGGAACCCAGCGTTCCCTCTGGGACTGGAGGTAGCAGAATACGAGACACTGACATCGACGGGGAGGGTCCAAGCCTCCCACTTCCTGGAGGGAGATCATTGGCCTTCTATTCAGGCCCTGACTAACGACACCGGTCAGTTCCGACTGCCGTTTTGGAAGGCGATACGCCTGCACCACTTCCTACACTCTATTGAGAATCCAGCGCGCTATCAGCGAGAGTTGACGTCCTTCGAGGAATATTGCAGGGAAGAAGGGCCAATGCCACGGGTGCTGTCCAAAATGTATGGATTACTTAACTCTCCCCCGATACAACCCGAGCTGCCCTTCCTACAGAAATGGGAAGCCGAACTGCAGCGCTCCTTCACGGATGCCCAAAGACAGAAGATAATTCGCCTTTCCCTCAAAACATCGATCTGTACAAAAACTCAGGAGCTCAATTATAAGATCCTGACCAGATGGTATTATACCCCCCAGGTCTTACACAGATTTTTTCCTGCGTCCCCCAACCTGTGCTGGAGATGTTTAGCGGAGGTGGGGACGCTCCTCCACATCTTTTGGTCCTGTCCCAAATTGCAGCACTTCTGGTCAACGGTCGGTACGATCACCCAGAAGTTTACAGACCAGGCAATGGTGAATGATCCGGCCTTTTTCCTACTCAATGACACCCCACTCCCGGAACGGACCTACAAGAAGTCAATTGTACGGCACCTACTGAATGCGGCTAAGTCCTGCATTCCTCTCAAGTGGAAAAAGAGATCGCCCCCGTCGGTAGGCATGTGGATGCGGAGGGTGGAAGATATCAGGCGATTGGAGGACCTGGTCCTCACCTCCTAGAACAAGCAGGAGAAGCACTCTCAGGCGTGGAGGCTCTGGAATATGTATATTCTATCAGATGAAGGATTGGAAATGCTTGCTTCCTAATTTGAGCAGGAGACCTGGCCCCGCCGTCGGCGACGGTGGGGGCTCGCCCCCCAACCCTGGGTCACCCCCCCCGGTCCCCCCCCCCTCACTTTTCGCTCTTCTCTTCACTTCTCTTTTTTCGTTCTATCCCTATCTATCTTTCCCTATACCCCTCCCACTGGGCCTCTACTCACTCTATACCCACTGCTCCCCCGCTGGCGCCCTCCTTTTTTTTTTTTTTGCTGTAGCAAGTGACAGGGGAGACCTGGACAGGGCAATTGAATTTCAGTTGGTCATAGGATAGTGGCGTGATTTGCCCTATGGGGTCTTTATTATATGATACAGACCAGCTGAGGAGGAGGAGGTTATCTGGGTAGCCTCGGGATATAGGGCCGATACTGTCCTATGTTTGCTTGGTACACTTGAGAATATCTGGTCCGTCCCAGGATAAGAATGCACATGTTTCTTTCATGGCCCCTCCCGGTGGACAGCACTGTACTGTATTGTATTGTATTTTTTTTTATTGTATGCATGTATGTATGTCTTGTTTGTTTTGTAAGAAATAAAAAACGTTATATTTGAAAAAAAAAAAAAAAGGAGAACATTGGTTTCGGAGGTGGAGCAATTACCGATTTAACCAATAGATCTCTTAAAGTGGGAGCTCTTTTGTAAATTATTCTGGGTTTAGAGGGGAGTATTGGTTTCAGATCTTTGTCTCCAAGTAGTACATGCCAGTGTCGCTGGATAAGTTTGTTTATATCCTTGTGTTGGACATTATAGTCCAATATAAGGCTAGGTGTTACTTCCTTAAGGTTCCCTTTATCTTTCTTCTTATTTTCTAGCATAGGTTTTCTATCCAGAATTTCGACTTTACGGATTTGTTTACTAACCATCGAACCTGTCCGACGGACAGGTGTCCATCAGACAGGTTTTAAAGCATGTTTTAAAACTTTGGTCCGACGGACAACGGTCTGACGTACACCACCATCGAACTGGTCCGATGAAACTGGTCTGCAGACCAGTTTCATCGGACCTGTCTGCTCGTGTGTACACGGCCTTAGGTATAGAATATTTGTTAAAATTACATTCTCGCAAGGGCCCTTGTGAATCAGTTTAAGTTACTGCTGATTGATTGTGTTTGCATTTAAAACCCTATGCTTATTACTCCTAAGTGCCTTACAGTAAACTTACTCTTTAAAAAGCAATCACATTTGTTGTGTGGAGTGTATTTTCTCGGCCGGAGGGGTCATACCACAACAGCAGGTAATTCATTGTCACATTGCCATTGTATACTGTGTGTCTGCTATTGTGACTCCAGCCCAGTAGGGGTCACAATATCTTACTGCCAGACTTCTGATGTGTCAAGGGCGGGTTCGAGCTGATTAAATAGGGGTGAGTTGAGCCAAGAGAGTAGATCCCAAACAAATCAATCAGCGGCCCTTTCGGGGGTAGCGCTACAATTAATATTGGCCAACCGTGTTGAGATTGAAGGAGCACCAGATTGCTTCTGGCTACATTGATCATGTAAAGCAGGATAGAATTTTTGCAAATCTATATCTGGATTTTGGTATGATGCTTCAAGCTCAGAATTTCCCGGTTCCAAACAGTGGAGGTCCTTAGATGTGTAGAAGCTTCTTGTTCCAAAAAATAACATATCCGTTGAACACCTGTATACCCCTTAGATCATTAGGATTACCAAAAGGTGCCAGCACTAGCCTTCCAATTTTATTTCCAAAGACTTTGGGTAAGTTGGTCAGGCCAAGCATTCATGTTTATGTGCCTCATGGCTGCATGCTGTAACTGGGGGGGTGGCTGACTGATGTGTGCGCATCCATCGTGCTGCCAAAGCTTATCTCAGAGGCCTGGCATTTGGCAAAACACAAGTTAATCTGGCACTTGTGTGTCCTGACAGTAAGAACTACTTGGAGCAGAGCTATGTGAAGTACCTACATAACTCCATCTATACAAGGAAGGAAAAAGAATCTCCTATGGAACCAGATTTATGGGTGAAAGACACAGCCCTGCCACGCTCAGGATTACACCTCTATCATTGCCTATAGAAAATATAAACCATCAATACTTCACATAAATACAAAGTATTAAGTGATGCTATAAATAGCACATATCATTTGGGGTCTATTTATAAGAAAAATTGCTGTGTGAATGTCCCACGTGGTAGAACATCCATTATGAGTAATCACTGTAGTTTGCCTAAAAATGTTTGTTTCCATCTAGTGGCCATAATGCAGTACCTCAATCAATACCTCAATCGGGAAAATATAGAATCAAGACCACTAGATGTAGGTGATGATCATAGGAAATAAACATATTAGGCAAAGAATGGTGACTGTTTGTGGTGGCTGTGTGAATGCTTTTAAGTAGACCCCTTTAACCACTTCCATACCAGGCATTTATGCACCTTCCCGCCCAAGCCAATTTTCAGCTTTCAACGGCTCTTCCTGTTTACATCGTGTTTACATCGTGATCAGCCGTGATTGGACACGGCTGATCACGTGGTAACGAGGCTCCGCCGGAGACTCGTTACCGAGATCGGGGATGCAGGGTGTCAGACTGACACCCCACATCACCGATCGCCGCGATGCGCGCCCCCGGGGGCGCGCAGCGGCTCAATATCCTGATCACGTCATATGACGTGAAGTCAGGAACTAGTAACCACTTTGCCGCCGTCAATATGTCATTGGCGGGCGGCAAGTGGTTAAACACACAGCCGATTGGTTAACCACTTCTGTACCAGCAGATTTGCTGCTGCAGGGCCGTCCTCCTGTGTAGGATCATGTACTGTATATAAATGTGATTCTGCACTACCGCCTACCGCGTTTTTAGCAATACACAATTATTCAAAAATAATTAAATATATGAAATATAAAAAATATTTCCATAATAACAGGCTCATGAAGCTGGTTATTATGGAAATATATTTCATATACTTAATTATTTTTGAATAATTGTGTATTGCTAAAAACGCATCTTATTTAAAGTCCCAAAACCTCCCCCCTCTATGCTTCTGCTGTGATTGCCGCCATTACTCATACCTCCCAACTTTTATAAGATCCAGTTGTTGAGCGGGGGAGGGGGTCGGGGGGGCCGCGGGTCACAGTTGTTGAGTGGGGGGGGGATTGCCTCTCTCACCTGCACATCCTGTCAGGTGTTGTTCTCTTCCTTTACTGCAGCCCAGTCAGCATGTCTCCCCTCAGTGCTTCCTGTGCAGGAAAATTAACCCCTTCGCGGGACTAAGCAGTCTGTGCGGGAAGTTCCCACAGAATCTGTGGGGGTTGGGAGGTATGCCATTACTAGTACCGTGTTTCCCCAAAAATAAGCCCGGGTCTTATATTAATTTTGGCGCACGCCTGGTCAAAAGGAGCTACCTGTACGTCCCCCTTAAGGAACAGCATTGTGGAGGCGCGCCAGCCATGAGCTCTGTGAGCCTGACCACGGGGCCCGCGGACTCAATTTCTGCGGGGATACCCATGATCGTCTCACGGCAAAATAGAACGAGGAAATGCTGATGTAAACAAGCATCTCCTCGCTCTGCCTAGTCACAATGACAGTGCTCACTGCTTCCTGTAATCGGAAGCAGTAATCACTGTCTTGTCACACACAGCCCATCCCCCCCTACAGTAAGAAGCACTCACTAGGGCACACCCGCGAGTAGCGCAGCACATTCCCAGTGGTCCCTGCTGTCTCCTGGGACCAGTGTGTTTCCCAGAAGGCAGCGGGGGGAGGGGCACAGGAAGTGGAGTGACTCCCGTGGAAGTCTCTCCCCGGAAGTGGGTGCAAATACCTGCATTATACAGGTATCTGCACCCCCCTCCCCCTGAAAGGTGCCAAATGGGACACCGGAGGGGGGTTCCGAAAAGCGGAATTCCATTTTTGGGTGGAACTCTGCTTTAAAGTGACTGTAAAGCTTTACATTTCTTTCATTAAAATAATAAACATGTTATACTTATCTGCTCTGCGTAATGATTTTGCACAGCGCAGCCCTGATCCTTCTTACGTACATATACGTCGGCAGAATGGCACGGGCAGGCAAAGCAACGTCCTAGGCCTAGGGTAGCACTTTGCAGGGGGACAGCATGAAAAGAGTCCCCACCAGCTTTCGCTACACTTTTAGTGCAGCACCAGTCTTAGGAGGTGGACTGGGCTGAAAGATCAAATCGGTCTGGCGCCCACGTTACACTATGACAATACATATTAAATACATCTCCATAAAATTTCCACAACACCCTATAAAGCGGCCACACTGTTACCGGTATGATAGAGATGGTACGGACACAAGGGACACTGACATGGTCACCTATGCCTGTCAGGTAGATAGTAGGACTCTCCTGCAGTCCTTTGCTTGTGTCAGTTGTACATATTAGGGATATTATTTCTCAGCGCTATTGGACAGCTGAGTGTGAAGTGCATCCACTATTAGCATGGGAAGGCGTGTCTGTGCGGTCACATGACCGGTCGTGTGTGATAGGAGTCTCTTTACACACAGCAATGTACCTCTAGCAACGCTGCACATATAAAGTATGTTATAATGTTGCTAATACCACTAATGTTTTGTCATAATGTTGCTAATACCACTTATGTTTTGTCATTAAATGCAATGTCTGTATTGGGGCAGTCCTTACAGGATACACACCATATATTTTTGGCCTGCTTATATGAGTTTTTTTTTCCCTCAATCCCGAGTCACTTTAGGTTTAAAAGTGAGGCTTGACCCTCATGCCAGTCACTTCATTGTGTATCAACCAGGAAGTAGAGAGTTATTGCTACCATTTTCCTATTGAAGCCATGATTTGAACAAGAGGGTCATTTTATCTTTTTAAGGGTAAGTGCATACCTTCCAACTGTACCTGCAATCTAATCGCTGGGGCTTTCCCCCAACGGCTTATAGAGTCCCGACTTAAATGGGGGGGGGGGGGGGTGAAGAGCCTGCTTGAGTTATTTTGCTTGAGTTAAATTGCTTGCAGTGAAGTGGAGGGACACACGGGATGCTTTCTTTCTGTCCTCCATTCACGCAGATACGACAGTTGAATTTCCAACGGTGACTGGTGATGTTGTGAAGCCCCTCTGTGTCCACGAATACAACCTTAAAGTGGAGTTCCACCCAAAAATGTAACTTCTGCTTATTGTGTTTTTTGAATCTGCGGCAATCTACGCCATGTCTTATCCCTCCTCCGCCCCCCCCCCCGCTGTCTTCTGGGAGACACACAGGTCCCAGAAGACAGCAGGGACCAGTCAGGACTCACATATGCATAGTAGGGAACCAGGCTGTGAAGACGCAAGGCTTCACCTACTGACACCTTTACTGAAGATGGCCGCGCCTCCACCCAGGAGCCATGGGTTGGCTTCGAGTGATGACATCATGGGCACCCTATACAGGTAAGTGTTTTTATTTTAAAAGTCAGCAGCTGCAGTATTTGTAGCCGCTGGCTTTTAATTAAAAAAAAAATTGGCGGAACTTCACTTTAACATGGAAGGGGTGGACTTCAACGACCAGATGATGGTGCTATACTTAATTGCCAGTAGAACCAGACGCCGGTTTAAAAAAAAGTGTCTATATACCTATTTCAATTGGTTCTGCTGAACACTTATGTGCTATACAAAGCGTCAGGATAAACTGGATCCTTCCTAAAATTCCAGGAAGAGATCATCACAGCCCTTCTGTTTCCAAATGCAGTGAGCCGGCTGCATGAGAGGCACTTTCTAGAAGTCACCTGTGGTACATTTTAAAAGACCCCAATCTGGAACATTTACAAATAAAAGTGCAAAAAAGAAAACACAAGAAAAAGAAAAAAGCCCAAAATAGTTACATCTTTTTTTCTCTCTATTGTTACTGTATTTTATGCTTAACTTTAATGTTTTATTGTTACTGTGTTTTATTGTATTTGCTTTACAGGTATGGCATGTCCTACTGTTATACTGTAATGTTATTTTGTTTTATTGTTAACCATTATTTGTTTTGCAGGTATGCCATTCAGTTACAGCACAGGTTTATTTATTCTCACAGCAACAGGGTTTGCTCTCATGATACAGATGGTACTCCAGCGCTGTAGGAGGTGATTTCACCACCACAGTTTAAAAAAAAACATATATGCCAAAGCATGGGGGCAGGCGTGCAGGGGCAGAGGGGCAAATTGCCCCCATGCTTCAGCACATATTTTTTACTCTTCATGTTTTATTGGTACTGTGACAGACCTAGCTGGGATAGAGGCTTTTGGAGGGGACTGAATGCTAGCCTCTTGCCTACTGATCATGGACCCTGGCATTTGGGGGAACGGTGCTCTTTGTGAAATGTATGCCTGGGGACCCCTGAGCTGGTGTTGGGTACATAGACCTGAATCCAAAATAACACCACCTCAGGGGTCCCCAGGCATATAACTCACAAAGAGCATCATTCCCCTAAATGCCAGGACCCATGATACTTTACATGTTTTATTGTTAACCTTGTTTGCTTTTCAGGTACACCATTCAGCTGTAGCACAGATTTGTTTATTTTGACAACATGGTTTGCTCTCACGACACGTAAATCAGTGACTCCAGTACTGTAGGAGGGATTTCGCCACCACAGTTAAAGTGGGGGGTTCCACGGTCCGGATTTTTTTATATTTTTTGTTAATTTAACTGTTGTGCTATTCTTTAAATTGTAGTCACATGTTTCATGTTCCTAGCGGCCCGCATTCTCTCTCGGCATGAAATGTCTCTTTATAAAAATCTCTTTTGGCCAATGGCCATTTCCATTTTGCTTGTGGGCAGCGTGAAGCCCACAAGAAAATGCTTCCGGAAAGCTGTGAATCCCGTGAGATTTTGTGAGTCTGCCTTATGACTCGTCTCCTGGGAAAAATTACGCTGTGCTCCCAGGAGACATTGCGATCTAGTCCCAGAAAACACAGGGCGCTTGGAAACAAAATGACACGCCCACTCCCACGGGAGAGATACCCAGAAGTGCCTGGTATTTTCTTGCTGAATCAAGGTATTGGAATCATTTTAAAAATTAGCGATAGCGGAATTTACATTAAATTATAAGCTGAAGTTTCTATTGAGGGTGAATCTCCGCTTTAAAAAAAAAGGAGCATATATGCCAAAGCATAAGGGCAGAGGTGGAGGGGCCATTCGTCCCTATTTTTTACTCTTATTTTTTTGGCAGAAAACTCCGATATAGGCATGACACCTGCTATTATTGTTCCTTCTGTCCTGACCAACCTGGTCTCTTCATCTGTGAAATTTGCTTTGCAGGTACCTTATTCAGCTACAGCACAGGTTTATTTTTTCTGACAGCAACAGGGTTTACTCTCACGATATGTAAATCAGTGACTCCAGCGCTGTAGGAGGTGATTTCACCACCACAGTTAAAAAAAGAACAGTGCATGTATGCCCATCATTAGAAGTGGGTGGATGCAGGGAGGTATTCTAATGGTGGGCATGCCACCGATCAATCTCTTTAAGTCATGGAGCCCACAGGCTGCATAAAAGAACATTACAATATTTTCCCAACAAGGACCAGCAATGTACTGGTATGTTGTTGGACTTCCAGTGGTTATACCAGAATGATGTTTGCATCGTTCTTTTCAGCCAACAGGCAGCTTTCATGTAAAAGCTTTTCAAGCAGTGGGAGGGAACGTCCCCACCTCCTGCCATCTTGCATGATTTTCTCTGGCTCTCCTGTCCCACCGGGGAACCTGAGAATGCAGCTGGTGGTTCCAACAGCTGACTATAGAGCTAATTGGAGACTAGAACGGTTCCAATCATCTCTATGGCCTAAGAAACCGGAAGCTATGAGCATTTCATGACTTCTGTTTTGCCCGATATAAACAGTGTAATTTGGAAATTTGGAAAGCATCTTGTCACACCGATCTTGGTGTGGTCAGATGCTTTGAGGGCAGAGGAGAGATCTAGAGTTTAATAGACCCCAATTAAAAAAAAAAAAGTGTACCTGTCACTACCTATTGCTCTTATATGTACATTCCCTGTGATAACAATAAAAAGGATAAAAAAGAAAATGAAAAGAACAGTGTAGAATTAAAATAAAAAAATAAAATAAAGCACCCCTGCCCCCCGTGCTCATGCGCAAAGGCGAGCGCAAGCGTCGGTCTTGTGTCATATGTAAATGGCAATTGAACCATGCATGTGAAATTGATCTGTGGCACCGCCCACCCCCTGCTCCTTTCCACAACAGGTCACAGACAGACTACTGGCAGTGGGCAGGGGGGTTGGTGGCGCTGCAGCTCAATTTCTATTGTAGCCACTTGTTTGCAACTTCGTCTGGTCTTCTGGAAAAGGGTGGCCGGCGGCGTATACCAGCTGGTATACAGGTGGGAGACTCCTTCCCGGATCCCTTAGTGAAGTACAGATGTAATGTCCGGTTATAGCGTAAAGCAGGGGGTATAGCTACACTCACGTCTAGACCGGATTTAAGTCATCTCTCATCGTCCGTAAGACAGCCAATCGGAGCCCAGGGTCGTTCCTACAGGCGCACGCCCATCAGCCAATCGACACACAGGGGGCGTTCCTACGAGTGCACGTCACGCTGTCATGTGTTGACAATCAGCTCACTTGTGTGTAGGCTTATGCAGACCGGAGTGAGATGACAGATAGCTGCTGCACACAGCATTCTGTCATTAACCCTCAGTGAGGGAGAATCTCAGATAACATATTAACCCATCACGTGCTTCAATGCAACAATCGGGATGAAGGGCAAATTAATTAGAATACACTGAATGATATAATCGTAACCTGCATTCCTCTAGATTTATAGAATCCAGGTGAATGATTACATAAACACGTTAAAAAACGCACATTTTGTAAACTTAAAATACATACACTATAATGCATAGAAAGCTGGACCGTCTATTTATGCTTTATGATCACAGAATATCACAAGTGCAAAACGCACATGTTATAAAGCTATGTGTGAAATAATGTGATTACATAAACACGTTTAAAAACGCACATTTTGGAAACTTAAAATACAAACACTATAATGTATAGAAAGCTGGACCATCTATTTTTTCTTTATGGTCACAGAATATCACAAGAGCAAAACGCACATGTTATAAAGCTATGTGCGAAATAATATACATGAAATCGACACACAAAAACGCACAGCATTCAGCCATACACCCTCAGTGAGGGAGAATCTCAGATAACATATTAACCCATCACGTGCTTCAATGCAACAATCGGGATGAAGGGCAAATTAATTAGAATACAATAAATGCTATAATCATAACATGTTATAAAGCTATGTGCGAAATAATGTGATTACATAAACACGTTTAAAAACGCACATTTTGGAAACTTAAAATACAAACACTATAATGTATAGAAAGCTGGACCATCTATTTTTTCTTTATGGTCACAGAATATCACAAGTGCAAAACGCACATGTTATATAGCTATGTGTGAAATAATATACATGAAATATATAAGGGGGGATAACACTATATAAAATATTTAAAATAAGTAATGTAGTACACCTAATAGAGTTCCAATACATTAGCAAATAATAATAAATAGAGACATACCATTGAATGTCCCCCAGTCAATTTAAAAATCACTAAGAAAACAGTTAATATCCAGATCAACATTTAACCCCTTAGGCGATAAAGTGTCGACGGAAAAAAATCCATTGGGTCTCCCTTTTAGAGAGATCACGGACCAAATTAGACCCTCTCCATTCAGGCTTGAGATGGTCTATACCCCAGAATTTCAAACCCCTAGGGCTTTTGTCATGAAATAATTTAAAATGTAAGGACACATTATGATCCTTGAATCCATTTAACCTACATTGTTAAAAAATTCATACCATTCAGTCATGAGAAAAATCTTAAATGCCTGGTGGAGATGGGATACAAAAAAGGGGTCCTTACGGGTCGGGAGAAGAAATATCTCGTCCCGAGCAGTAATAGAACCCCTACCATATACACTCTTCCCAAGATACATAAGGACATTGTGAACCCTCCAGGTAGGCCCATTGTCAATGGCATAGGTTCTAATACGTCCCGTCTTGGTGAATACCTTGATGTATTTTTACAGCAAAGTGTAGCTGAAACTAAGGCATATTTAAAGGATACAAAGAGCTTGCTTCAGTATATGCAACAAATAGACCTTACAGGGAAAGACGAGATATTTCTGGTTACAGCGGATGTGTCCTCCCTGCACATCATCATACAGCATGATGATGCTCTTTTGGCCCTTTATTGGGCCCTAAGCAAGCGTGATGATCTACTCTATGATCAAAAAGTTTTCATCCGGAACTCACTTGATTTTTGTTTGAGTCATAATTTCTTTTGGGTCAATGGCATCTATTACTCCCAATGCAGAGGTGTCGCTATGGGCGCAAAGTTTGCACCTAGCATAGCGAACCTCTTCATGGGAGAGTGGGAGGATAAGATAAGTCCCGCCCTCACCTTTTATTTTATAAAAGATACATTGATGACCTGTTTTTTTTATATGGGAAGGACCTCTAGACACCCTACAGGCCTTCTTAGAAGAACTGAATACGAATAACAATAACATCAAACTCACTAGTGAATGCAGTCCTACCAGCATTCATTTTTTAGATGTAGAAATATTCAGGATGGGAAATAGGTTGGGAACAAAAGTTTACTTCAAACCGACGGACTCTAATAGCTACTTGCCAATCAGTAGTGGCCACCATCCATTGTGGCTGAGAAATATCCCTAAGGGGCAGCTAACCAGAGTGAAGAGAAACTGCTCTGAGCTGGATGATTTTTTGACACAATCCCAAGTTATTAAAAACAAGTTCACAGAAAAGGGATACTGTGCTGATATGTTGGATTCAATAATCTCAGAACTGGCATGCATCCCCAGAGAGAAGTTTATGTGTAATGGGAACAGAGTGGAAAGTAATGGAAGTCGAGAATGGAATTTTCTCTCAGATTTTTATTCTCAATATAGAGAAGTTGAAAACATATTCTCAACTCACTGGCACGTTTTGTCAATGGATAAGACATTAGCTCCTATACTGCCCTCTAAACCGGGGTTTATATACCGGAGAGCTTCCAGCTTTGCAGACAGGGTGGTTCGGAAGGTACTCGATCCTCCATCCCGTCCTGCAACTTTTTGGGACAGAGATGTCTTTTTTGCTTGTAAGAAGTGTCGAGCGTGTAAGGAAGCTAGTCGGCCAGTAGGGGCAGTTGAGAATTTTGTCTCTACATCAAATCACAAAGAATTCACTGTAAATGAGTTCATCACTTGCAATACTGACCATGTGGTTTATGCATTACAATGCCCATGCGGCTTAATCTATATATGTCGCATAAATCGACAAATGAAAATCAGGATCGCAGAACATGTTGCCAATATTTTAAATGGATTCAAGGATCATAATGTGTCCTTACATTTTAAATTATTTCATGACAAAAACCCTAGGGGTTTGAAATTCTGGGGTAGAGACCATCTCAAGCCTGAATGGAGAGGGTCTAATTTGGTCCGTGATCTCTCTAAAAGGGAGACCCAATGTATTTTTTCCGTCGACACTTTATCGCCTAAGGGGTTAAATGTCGATCTGGATATTAACTGTTTTATTAGTGATTTTTAAATTGACTGGGGGACATTCAATGGTATGTCTCTATTTATTATTATTTGCTAATGTATTGGAACTCTATTAGGTGTACTACATTACTTAGCGTATTTATCGGCATATAACACACACAGGTGTATAACACGCAGCCTTACTTTAATAGGGAAGTTTCAGGAAAAAAACTATCCACAGCCCCCTGCATATAACACGCAGGCACAGTTTACCTTCTATTTTCAGGGTAAAAAAAGTGAGAGTTATATGCCAATAAATACTGTATTTTAAATATTTTATATAGTGTTCTCCCCCCTTATATATTTCATGTATATTATTTCACACATAGCTTTATAACATGTGCGTTTTGCACTTGTGATATTCTGTGACCATAAAGAAAAAATAGATGGTCCAGCTTTCTATACATTATAGTGTTTGTATTTTAAGTTTCCAAAATGTGCGTTTTTAAACATGTTTATGTAATCACATTATTTCGCAAATAGCTTTATAACATGTGCGTTTTGCACTTGTAATATTCTGTGATCATAAAGCATAAATAGACGGTCCAGCTTTCTATGCATTATAGTGTATGTATTTTAAGTTTACAAAATGTGCGTTTTTTAACGTGTTTATGTAATCATTCACCTGGATTCTATAAATCTAGAGGAATGCAGGTTACGATTATATCATTCAGTGTATTCTAATTAATTTGCCCTTCATCCCGATTGTTGCATTGAAGCACGTGATGGGTTAATATGTTATCTGAGATTCTCCCTCACTGAGGGTTAATGACAGAATGCTGTGTGCAGCAGCTATCTGTCATCTCACTCCGGTCTGCATAAGCCTACACACAAATGAGCTGATTGTCAACACATGACAGCGTGACGTGCACTCGTAGGAACGCCCCCTGTGTGTCGATTGGCTGATGGGCGTGCGCCTGTAGGAACGCCCCCTGGGCTCCGATTGGCTGTCTTACGGACCATGAGAGATGACTTAAATCCGGTCTAGACGTGAGTGTAGCTATACCCCCTGCTTTACGCTATAACCGGACATTACATCTGTACTTCACTAAGGGATTCGGGAAGGAGTCTCCCACCTGTATACCAGCTGGTATACGCCGCCGGCCACCCTTTTCCAGAAGACCAGACGAAGTTGCAAACAAGTGGCTACAATAGAAATTGAGCTGCAGCGCCACCCACCCCCCTGCCCACTGCCAGTAGTCTGTCTGTGACCTGTTGTGGAAAGGAGCAGGGGGTGGGCGGTGCCACAGATCAATTTCACATGCATGGTTCAATTGCCATTTACATATGACACGAGACCGACGCTTGCGCTCGCCTTTGCGCATGAGCACGGGGGGCAGGGGTGCTTTATTTTATTTTTTTATTTTAATTTTACACTGTTCTTTTCATTTTCTTTTTTATCCTTTTTATTGTTATCACAGGGAATGTACATATAAGAGCAATAGGTACTGACAGGTACACTTTTTTTTTTTTAATTGGGGTCTATTAAACTCTAGATCTCTCCTCTACCCTCAAAGCATCTGACCACACCAAGATCGGTGTGACAAGATGCTTTCCAAATTTCCAAATTACACTGTTTATATCGGGCAAAACAGAAGTCATGAAATGCTCATAGCTTCCGGTTTCTTAGGCCATAGAGATGATTGGAACCATTCTAGTCTCCAATTAGCTCTATAGTCAGCTGTTGGAACCACCAGCTGCATTCTCAGGTTCCCTTCCCCGGTGGAACAGGAGAGCCAGAGAAAATCATGCAAGATGGCAGGAGGTGGGGACGTTCCCTCCCACTGCTTGAAAAGCTTTTACATGAAAGCTGCCTGTTGGCTGAAAAGAACGATGCAAACATCATTCTGGTATAACCACTGGAAGTCCAACAACATACCAGTACATTGCTGGTCCTTGTTGGAAAAATATTGTAATGTTCTTTTATGCAGCCTGTGGGCTCCATGACTTAAAGAGATTGATCGGTGGCATGCCCACCATTAGAATACCTCCCTGCATCCACCCACTTCTAATGATGGGCATACATGCACTGTTCTTTTTTTAACTGTGGTGGTGAAATCACCTCCTACAGCGCTGGAGTCACTGATTTACATATCGTGAGAGTAAACCCTGTTGCTGTCAGAATAAATAAACCTGTGCTGTAGCTGAATAAGGTACCTGCAAAGCAAATTTCACAGATGAAAAGACCAGGTTGGTCAGGACAGAAGGAACAATAATAGCAGGTGTCATGCCTATATCGGAGTTTTCTGCCAAAAAAATAAGAGTAAAAAATATATGCTGAAGCATGGGGGCAATCCGCCCCTAATGTTAGGGACGAATGGCCCCTCCACCTCTGCCCCTATGCTTTGGCATATATGCTCCTTTTTTTTTAAAGCGGAAGTTCACCCTCAATAGAAACTTC
This sequence comes from Rana kukunoris, assembly GCA_029574335.1. Classification (NCBI taxonomy): domain Eukaryota; kingdom Metazoa; phylum Chordata; class Amphibia; order Anura; family Ranidae; genus Rana; species Rana kukunoris. The sequence continues at coordinate 82,778,686 of CM056060.1, forward strand.
AGCTTATTAAGACAGGCACAATAACTACATGTAAATTCCGCTATCGCTAATTTTTAAAATGATTCCAATACCTTGATTCAGCAAGAAAATACCAGGCACTTCTGAGTATCTCTCCCGCGGGAGTGGGCGTGTCATTTTGTTTCCAAGCGCCCCGTGTTTTCTGGGACTAGATCGCAATGTCTCCTGGGAGCACAGCGTAATTTTTCCCAGGAGACGAGTCATAAGGCAGACTCACAAAATCTCACGGGATTCACAGCTTTCCGGAAGCATTTTCTTGTGGGCTTCACGCTGCCCACAAGCAAAATGGAAATGGCCATTGGCCAAAAGAGATTTTTATAAAGAGACATTTCATACCGAGAGAGAATGCGGGCCGCTAGGAACATGAAACATGTGACTACAATTTAAAGAATAGCACAAGAGTTAAATTAACAAAAAAATATAAAAAAATCCGGACCGTGGAACCCCCCACTTTAACTGTGGTGGCGAAATCCCCTCCTACAGTACTGGAGTCCCTGATTTACGTGTCGTGAGAGCAAACCCTGTTGTCAAAATAAACAAATCTGTGCTACAGCTGAATGGTGTACCTGAAAAGCAAACAAGGTTAACAATAAAACATGTAAAGTATCATGGGTCCTGGCATTTGGGGGAATGATGCTCGTTGTGAGTTATATGCCTGGGGACCCCTGAGGTGGTGTTATTTTGGATTCAGGTCTATGTCCCTAACACCAGCTCAGGGGTCCCCAGGCATACATTTCACAAAGAGCACCGTTCCCCCAAATGCCAGGGTCCATGATCAGTAGGCAAGAGGCTATCATTCAGTCCCCTCCAAAAGCCTCTATCCCAGCTAGGTCTGTCACAGTACCAATAAAACATGAAGAGTAAAAAATATGTGCTGAAGCATGGGGGCAATTTGCCCCTCTGCCCCTGCACCCCTGCCCCCATGCTTTGGCATATATGTTTTTTTTTTAAACTGTGGTGGTGAAATCACCTCCTACAGCGCTGGAGTACCATCTGTATCATGAGAGCAAACCCTGTTGCTGTGAGAATAAATAAACCTGTGCTGTAACTGAATGGCATACCTGCAAAACAAATAATGGTTAACAATAAAACAAAATAACATTACAGTATAACAGTAGGACATGCCATACCTGTAAAGCAAATACAATAAAACACAGTAACAATAAAACATTAAAGTTAAGCATAAAATACAGTAACAATAGAGAGAAAAAAAGATGTAACTATTTTGGGCTTTTTTCTTTTTCTTGTGTTTTCTTTTTTGCACTTTTATTTGTAAATGTTCCAGATTGGGGTCTTTTAAAATGTACCACAGGTGACTTCTAGAAAGTGCCTCTCATGCAGCCGGCTCACTGCATTTAGAAACAGAAGGGCTGTGATGATCTCTTCCTGGAATTTTAGGAAGGATCCAGTTTATCCTGACGCTTTGTATAGCACATAAGTGTTCAGCAGAACCAATTGAAATAGGTATATAGACACTTTTTTTTAAACCGGCGTCTGGTTCTACTGGCAATTAAGTATAGCACCATCATCTGGTCGTTGAAGTCCACCCCTTCCATGTTAAAGTGAAGTTCCGCCAATTTTTTTTTAAATTAAAAGCCAGCGGCTACAAATACTGCAGCTGCTGACTTTTAAAATAAAAACACTTACCTGTATAGGGTGCCCATGATGTCATCACTCGAAGCCAACCCATGGCTCCTGGGTGGAGGCGCGGCCATCTTCAGTAAGGGTGTCAGTAGGTGAAGTCTTGCGTCTTCACAGCCTGGTTCCCTACTACGCATATGTGAGTCCTGACTGGTCCCTGCTGTCTTCTGGGACCTGTGTGTCTCCCAGAAGACAGGGGGGGGGCGGAGGAGGGATAAGACATGGCGTAGATTGCCGCAGATTCAAAAAACACAATAAGCAGAAGTTACATTTTTGGGTGGAACTCCACTTTAAGGTTGTATTCGTGGACACAGAGGGGCTTTACAACATCACCAGTCACCGTTGGAAATTCAACTGTCGTATCTGCGTGAATGGAGGACAGAAAGAAAGCATCCCGTGTGTCCCTCCACTTCACTGCAAGCAATTTATTATAACTCAAGCAGGCTCTTCGCCCCCCCCCCCCTCCATTTAAGTCGGGACTCTATAAGCCGTTGGGGGAAAGCCCCAGCGATTAGATTGCAGGGACAGTTGGAAGGTATGCACTTACCCTTAGAAAGATAAAATGACCCTCTTGTTCAAATCATGGCTTCAATAGGAAAATGGTAGCAATAATGCCGCGTACACACGGTCGTTTTTTGCGATGAAAAAAAAACGACGTTTTTTAAAACGTCATTTAAATTGATCGTGTGTGGGCAAAACGTCGTTTTTTGTCTTAAAAAAAACGACCAAAAAAAAATTCCACCATGCTTGAATTTTTTGTGTCGTTTTTCAAAACGTCGTTTTTTGTTTCACAATAAAGTCACCGTGTGTAGCAAAAACGTCTTTTAAAACGACGTTTTTCAACCCGCGCATGCCCAGAAACTAGTTATGAAGCGAGCTTCAATGGAAAAGTGTGGTGAACGTAACCTTGTTTTTTGTGAAAAAAACGATGGTGTGTATGCAACATCGTCTTTGAAAGTGACGTTTCAAAAACGTAGTTTTTTACTTCACAAAAAACGTCGTTTTTTTTCATCGCAAAAAACGACCGTGTGTACGCGGCATAACTCTCTACTTCCTGGTTGATACACAATGAAGTGACTGGCATGAGGGTCAAGCCTCACTTTTAAACCTAAAGTGACTCGGGATTGAGGAAAAAAAAAAACTCATATAAGCAGGCCAAAAATATATGGTGTGTATCCTGTAAGGACTGCCCCAATACAGACATTGCATTTAATGACAAAACATTAGTGGTATTAGCAACATTATGACAAAACATTAGTGGTATTAGCAACATTATAACATACTTTATATGTGCAGCGTTGCTAGAGGTACATTGCTGTGTGTAAAGAGACTCCTATCACACACGACCGGTCATGTGACCGCACAGACACGCCTTCCCATGCTAATAGTGGATGCACTTCACACTCAGCTGTCCAATAGCGCTGAGAAATAAAATTAAGACTCCCTAATATGTACAACTGACACAAGCAAAGGACTGCAGGAGAGTCCTACTACCTACCTGACAGGCATAGGTGACCATGTCAGTGTCCCTTGTGTCCGCACCATCTCTATCATACTGGTAACAGTGTGGCCGCTTTATAGGGTGTTGTGGAAATTTTATGGAGATGTATTTAATATGTATTGTCATAGTGTAATGTGGGCGCCAGACCGATTTGATCTTTCAGCCCAGTCCACCTCCTAAGTCTGGTGCTGCACTAAAAGTGTAGCGAAAGCTGGTGGGGACTCTTTTCATGCTGTCCCCCTGCAAAGTGCTACCCTAGGCCTAGGACGTTGCTTTGCCTGCCCGTGCCATTCTGCCGACGTATATGTACGTAAGAAGGATCAGGGCTGCGCTGTGCAAAATCATTACGCAGAGCAGATAAGTATAACATGTTTATTATTTTAATGAAAGAAATGTAAAGCTTTACAGTCACTTTAAAGCAGAGTTCCACCCAAAAATGGAATTCCGCTTTTCGGAACCCCCCTCCGGTGTCCCATTTGGCACCTTTCATGGGGAGGGGGGTGCAGATACCTGTATAATGCAGGTATTTGCACCCACTTACGGGGAGAGACTTCCACGGGAGTCACTCCACTTCCTGTGCCCCTCCCCCCGCTGCCTTCTGGGAAACACACTGGTCCCAGGAGACAGCAGGGACCACTGGGAATGTGCTGCGCTACTCGCGGGTGTGCCCTAGTGAGTGCTTCTTACTGTAGGGGGGGATGGGCTGTGTGTGACAAGACAGTGATTACTGCTTCCGATTACAGGAAGCAGTGAGCACTGTCATTGTGACTAGGCAGAGCGAGGAGATGCTTGTTTACATCAGCATTTCCTCGTTCTATTTCGCCGTGAGACGATCATGGGTATCCCGGCAGAAATTGAGTCCGCGGGCCCCGTGGTCAGGCTCACAGAGCTCACGGCTGGCGCTCCTCCACAATGCTGTTCCTTAAGGGGGACGTACAGGTAGCTCCTTTTGACCAGGCGTGCGCCAAAATTAATATAAGACCCGGGCTTATTTTTGGGGAAACACGGTACTAGTAATGGCATACCTCCCAACCCCCACAGATTCTGCGGGAACTTCCCGCACAGACTGCTTAGTCCCGCGAAGGGGTTAATTTTCCCGCACAGGAAGCACTGAGGGGAGACATGCTGACTGGGCTGCAGTAAAGGAAGAGAACAACACCCGACAGGATGTGCAGGTGAGAGAGGCAATCCCCCCCCCACTCAACAACTGTGACCCGCGGCCCCCCCGACACCCCCCCCTCCCCCGCTCAACAACTGGATCTTATAAAAGTTGGGAGGTATGAGTAATGGCGGCAATCACAGCAGAAGCATAGAGGGGGGAGGTTTTGGGACTTTAAATAAGATGCGTTTTTAGCAATACACAATTATTCAAAAATAATTAAATATATGAAATATATTTCCATAATAACCAGCTTCATGAGCCTGTTATTATGGAAATATTTTTTATATTTCATATATTTAATTATTTTTGAATAATTGTGTATTGCTAAAAACACGGTAGGCGGTAGTGCAGAATCACATTTATATACAGTACATGATCCTACACAGGAGGACGGCCCTGTAGCAGCAAATCTGCTGGTACAGAAGTGGTTAACCAATCGGCTGTGTGTTTAACCACTTGCCGCCCGCCAATGACATATTGACGGCGGCAAAGTGGTTACTAGTTCCTGACTTCACGTCATATGACGTGATCAGGATATTGAGCCGCTGCGCGCCCCCGGGGGCGCGCATCGCGGCGATCGGTGATGTGGGGTGTCAGTCTGACACCCTGCATCCCCGATCTCGCTAACGAGTCTCCGGTGGAGCCTCGTTACCACGTGATCAGCCGTGTCCAATCACGGCTGATCACGATGTAAACACGATGTAAACAGGAAGAGCCGTTGAAAGCTGAAAATTGGCTTGGGCGGGAAGGTGCATAAATGCCTGGTATGGAAGTGGTTAAAGGGGTCTATTTAACCACTTAAGGACCGCCGCATGTACATTTACGTCGGCAGAATGGCACCGACAGGCACATCAACGTATATATACGTTGGTGCCTTGGGGGGGATCGGGGGTCCGATCGGACCCCCCCCCGTACATGCGGCGGTCCGCGCGGCTGCAGGAGCGATCCGACAAGTGGGGGCGGCTATCCATTTTCATCCGCCCCCTCCGGATCGCTCCCAGCCAATGCGCGCGCCCGCCTGACCTGTCACTTCCTCCTCCTGTGTAAACACAGGAAGGAGGAAGCGACGTGATCTCTCCCTCGGCGTTTGTTTCAAGCGCCGCTGAGGAGAGATCACCACACTACAAGTAAGTCCTGCACCAACACTACACTACACACACACAAAATCACATTTAACCCCCGCGATCGCCCCCCCCCCTCCCCCCTGTCACAGTGTCACTGAATGCAGTAATCATACATGTATGATTACTGTATTTAGTGTCAGTGTGACAGACAGTGTGACAGTCAGACAGTGTTAGTGTCAGGGTAGCCCCCCCACCCCCCCAATAAAGTTTTAACCCCTTGATCACTGCCCTAGTTAACCCTTTCACTCCCTATTGCCAGCATCACTAAGCGATCATTTTTCTGATCGCTGTATTAGTGTCGCTGTTCCCGCTAGGTAGCTAATTTTTTTTTAATGCGATTTTTTTTTTACTAAAGACATGCGGCTAAATAAATTTTGGCCTAAATGTTTGACTAAAATTTAGTTTATTGGTTTTTTATTATAACAAAAAGTAAAAAATATTGATTTTTTTCCAAAAATGGCGCTCTATTTTTGTATATAGCGCAAAAAATAAAAATCGCAGAGGCGATCAAATACCACCAAAAGAAAGCTCTATTTGTGGGAAAAAAAGGACGCGAATTTTGTTTGGGAGCCACGTCGCACGACCGCGCAATTGTCTATTAAAGCGACGCAGTGCCGAATCGCAAAAACCCCTTGGGTCATTTGCCAGCGTATTGGTCCGGGTCTTAAGTGGTTAAAAGCATTCACACAGCCACCACAAACAGTCACCATTCTTTGCCTAATATGTTTATTTCCTATGATCATCAGCTACATCTAGTGGTCTTGATGCTATATTTTCCCGATTGAGGTATTGATTGAGGTACTGCATTATGGCCACTAGATGGAAACAAACATTTTTAGGCAAACTACAGTGATTACTCATAATGGATGTTCTACCACGTGGGACATTCACACAGCAATTTTTCTTATAAATAGACCCCAAATGATATGTGCTATTTATAGCATCACTTAATACTTTGTATTTATGTGAAGTATTGATGGTTTATATTTTCTATAGGCAATGATAGAGGTGTAATCCTGAGCGTGGCAGGGCTGTATCTTTCACCCATAAATCTGTTTCCATAGGAGATTCTTTTTCCTTCCTTGTATAGACGGAGTTATGTAGGTACTTCACATAGCTCTGCTCCAAGTAGTTCTTACTGTCAGGACACACAAGTGCCAGATTAACTTGTGTTTTTCCAAATGCCAGGCCTCTGAGATAAGCTTTGGCAGCACGATGGATGCGCACACATCAGTCAGCCACCCCCCCAGTTACAGCATGCAGCCATGAGGCACATAAACATGAATGCTTGGCCTGACCAACTTACCCAAAGTCTTTGGAAATAAAATTGGAAGGCTAGTGCTGGCACCTTTTGGTAATCCTAATGATCTAAGGGGTATACAGGTGTTCAACGGATATGTTATTTTTTGGAACAAGAAGCTTCTACACATCTAAGGACCTCCACTGTTTGGAACCGGGAAATTCTGAGCTTGAAGCATCATACCAAAATCCAGATATAGATTTGCAAAAATTCTATCCTGCTTTACATGATCAATGTAGCCAGAAGCAATCTGGTGCTCCTTCAATCTCAACACGGTTGGCCAATATTAATTGTAGCGCTACCCCCGAAAGGGCCGCTGATTGATTTGTTTGGGATCTACTCTCTTGGCTCAACTCACCCCTATTTAATCAGCTCGAACCCACCCTTGACACATCAGAAGTCTGGCAGTAAGATATTGTGACCCCTACTGGGCTGGAGTCACAATAGCAGACACACAGTATACAATGGCAATGTGACAATGAATTATCTGCTGTTGTGGTATGACCCCTCCGGCCGAGAAAATACACTCCACACAACAAATGTGATTGATTTTTAAAGAGTAAGTTTACTGTAAGGCACTTAGGAGTAATAAGCATAGGGTTTTAAATGCAAACACAATCAATCAGCAGTAACTTAAACTGATTCACAAGGGCCCTTGCGAGAATGTAATTTTAACAGATATTCTATACCTAAGGCCGCGTACACACGAGCAGACAGGTCCGATGAAACTGGTCTGCAGACCAGTTTCATCGGACCAGTTCGATGGTGGTGTACGTCAGACCGTTGTCCGTCGGACCAAAGTTTTAAAACATGCTTTAAAACCTGTCTGATGGACACCTGTCCGTCGGACAGGTTCGATGGTTAGTAAACAAAAGCATCGGACCAAAAACCTGCGCATGCTCAGAATCAAGTCGACGCATGCTTGGAAGCATTTAACTTTGGTTTTTTTCATCACGTCGTTGTGTTCTACGTCACCGCGTTCTGGTCTGATCGGATTTTGGTCCGATGGTGTGTATGCACATCAGACAAGTTCAGAATTGTCTGATGAAAACGGTCCGTCGGACAAGATTCATTAGACCGGTCTGATCGTGTGTACAGGGCCTAAGAGTGGTACCACCCGCCTAAACTCAGGAATCAGTCTATGCTCGCAAGCGTCCCTAGCGGACAAACCCTTTAGATTAGTCAATGCGCTTGTAGCGGCCGGTTGGTGCATGTGAATTTATAATCCACAGGTAACGGTTACAAGAAGAAATTCCCCAACAGAATGTCTACGGTAGTAAAACGTAGTGGGGCTGATCGCTCGTCAGCGTCAGTCACTACTACAAAGCATTTGGATGATTAACTAGGCTTCTGAGTTTTCTACAGGCCAAACGTGTCTCTGTGACTGGTAAATAGAAACTGGGTGTCTGTGATAACCAGGTAATCAAAGGTTGAGCAAGTGCTCTCTCACCCTACAGGCCGACCCGCCTGATTCTAGATATGTGCATTCCCGTTCGTACGAATGTTATTTTCGTACGAAAATGTTCATTTTCGTACCCGCAGGATAATGTGTACATACGAAAAAATTAAAGCACCAAAATACGAAAACTACGAGATTACGAATGAGCCCCATAACGAACAACCGCAAATACGAACGAATGATCCGACGAAAAAAAACGACAAAACGAAAACGGCAAAAGAACAAAAATGACATCTATAACAAAAGATTTACATTCTGTATTTTGTTTCAATCCTTTTTCTGTTTGTTTTCAGTCCTATGTTCATTGTTCATATGACATCTATAACAAAAGATTTACATTCTGTATTTTGTTTCAATCCTTTTTCTGTTTGTTTTCAGTCCTATGTTCATTGTTCATATGACATCTATAACAAAAGATTTGCATGCTGTATTTTGAATCCAAAATACGAACAGAAAAAAGGAATTTAAAATACAGAATGCAAATCTTTTGTTATAGATGTCATATGAACATACGACTGAAAATAGCAAAAGAAAAGGGTTCCAAGATACTGCAAATCATTGACGAAAATTCACGAAAATTATTGTCTAACAAGTAACGAACGAAAATAAAACAGTAACGAAAATACCAAACGATCGGAATACGAAAAAATCGCATCATACGAAAAACGAACGGGAACAAACAGGAAAACGGGCATCTTACGAAAAACGAACGAAAACGAAAAAACGGAACGATACGAAACAGAACAAAAAAACGATATTTTTTTCTGTGCACATGTCTACCTGATTCCTTCTCAGGAAGAAGAAAAGAACACGCTGTTCAGATGTTGCTCCAGGACACACACACAGGATCCCGGACAAGGGTGTCCCACTGCTACAGTAGTCAGCTGGGCAACCTCTTCGAACCCCGGGAACACTGGCTTGGAGTTGTGGTCTTGCCTCCGTCTGGACCGCTGACCTCTCAGCAAATCTAGGCCCTGGCTTCTGGCCTAGATCACGGCAATCTCCGTCAGCAGCTCCGCACAGGAGAGATGGCGGGTCCGAGAGAGCAAGAGAGACCACCTCCTCTCCCTTAAGTAACATCCTCCACCGGTCTAGCGGAATATCACATCCACCTGGAGGGCAAAGCATTGCAGGATTTGTTGTCTGTTTCTCCTACGAGTCAATGGAGTCCATATCTCCTGCTACTTGTAGTCCCGCAATGCATAACTTGTATAACGGTATCTAACATATTTACAGGCTTAAGTAAAGTTCCAGGGGAGGGTGGGGGGTCTTGTCTCTAGACTCTGACCAGTTAACCCCGCTACATAATGAAATACGCCTGTAGCGCCCCCTTGCTTTTTGTGTGGGCGCTGCGTTTAAAGACTAGTTAAACTGGGAGAGTTAGGTTGCTCCTAGTTGTGATTTGTTTAGGTTGTTGACCTGTGTCATTCTGGAAAGGTCCACTGGCTCGGACTGCATTCTGGGGATGTCATTTCATCCTTGGCCGGCAGTGGGAGCCAGTGGGATTTCTGGCGGATGGAGTCTTCCTCAGCAGCCAATTGGAGAGGGTTTCTCCTCGCTGGGCATGCTGGGGAGGGGTATATCTGGGACCTAGGTCGGGTTCTTTTTTTTCATGTGTGCGGGTCCCGGATTCGGGGTGCGGCATCCACCTTTAGGGTGTGCGTGCCCATGGACCCCGACGGCGCGGCCCGCCTGGCTAGGTTCCTGGGCCTTTCTGAGTCTCAGCCAGGGACAAGAATCAAGGGACCTCAGTGACCTACTGAGTTCCCAACGCTTAAGAGAATCCCAGACGGGGATTCGATGACCGGGATGCTTGCTGGCAGGTACGCTTCGCTACCACCCGGTGACTTATGCTGAAAGACTACAGGGAGGATTCGCTCTGTTCGCACATTTAGTTTATCCAAATTAACTGGCCAGTGGCAGAGGCCCAGAGCTAGGCCTGTGAGAGACCCGTTCCTCCCAGCCAAGATTCGAGGTGGGAGACACCTGTCCAGGGGCACCTTACCCACTCAGTCTCCTAGGAGTGGCGACGTGTGAAAGTTTGTGCTACTAATGGCTGATCTGCCTTGTGTATATCCAGGCCTGACATCAAAAGTTTCTCTTCTCTCATCAACCTATTCTTCCTTCACCAATGTTGATGTTGGCTAATGTTGGCCTTGAATTAAAGCATTGAGAAAATCTTATTGACTGTGTGGACCTCTGTTTACTACTTAACCACTTAACCCCCGGACCATATTGCTGCCCAATGACCAGAGCACTTTTTGTGATTCGGCACTGCGTTGCTTTAACTGACAATTGCGTGGTCGTGCAATGTGACTCCCAAACAAAATTGGTGTCCTTTTTTTCCCACAAATAGAGCTTTTTTTGGTGGTATTTGATCATCTCTGCGGTTTTTATTTTTTACGCTATAAACAAAACAAGAGAGACTATTTTGAAAAAAATGCAATATTTTTTACATTTTGCTATAATAAATATCCCCAAAAAATATATAAAAAAACTTTTTTTTCCCTCAGTTTAGGCTGATACGTATTCTTCTACATATTTTTCGTAAAAAAAAAAATCGCAATTATCGTTTATTGATTGGTTTGCGCAAAATTTATAGCGTTTACAAAAAAGGGGGTAGTTTTATGGAATTTTTATTAATATTTTTTTTTTACTAGTAATGGCGGCGATCAGCGTTTTTTTTTCAGTACTGCGACCTTATAGCGGACACATCGGACAATTTTGACAAATTTTTGGGACCATTGGCATTTTTATAGCGATCAATTGGATTACTATAAAAATGCCATTGGCAGTGAAGGGGTTAACAGTGAAGGGGGCAGGGAAGGGGTTAAGTGTGTTCCTGGGTGTGTTATAACTGTATGGGGGGGGTGACCTCACTAGGGGAAATCACTGATCTTCTGTTCATACATTGTATGAACAGAAGATCAGTGTTTCCCCGCTGACAGGACCAGAGAGCTTTGTGTTTACACACAAAGCTCCCGGGCCCCGCTCTGTAACGAACGAGCGCGCGTGCCTGGCGGCGCTGGGCACGCATGCGTGACTCAGGGGTCGAGCGGGGGCGCACGCGGGCCACCGGCGGCGAGCGTGCGCCCCCTAGCGGCCGCAAAAATGCGGACGTATAGCTACGGGCTCTCGCCCAGGAGAGCCACCGTCCCACAGTAATATGACGGCGGCCGGTCGGCTAGTGGTTAAATTCTTCTGGTGCATCCCTAGATCAAGCTGGGGTAACTTAATTTGCCGATCCCAAATCAAACCAGTGGCTCCTTCGGGGGTAGCGCCACACGTCTCATTGAAGACTTTTTATTTCTTCCTATAAAGGAACCAATGAAACATTTTAGATCATTTGGTTTTGTTGGAGCAGTTTCACAACCTCTGCTAAATATGCAGTTCTTCCCGGCAATAGCCCCTCATAACTACCATAATGTTCTGATGTACACCCAACCCCAAAGTGTACTCTATAGTCTGGGGCTGGAGGAGAGGTACGCCTGAACACTTGCCCCCCTCCAACCCCAATGGGTAGGGTATAGTCTGGGACTGGAGTAGAGGTACCTCCGAACACTCCCCCCAATCCTAATGGGTACACTATAGTTTGGAGCTGGAGGAGAGGTACCTCTGAACACTTACCCCCCTCCAACCCCAATGGGTAGGATATAGTGTGGGGCTGGAGAAGAGGTACCCCTGAACACTTGTGTCCATATACAACCCCAGTGGGTACACGTTGGGGGATTTCCAAGATACAGTGGGTGAAAGGGTTGGGTACGTTTTCAGGGATACCTCTGCTCCAGACCCAGACCAACGTGTACCCACTGGGGTTGAGTGGGGACACGTTGGTCTGGGTCTGGAGCAGAGGTATCCCTGAAAACGTACCCAACCCTTTCACCCACTGTATCTTGGAAATCCCTAATACTCCCTTCTCTCAGTAATTACGGAATCAGTAGTATCTACCGTTAATTGCTATACAGACCTCCCTCCTACAACCACCCAAGATAATAAATAAATAAAAGACTTTGCTGCCCCGATGGGGAGGGTGTAGTCTGGGGCTGAAGGAGAGGTACCCCTGAACACTTACCCCCCTCCAACCCCAATGGGGAGGGTGTAGCCTGGGGCTGCAGGAGAGGTACCTTTCCCTCCAAGGTGTTATGATGTGGGCTCACACTGGCATGCTGCAGTTTGTCTGCAGTGCTGGCAGTCTTCCTGCATGTTGCCTCTGGTCCCATAGAGGTTGACTATGAAAAACTGCCAGTACACCAGTGTGAGCCCAAAGACTTGTATTCACTTGCAGCAGGCACTGCCACTCCACTTATAAGTGACAGGCAGAGGAGGTGATATCACATTTAATCCCTGCCTGTTTTACCCCCCCCTAAATGCCCATACCTCCAAGTAATGGCACAGTTCACTTTGAACTCCACCTTATTTCAATTACCCTCTGTAGGTATTAGATGTGGTCTCACCTTATTGTTTGCACATCTAATACATAGAGATTTCTGGAAGGTGCAGCACCCCTTTCAGGAGATTTGAGGATATTATTAAACCCAAACGCTGGTGGACTTAGACCAGCATAGACAGATTTAATTTTCTGGCGATCACTGCTGGCTGCTATAGCTGCCAGCAGTGATCACTGTATTCTGATGGCTGGAAAACTTTCACCCTCACAGAGTGACCCCCTTCACTTTGCGGGCAATGTGGAGTAGTCTCTCTCTCTGTGCAGGCAGTGTCAAGCGGTCTCTCTCTCTCTCTCTCTAGGCAGTGTCAAGCGGCCTTTCTCTCTTTCTTTCTCTCTCTCTCTATGTGCAGGCAGTGTCAAGCGGTCTCTCTCTCTCTCTCTCTAGGCAGTGTCAAGCGGCCTTTCTCTCTTTCTTTCTCTCTCTCTCTATGTGCAGGCAGTGTCAAGCGGTCTCTCTCTCTCTCTCTCTCTAGGCAGTGTCAAGCGGCCTTTCTCTCTTTCTTTCTCTCTCTCTCTATGTGCAGGCAGTGTCAAGCGGTCTCTCTCTCTCTAGGCAGTGTCGAGCGGTCTTTCTCTCTTTCTTTCTCTCTCTCTCTCTCTCTCTGTGCAGGCAGTGTCAAGTGGTCTTTCTCTCTCTCTCTCTCTCTCTCTCTCTCTCTCTCTCTCTCTGTGTAGGCAGTGTCAAGTGGTCTTTCTCTCTCTGCAGGCAGTGTCAAGCGGTCTCTCTCTGGGGCAATATGGAGCAGTGTCTCTCTCTTTCTCTCTCTCTGCAGGGAATGTGGTGTAGATGGAAGGTGAGCTGATTCTGTGGTTCAATGGGCCACTTGACTGGTCTTGCCCCCCAGGCCTAAGGCTGCCAGCCCTCCCCTGGTGAACACCCATGCAATCCAATTCCAGTGCAGACTGAAAAGGGGTCCTGCACCATTTTGGTGTGAATGTGATGCGATTTAGTTTGTATGGCTGAATTCCATCACGAAACATCGCATGCGACGTGCACCGCAATGCAGTGCGAATCACATGCGATGTCTGGCATCGCACTAGTGTGAACCCAGCCTAAAAGTGGGTGAACTTAAAGCGGAATTTCACCCTAAATATAAGATCTCCCATGTGATCCAGCATACTGGCGTCAGCGCCAGTATGCTGTTTTTTTTTTTTTTTACTCGCACACTTACTGTATTATGCCGGAATTTCATTTTTTTCCCCCGTGGTGGACGGCTCTAGTATTGCTCGTCACATCTTCCTAAAATACCCGATATGGACTCGGGTAATCTCGGCGAAAATGCGGCGCCTGCACACAGACCTAGGAGCTGACTGCGCAGGCGCCGTATTTCTCCGAGTCCTATTTCGGAGGGCGTGACGCGCCATAGCCGTAGGACTCGGAGAAATACGGCGCCTGCGCAGTCAGCTCCTAGGTCTGTGCGCAGGCGCCGCATTTTCGCCGAGATTACCCGAGTCCATATCGGGTATTTTAGGAAGATGTGACGCGCTATACTGGCGCCGTCCACCACGGGGGAAAAAAAGAAATTCCGGCATAATACAGTAAGTGTGCGAGTAAAAAAAAAAAAAAACAGCATACTGGCGCTGACGCCAGTATGCTGGATCACATGGGAGATCTTATATTTAGGGTGAAATTCCGCTTTAATGCAGTGTTTCTCAACTCCAGTCCTCAACAGGTCATGTTTTCAGGATTTCCCTCAGATGAAAAGGCTGTGGGAATTACTAAGGCAGTGAAACTGATCAAATCACCTGTGCAAAATAATGGAAATCCTGACCTGTTGGGGGGCCTTGAGGACTGGAGTTGAGAAACACTGACTTAATGTGAAAATGGTAGGTAATGGTTGAACAAAATATACAGCTCAAGTTCTAGGGTTTTTCTTAGCTTCAAAACTCGGCTAATTGGCTGCAGCCTGAAGGGGTTAAACTTTCCATATATTTTTATAAACAACCACACCCCACAAAGGAAAAACACAGTAGATAGCTGCAAGTGACCTTTACCAGTCAGGATAGATTCAAGAAAGAGAAGCAATATATGGATTCATTTTGAGGAAGCTGGTCCACAGAAGGCAAAATACAAGATTGTAAGAAGATTTTCTCAGGGCAAAGAGGATCAACTTCACATTTTAGACAACATCTTCAAAGCAAACATCCAACTGCATTGCTTATGCAAGTGAGACAAGAAGGTCCAGCAGAATCTGCATCAGCCTCAGGTAAATGCACATCAAGGCCTTCAACCTCCGGTGATACCGTCATCACCCCTGCACGGGAATCATCCACCACATCTGGAATTGGTATCTTTTGTACACCGGTCTAGGCAAAGTTTGATTATGAGGTATGTGAGAGCACCAATCGGCCCCATCAGACAGAGCAAAGTGGATGAGTTGTTGGTTAAAATGATTGCTCTGGGTTTACAACCCTTTTCAGTAGATGACAAGGGATTTAGGAGTTCTGTGAAAGCTCTTGATCCATCATATGTTTTGCCGAATAGAAAGACACTATCGGGAAGTTTGTTACCTCTGCTGTATGACAGCATTAAAGCAGAACTGATGCTTCTGTGTGACACGTGACTGCTAGATATCACACACAACCACTCGTTTTATGGCAGTCGCCTGTCATTATATTGACCTTTCATCATCTTTGCTGGACTGCTTCTCATTTACAGAAAGGCACACAGCTGACACTCTGTGAAGAGTGGGGCATCACAAACAGAGTTGTTGATGTATCTCTGACAATGCCAGCAACATGAAAAGCAGCGACCCGGAAAGTTGGATGGACGTATTAGGCATGCTTTGCTCATACGCTTAACCTAATTGTGAGGAAAAGTTTAAAAAGCATTCAAGAGACGGTGACCAAAGTAAAAAGTATTGTTGAGTTTGTCAACAGAAGCAGTGTCGCTACTGAAAGGGTAAATGCAACCCAAACGCAAATGGGCCTTGAAGAGCTGAAGCAAGATGTAGCAACAATGTGCAATTCTAAATATTATATGCTTAGAAGATTTTGGGATCTGAAAAAAACTATTATTGCCACACTTGCTTTGGTCAACCCCAACCTTCCAACTATGGAAATCAGTGCAGACAGGTGTGTATTTATTTTAATATACTATCTTACCATTTAAACCAGGGGTGTTATGCCCCGTACACACCATCACTTTATGTGATGAAAATAAACGACATTTTTTGTGAAGTAAAAAACGACGTTTTTGAAACTTCAATTTTCAAAAACGACGTTGCCTATACACCGTCGTTTTTTCACAATGCTCTAGCAAAGCGAGGTTACATTCACCACTCATTTCCATTGAAGCTCGCTTCATAACTAGCTTCTGGGCATGCGCGGGTTGAAAAACGTTGTTTTAAACGTCGATTTTTGCTACACACAGTGATTTTTTGTGAAACAAAAAAACGACGTTTTGAAAAACGACACAAAAAATTTAAGCAAGCTTCAATTTTTTTTGTCGTTTTTCACAAGACATATAACTACGTTTTCCCCCACACACGGTCATTTAAATTGACGTTTTTAAAAACTACATTTTTTTCCATCACATAAAGTGATGGTGTGTACACGGCATTAGACTCAATTTCATTGTGGAAAACAAAAAGGAAAATATTTGGACAGCCGCACTCCTGGAAAAGATTCCTGAATTGTCCTTTAATGGTAAAATAGAATACACGACAATCCACTGATACTCAGTGCTTACTCATAGCTATGTATCAGTGCGAAACGTCAGCTGTGTTTCCCGTTTTCACCTTTTTGCTGTTGATTGTAGTGTTTTTCTATTTTACCATTAAAGGACAATTCAGGAATCTTTTCCAGGAGTACGGCTGTCCAAATATTTCCTTTTTTGTTTTCTGCTATATGCACTGCCAGCACCTATGGTCTCCAGGAGGCGATTGATGCACCAAGTGTTTCCATCTGGAGCGGTAATTCCCTTCTTTTTTTTTTTCCTCAATTTTATTGTGGGCTGCATCAGCATTATGATTGTTCTAAAAAGGGCCGGTTGTATCTGTAAGATTAGATGTCCAGCGCAGCATCCCCTCTGTTTACATTAGATGTCAAGAGCCACCCCACTATCAGAAGTTGAGTCCCCCCACTCTCCTTTACTTACATCACAATGCACCCTCTTTCCTTATGCTGCTGCTGGGAAGAAACTGGATGCATTGCTTGAAAGCAGAAAGTAGGAGTCTGGAGGGGGACCAGAGGAGGGCTGGAGCTCTCCTGCAACTGCAGGATAGGTGCGAGGGCCACATGAAATGGCCTGGAGGGCTGGATTCAGCCTGCGGGCCTTGTGTTTGACACCTGTGATTTAACCACTTGATCCCCGGAGGACGTCATATGCAGCCACAGGCATCATTTAGATATCGCCGTCTTCAGCCAGCGATTCTGTGCACCATAAGAACTATCAAAGCGGCAGTTCCGCCACTTGATCAGTGTTATAGGTGGCCACCATCCGGTGCCATCCGGTGCTTCTCCGGGCTCTCCCGTGCCATCGGGGACCCGGAGAGCGAATCGCCAGCGCTTGTTGGTGAAGCATAGAGATGACTGGTGACCAGAAGGTCACAGTCATCTCTATGACCGTCGGAGGACCGTTATGACGTCACGCCCGGTACCCGGAATGTAAACACAGCCGCGACTGCGGCTGAATGCATTAGATCGGTGAATTTTTTTTTCACGAACTAATGCTTTCCAGCCTGGAGGAGAGATGTGGGGTCTTATTGACCTTGCATCTCTCCATAAAGATGACCTGTCACACACTATTCCTATTACAAGGGATGTTCACATTCCTTGTAATAGGAATAAAAAATAAAAAATGTAAAACAAAGTGTAAAAATAAAAAAAAAGAAGTATATAAAAAAAAAAAACGTTTTTTTTAAAACACCCCTGTCCTGGTCGCTCGCATGCAGAAGCAAACACGCATGCAAGCCCCGCCCACATATGTCAGCACCATTTAAACCCCACATGTGAGGTATCATCGCATGCGTTAGAGTGTCAGCAACAGTTCTAGCACTAGACCTTCTCTGTACCTCAAAAATAGTAACCTGTAAAAAAAATTAAAGCGTCGCCTATGGAGATTTTTAAGTACCAAAGTTTGGCACCATTCCATGAGTGTGCGCAATTTTAAAGCGTGACAGGTATCTATTTACTTGGTGTAACATCATCTTTCACATTATACAAAAAAATTGGGCTAACTTTACTGTTTTGATATTTTTTAATTCATGAAACGTTTGAAAAATGATTGCGCAAATACTGTGCAAGAAAAAAAGTTACAATGACCGTCATTTTATTCCCTAGGGTGTCTGCTAAAAAAAATATATAATGTTTGGGGTTCTGATTAATTTTTTAATGAAGGAGAAAAGTGCCAGAATAGGCCTGGTGATTAAGTGGTTAAATAGATGTATTTTAAACTATCATTTTGCAATAGTTCAAACCACATGGGTAACTACTTTGTCATAAACAATAATGTATGCATTTGGCCTACACTAGGTATGATTGTATGCATTTAGTAATGTGTGTCCTTTCTTTCTCATTATAACAGAAATGTGGCAAAGGTCATTTTGATGACAAGGGGACTGCAAAATGACATCCAGAAATTCCGTGGTGCTGTACCCAATTATGGCCCTGTTATGCAAATGATGAATGCATTTGTAGATGAGATGCAAAAACGATTCCACCAAATTGAACACTTTTGCCAGTTGGCTGAGGTAACCCTTCTGGACCCTAGATTTAAGCAAAGGCATTTCATGATGCAGCAGCAGCAACAGACGAAGCCTCAAAGTGTCACTACAGCTGCTGCAAGAATGGAGTCCATTACCCATGGGGATCATCCTCAGGCTGGCCTTGGGGATCCCCCAGCTCCTCCTTGGTCTGAACCGCAAATGTCTTTCTGGGCAGACTTTGATGAGCGAGTGGCTGATGCAGTTACCATCTGCAACCCTGCATCTATTGCAATAGCAGAAATGAGAGTATATCTTGAAGAATCCCTCATTCTAAAGACTGATGATCCATTGGCCTGGTGGAAAGCAAGGCAGGCAATCTATGAAAACCTGACATCACTTATGAAGACAAGACTTTGCACAGTAGCGACTTCTGTGCCTGCAGAAAGAATATTTTTGAAAGCTGCCCAGATAATTTCAGAAAGAAGGAGCAGGCTAAGTCCAAATAAAGGTAGACAGCCCGTTTTTGTTAATGCTAACATCACTTCTCCTGCAAACACCATTTCATAGAGAGGGATAAATTATCTTAATGTCATTCGTTTTGCACTACGTTTGCACTTTCTTTGATTTAGTTGTGTTTTATTTTACCTCCTTTGTTACATATTTTGTATTGTTGTTTAAGGCTGGGTTTACACTGGTTTAAACACAGACATCGCATGTTATTTGCACCACATTGCTGTGCAGATCACATGCAATGTCTGTGCAATTCAAATTTAACCTTATATATTTTATGGCTGAATTTGCATCACATTCAGACCAAAATGGTACAGGACCCTTTTTTTGGTCTGCACTGGAATCAGATTGCATGGGTGTACCATTTCACAGTTCACACTGATCTGCGAACCGATCTGAGTGTGTCATTAACTTTACATTCACATACGCAGCGGTTCACAGATGTCAGTGTGAACCATCTGCGAATCAAGTGCGATGCGGGAACCCACACAGGATTCACAGGGTTTCCTTGCACCACACCAGTGTGAACCCAGCCCAAAGAAAGTATTATATAAAGAGAGTTAAATATCATTTTCTGTAACAGTCTAATAAGTACTACAGTTTTTTTTATCATAATTATTCCAGTACTTTAAAATAGTTTGATATATTAAAAATTGTTGATTTTTTTTCCCTATCTTGTGTCTGTTATTATCTACACCAGTGGTCATCAACCCTGTCCTGCAGGGCCCACTAACAGGCCAGATTTGCAAGATAACTGAAATACATCACAGGTAATGTCATTTGCTGCTCAGTGATTGCAGTATTCCAGTCTGCATCTCCCCAAGGTAATACATAAAACCTGGCCTGTTAATGGGCCCCGCAGGACAGGGTTGATGACCACTGATCTACACCACTGTAGAGGTCATGGTTGTAGGAATTAAAAAAAAATCCAAGGGGCATAGAAATCTCCAGACCAGAATGCAGAAAAATTATACGGAAAAAAATATTACTATGAAGCAGGATAAAATGTATTTTTGTGTTTTAAAAATGAGACAGCTCTCTCATTCATTCAGTTATACAGCTACTAAATTAGACACATTTGCCAGAAGGGATGTTTGTCCCTTTTAACATGCATATCTCCTTTAGGATAATCCAACTAAATACTAAAGGATTTTTTTTAACCACTTGACCACTGGGCACGTAAACCCCCTTAATAACCAGACCAATTTTCAGCTTTCGTGCTCTCAGTTTGAATGACAATAACTCAGTCATACAACACTGTAACCAAATGAAAATGTTGTCCTTTTTTTTCCCACAAATATAGCTTTCTATTATAAAATTTTGCAAAAAAGTAATTTTTTTCTTCAAAAAATTTACCTAAAATGTATACTGCTACATATCTTTGGTAACAAAACAAAAAAAAATGGATATTATTTAGTCTGGGTGGAAGTTATAGGGTCTACAAGCTATGGTACCAATTACTGAAAATTGATCAATTTAATCACATCTGATGTACTGACAGCCTCTCTCATTTCTTGAGACCCTAACATGCCAGAAAAGTACAAATACCCCCCCCCCAAATGACCACTTTTTGGAAAGAAGACATTCCAAGGTATTTAGAAAGAGGCATTGTGAGTTTTTTGAAGTTGTCATTTTTTTCCCACAATTCTTTGCAAAATCAAGATTATTTTTATTTTTTTCCACAAAATGTTCATATTAGCAGGTTATTTCTCACACACAGCATATGCATACCACAAATTACACCCCAAAACACATTCTGCTATTCCTCCTGAGTATGGCGATACCACATGTGTGAGACTTTTACACAGCGTGGCCACATACAGAGGCCCAACATGCAGGGAGCACCATCAGGCGTTCTGGAACACCCAGACCAATTCTGACATTTCTCTCCTACATGGAAAAATCATAATTTATTTGCTAGAAAATTACATAGAACCCCAAAACATTATATATGCTTTTTTAGCAAAGACCCTAGAGAATACAATGGGCGGTCATTGCAACTTTTTATCGCGCATTGTATTTGCATAGCAATTTTTTAAACTCTTTTTTTTTGGAAATAAAACAGTTTTGTGCTTTAAAAAAAAAAAAACAGTAAAGTTAGCCCAATGTTTTTGCATAATATGAAAGATGAAGTTACGCCGAGTAAATAGATACCCAACATGTCACCCTTCAAAATTGCACACGCTTGTGGAATGGCGCCAAACTGCGTTACCTAAAAATCCCCATAGGCGACGCTTTAAATGTTTTTACTGGTTACATCTTTTTAGTTAGAGAGGGGGTCTAGGGCCAAAATTATTGCTCTTGCTCTAACGTTCGCAGCGATATTTCACATGTGTGGTTTGAACACCGTTTTCATATGTGGGCGGGACTTGTGTGCACGTTCGCTTCTGTAAATTTTTATTGTTCATTTTACTTTATTTATTTTAGTTTGACACGTTTTTCCCCAAAATAAAATGTTTTGATTACTTTTATTCCTATTACAAGGAATGTAAACATCCCTTGTAATAGGAATATAGCATGACAGGTCCTCTTTACAGTGAGATATGGGGTCAATAAGACCCCACATCTCACCTCTATGCTGGGAAGCCTGAAAAAAACAATCGCAGAGTATTGCGCAGGAAGTATTGCGCAGGGAGTATTGCGCAGGGAGGGAAGAGTATTGCGCAGGGAAGGAAGAGTATTGCGCAGGGATGGCTGGATCTGTGACTGCAATAGTCACAGATCCAGCCACAGCGCTGCTGACACCCGCGCTCCCCCTCTCACACTGTACCGATCGGTACAGAGAGAGGAGGGAGGAACCGGCGTCATCAAATGATGCCGGTTTGTTTACATGTGATCGCTCCGTCATTGGACGGAGCGATCACGTGGTAAAGGCCGCTATCAGTGGCAATTTACCGCGATCCGGGTCCGGACATTCCTTACATAACGTCCTCCCAGAGTTAAGGAACCACCCTGCAGCCGTTATTTTACGGCCTGCAGTGGTTAAGTGGTTAAATAACAAACATGTTATACTTACCTCTACTGTGCAGTTCGTTTTGCACAGAGTGGCCCGATCCATGTCTTCTGGGGTCCCTCGGCAGCTGTCTCTGGTCTCTGGTCCTCCCCGCAATTACTCACCACAGTCGTGCGAGAGCTCGCATGGTGGTCAGTAATTGCGGGCGCGCTCCCGTGATACAGCGAGCGGCCATAGCGGTTGGCGCTTGAAATGCATCTAATCTCAGCGTCTGAACTCTTTTTCTGCTTACCAAAAAAAGCCTCTAAACTCAACTGCCTAGAAACGACTATAAATGACCCTGTGTACATGTACTGATAAGATAAAACAGAGGAGAAATCAGAAGCAGCTGAAAAAAAGTCCAACTGGCTCTGAACGTCCGGTAAGCAGCAGCAGTGTACATGGGGCCGAATATTTGTAAACCAGCCTCTCAGAAATTAAGTGTCCTTCGATGAGCAAGTAGGCCTCTCTTGGGACACCAGCCTCGTGCTTGGTATCCCCCCAGACAGGTTCTCTATCGATCGGCTTCCTCCCATAGGGCGGACAGTACAGCACCATTTGCGAATTGCAGGCTCAGTTTACGCACTAGATTCAGGAAAGGGCTAGATTCAGGAAAGAGATACGACGGCGTATCTCCAGATACGCCGTCGTATCTCTGCGTCTGAGCCCTCCTATCTATGCGACTGATTCATAGTTACGCATAGATTTCTATTAGATCAGACTGGCGTAAGTCTCTTACGCCGTCGTATCTAACTTGCATATTTACGCTGGACGCTAGGTGGCGTTCCCGTCTAAAATATGCAAATGAGCCTAATACGCCGATTTCCGAACGTACGTCCGGCCGGCGCTTCTTTTTTACGACGTTTGCGTAAGCGTAGGTCCTGCATAATGTTACCCCTGCTGTATGAGGCACAGCCAATGTTAAGTATGGACAGCGTGCCGACGTATTTTTTCCCGTCGTTTGCGTAAAACGTTTGCGAATAGGGCTTTCCGTAGGTGACGTTCACGTAGTTTTCATTAAGTATTTGCGTCATGATTTGGAGCATGCGCACTGGGATAAATTCACAGCCGGCGCATGCGCAGTACGTTTGGCGTGGGATCGCGTGTAATTTAAATAATACACGCCCCCTACCCGCCCAATTTGACGGGCCATTTACGCTACGCCGCCGCAACTTTACAGTCAAGTGCTTTGTAAATACAGCACTTGCCTGTAAAAGTTGCAGAGGCGTAGCGTAAATAGGAAACGCTACTCCCGCACAAACTTACACACATCTACCTGAATCTAGCCCTGAGTCAGGGAGGTAGATCAATGCTGGGGACCCACGTGGCCCCGGAGCCAGGAACTCTGCAACATACACACCCCAGCCAGGAGGGCCACACACGGGGGTGGTGGGACGACTGCCCAGGTGAAATGGTGGCAAAGACGACCTCGAACCAATGGCGCCCGCCCCCTAAATACCCCTCCCCAGCAAGCACAGCAAGGCGATCAACCCTCCTGATTGGCTGCCGAGGAGAAGTATCCACACTACTCCGACTCCACTGTTGCCACCTGTCGGTCTGGGTGAGACCAAGTCCCCAGACAACAGTGTACACACACAGCGCAGCCAAAGCTGGAACAGAGGCCTTACATTTGGCCGAATAAACATGGTCAGAGGCAACTAACTCTCTGACCCCCCTCTAAATTTACAGCAGCACCTGCCATGAAAATAGCCAGGTGCTACACATGTATGTATGTATACATACACACACAAAACATTGATTTAAAGGAGTAGTAAAGGAAAACATTTTTTTTTTTGCTGAAATGACTGTTTACAGGGTATAGAGACATAATAGTTAACTGATTCCTTTTAAAAATGATTAAAAATAGATACAAATCAATCATATAATGTGCCAGCAGTTTATTTTCGTTTTTAGACTAGTTTCAGTTTGTTCTGTGTGTACAGAGACACACAGAACAAAAACAAACACAGGGAAGTGTTTGTTTTTAAAATGAATCTGGTTCTGAGGAGTTTTAGACACTAATAGCTAGATTCAGGTAGGGTGGCGCATTGGTAAGGGGGCATAGCGTTTAGAATATACGCTACGCCGCCGCAAGTTAGAGAGGCAAGTGCTGTATTCACAAAGCACTTGCTCCCTAAATTACGGCCGTGTATCGTAAATGGGCCGGCGTAAGTCTGCGTAATTCAAAGTAGGTGAAAGGTGGGCGTGATACATGTAAATGAAACAAGACCCCACGTAAATGACGTACCGAACGAACAGCATTGACTATTTGCGACGTGATTTTGGAGCATGCGCACTGGGATACGTCCACGGCCGGCGCATGCTTCAAAATCATGTCTCAAATAGTCAATGCTTTCGACGTGAACAAAACCTACGCCCAGCCCTATTCTGAATCGGCTTACGTAAACGACGTGAAATTCGACGGCTGTTCCGACGTCCATACTTAACATTGGCTGCGCCACCTTTTTGGTGGTTTACGCCTTATGTAAACGGCGTAGCTTACTGCGACGGGCGTACGTACGTTCGTGAATCAGCGTATCTTGCTCATTTGCATATTTAACACTGCTGTATTGCCTCTATCCCCACTTGGAAAATGTCTTCCCACCTCTGCTCACCCCATTTCAACAATGTTCTTTGTCTGTTGAGTTTTCCTCAGTGTTTTTTTTTATCATGCTCACCATGAGTAAGCCACAACATTGCTATTAGGCCACTGACACTTTATCTTCCCACCTCTCCATTCAATAACCTGTTATACAGTGTAATCTAACACTATTTAACACCCTCCACTTCTCTCCCTTTTGGCTAAGATCAAGTGTAGTATCTGTTCTTATCAGTTGCCAGAGAAGGGGCTATGGTACTCCCAAATGGGGAGGGCAGATGCAAATCTGATGTTGTAATTGTACCTGTTATACCTGAAGGGTTCCACATGTACTGGCACTTTATGGCTGGCTCCACCCATGTGAAGGGTCAAGGGGCATAGTAGCCATCTTAGAGAGAGCACATGTAAAAGAAGCTGATAAGATGTACTGTCCTGAGATGCATGTTGCAGTGTACAGATGACCTGAAATAAACATCCATTGTTCCAGACCAGAGTCTTGTGTCTGGAACAATGGATAGAAATGGAGGAAAAAAACACTGCGCTAACAAAAAAAAAAGAAAAAACACCTCAAATTAATGTGGTAAATTAGCTGCCAGTACCAATTACCTAAGATACCCAAAGTAAACAAACAATATAAAAACCAAGGTACAGCGCTAAGTGAACAATAGTGAACCAAATATGTGAAATAAAATTGGTGTAAGATAAACTGTGACATAGGAATCCCAGTAAGGACTAATAAAGTCCATAAAATGTAATCCACATCAAAGTGAAATGAATGGAAAAAAGTCCATGGATAGTGATCTGCATCAAGAAAAGGGATAAAAGAGAAATAATTCCTCCACCGAAGGGCACCCAAAGATGTAGATGTGAGATGTAGTCTCCTTACAACATGTAATTGACCGTCCCTATGTCTAATAAGACATAGGGATGTTTATAGTCTTCCCGAATAGACTATCTCCAGGTGTATGTGATGAAGTGGAAAATCCAGAATATACTCGCTCCAGGAGGTAAATAATCGATTCAGACTCCTCCTCTCCCCTCCTGCAGCGGTTGATTTGACAATCGCTAGGAAGGAGATGGCTGCTTCATAACAGCAGTTTGACTGTTCTCTGAATACTTTCCGCAGACAAGGAATGGCAAAGATTTCGCACTTTATCACGTACACCTGGAGATAGTCTATTCGGGAAGACTATAAACATCCCTGTGTCTGATTAGACCACTGTAACGACGGTCAATTACATGTGGTAAGGAGACCACATCTCACAATTTGGGTGCCCTTGTGTGGAGGAATCATTTCTATTTTATCCCTCTTCTTGATGCAGATCACTATCCATGGACTTTTTCCCATTCATTTCACTTTGATGTGGATTACATTTTATGGACTTTATTATTCCTAACCGGGATGTCAGTTGTTTATCTTACACCAATTTTATTTCACATATTTTGGTTCACTATTGTTCACTTAGCGCTGTACCTTAATTTTTATAAAATCTGTTAGATTGATGAGGGCCTGGAAGGGCATAGTACCGGCGGAGGCTGCTTTATATTTGGCGGCTCTCCCTGAGAAAACCTGGAAGGGCTCTTTATCTGGCAGGGATAGAGGCTGCACTGGTCCGGGTGAGGGTCGGACCTGAAAAGAAGCCCATAGTGTATATGTCCCTGGAGTGGCAGTCCAGGTGTGCCATAAAATCACTGTGAGTGAGGGTCACTCCGATTTATGGCACTACAGTAACTGCACCATATCACACTTTTTTCCACCTGACTCCTGGGCCGGGAATTTTATTCCTGGCCAGAGGGCCTGGCCATTGTTTCACACAATGACCACTTTTCACTCTCCCTTCCACTTCCTTCTCACCTACTTTCTTATTATTTAAGCCTATGTTTGTAACTTTTTGTATTTTTATGTTTTTTGAAGGTGTGACTGGTAGGGTATAGGTCCTTGGGCCTGCCCTGAAAGTCTTGGGGGAATGGAAATGACATTATGGCTTGGTTCACCCTTTGAAGGAGCCCCACCAAATACTTGGGTGGGTCCGTTTCGAGCGACCCTCCAGAGAAAGGTGTCTGTCTGGTTTCAGCTAGATGGACCAAGTGCAAAATACCTCAGTCCCCATCTGGAGCCTAACGCCCCGGGGGATAAGGGCAAGGCCCTCTGATTTTAGAGGACTTGTGCACACCCGTTGCACGTTTTTGTGTTTCACTCTTTATGTGTGTGCACATTTTTTTGGCACCGGGTGAAATTTTGCAGCCCAGAGCCCTCTACCCCATTGTAACTTGGGCAGCTCGACAGGGAATATAGATGTGATATGCCTTGCTGGCATATTAATTGAGACCATTTACCATGTGATTGTCCCGGGTTGGAGATACGTTTGAGGATACCATCTTGCACGCTGTTTTTGATCTCCTATAATTTTAGAGATCATTCCTTTTCGGTAAGAGGCAGTGTTTGATCTTGGTGGAAGTGCTTCTCTCATCACTATTTCCTTGGATTGATTTTGGGACCCCTTTTCCACTTGGGAGACTACCTTTCATGAACATTTTTCCTATATAACAATCTTAGTAGACTTAATAGTGACATGCTCTATACTTAAATGCATCTGGATCTCCTTCAGGTAGTTTAGGTTAGGTTACCGACTGATAGGGGACCAACATCCAGCCTCTCAGCGTCCGGTTACCCTGGTCCCCGATGGATCGTAAAACCCCTATTGGAACACCAGCCTCTCTTGGCACTCCTCAGGCAGACTCCCCACCGAACAGCTTCCTCCAACAGAACGGACAGCCCAGGACCTCTTTAGATTGGGAACCCAGTCAATCATTGAGTCCCGAGTGGTAGATCATATGTTCTGGGCCAACATGGTCCCGAAACCAAGATCTCTGCGTACCACGTGCACCCCGGCCCGGAAGGCCATCATGCCGGGGCGTCGTGAAATGCCTACCCAGAAGGTGGGCGCCACACAAGGAGAAGACCTAAGAACATAGCATCTGCCCCATAAATACCCCTCCCCAGCATGCACAGCGAGGAAAACCTCCTCCTGATAGGCTGCTGGGAAGAAGTGTCCAAAACCTCAACTCCACTGCTGCCACCTGCCGACCTGGGGTGTGATCAGCACCCCAAAAACGACAACATGAGCCCACAGTACAGCCAAAGCTGGGACAGAGGCTTAAAATTTAAACAAATCAACCTGCTCAGAGTTACTTAACTCTCTGACCCCCTCTAAATTTACTATAGCACTGGTTCTAAAAAGTAACCAGGCGCTACACTAGAACTTTGCGTAGACAACAATGTGGGCAGTTGTATTTTGGCAACCACTTCATCCCAACTTCAGCTATGTGCAGTTGCTCCAGTAATCTTATCTCTACATTTCTCCTGCTGGTATTGCCTATCAACCCCAAGTGTCAGCCTGCCTGTTCTGACACCAAGATAAATAGGAATGGCAGAATAATCAGGTTAAGATTTCCATAATATAGTTTTAGGATGACTATAGTCAGGTAACTATCACCATAACACATCGTACTAGAGAGGTCTGAATGGGCCCTTATAGAACAAGGGCCTTAAATTTGTTACACTTTTGCCGCCAAATTAGGGTAACACCTGTTTGTCATGGGTTTCATATTATGGCATTATTTGCCACTCACATAGCATTGCTTAAAAATAAAATACATTTGCTGCTTACCTTTATAGTTGTATACTCACTGTTTGAACCTAAGGGGTAATCCTCTGCATTGTTAAAAAGGATGTTTGACCCTGTCTTCTGACCCTCCCCTTCTTTTACTGTGCCCAATCCATCTGCTGATAGTACAGAGCCCTAGGAGGCACTCTGCACATGCTCACTTTGGTGTCTATTGCTAGAGAGTTTTTAGTTTTTTAAAGGGAGGTGCATGTGATCAGCACAGGGCCAATCAGCACTTTCCAGACAAATGGTCGGGGGTCATGCAGCATTATAGGACGGTCAGAGTAGAATGAAAACTCCTCCAACAAGCTTTAACCTTGCTTTGCCTGACACCAATAGACGTCACAAGACTGCTATATACTGCTGATGAGAAAGGTATTTAGCCGTTTATACAAAAATAGGGGGAGGGGGAGACTTCACCTTAGAAAAGGGAGATTTAATATCGAATAAAAAAACTACTTACAAACGAATATGAAATTCGATCATAAAACGAAAAATTGGATGCGATCCTAAAACGAATGCCGGCCGGCAACACGAGGAGCTGATGCAAATACAAAGATTCCAAAGGATATGGACAGCCGCACTCCAAGATAACTTCAGAAGTTGTCTTTTATTGGTAAAATCCAGAACATGCACAATACAATTACATACAGCCAGAGAGGGGACAGCCGACGCATTTCACACTAATCTAGTGTTTAATCATGGCTCCATAGCAGCTGATGCAAAGCTCGACAAAGTCTCTGCCACAGACTTGATGAGTATGGTCAGGCCGTCCCACGATCTTCTGCCACAAGATCATTTAACCGACTGCACACTCAATATAGTTCCAACAAAAGTTACAAAACTCACGGTGCCAAGAATCTTTCAGGCTGACCGACAGCATAGTTAGGTAAATCCGTGTCATGGTCTTACCTCTCTGCAGGCTTCTCATTACTGACATGTGCTAGCAGCCATCTTGCTTCATGGGGTTCTTGTAACCTGCCATACCCTGCGGCTCCTCCTTCCCACTGGGAGGTGCTGGCTGCTCAGGATATATATAGACGGCAGATGCAGCATTACCTCGCTTGGGCCTTTCGTCTGACAACCCTTCTGTAATCGTGCTGCTTGCTCTTGGTCACCGACCCGGCTCTTACGGACGTTCCTTCTGGTTCCTGATTCCCGGCTTCGTTTCACGACTTCTCTGGCTACAGACTCCAGGCTTGGCTGACTCTTATCCCTGGCTATCGACCCTGGCACTGGTGGACGACTCTTCTGGCTGTTTTGATCGTCAGTTTGGACTTTGACCCTGCTGTTTGGTTTGTGTACGTCTGATTCATGCTTCCATGACATTAGGCCCAAGCCATGAATCCTGACGGCACAGGGCCACCCTCACTACCCATGCTGATTGCCAGACTTAATCAGCAGGATCACCTGCTGGGTCAGTTCGCTCAGGCGTTGCAAACCCTGCTTGCACGCACTGCTCATCTCGCTCCTGTTGCTGATAGGCCGGTTGTCGCTCCTGGGATCGCACCTGTTACCGCTCCTACTGCCGCTCCGGTTGTTTTCGCCAGAGTCTACCCCGGCACCTGTTGTTGCGCCTGCGGTGTCTCGGGGTATGACCGGTTCTGTCCCCCTCCCACAGCGCTTTGGGGGTGAGCCAACTCAGTGCCGAGGCATTTAGTGGGCATTTATTTCCAGTTGCTGCCACATGCCTTCCCTACTGAGAGATCGAAGGTGGGCTTCCTGATCTCGCTGCTCTCGGACAAGGCTTTGGCCTGGGCAAGTCCCTTATGGGAGAACAATAATCCGGTGGTTGCCGAGTTTTCCGGTTTTGTTGCTTCTCTTCGGAGGGCTTTCGATGTGCCGGCTCGCTCTGCCTCTGCTGCGAAGCTCCTCATGTCCATCAGACAGGGTTCTCGATCGGTAGCCGAATACGCCATTGAGTTTCGTACCTTGGCAGCAGAGGTGGGCTGGAATAATGAGGCTCTGGTGGCTGCTTTCTCCCATGGTCTCTCTGATACCTTGAAAGATGAGATTGCAGCTAAGGACCTACCTGTGGAGCTCGAGGCTCTCATTTCTTTCCTGATATTGATTGACACCAGACTTATGGAGAGACCTTCCTTTAAGGAGAGCCTGCGGAGGTCTCTCAACAGATTGGCGCCTACGTTTGCTGTCCCACCCGTGCCTCCCTCTCCTCCCATGCCTCCTGGGGTTGACTTGCCTGGGGGTGAGCCCATGCAGCTGGGGTTTGCTCGCCTGTCTGAGGGGGAGAGGGCACATCGGAGACGTGAGGGCCGATGCATGTACTGTGTTCTCAGTGGGCATTTTCGGTTGTCATGTCCGAACCGTTCGGGAAACGCTCGCACCTGAGATCCTGTCGGGGACAGATCTTGGATGGAGTTTCTTCGTCCCTGTTTTCCTCTCCTGGGCCGGGGGCTCGGTGACGGCCCAGGCTTTGGTGGACTCTGGTGCTGGTGGATTTTTCATCGACAGTAAATTTGCTGCCGCAAACTCCATTCCTCTGCAGGCTCGAGTTTCTCCGCTGGTTCTTGAGGCGATAGATGGCAGACCCCTTCCGCCGTCGCAGGTGATTCATGAGACCCTTCCAGTGGAGATAGCCATTGGGGCCGTTCACAGGAGTCGGTCTGCCTTCAAGTCATTTCGTCCCCACACTACTCGGTGGTCTTGGGGTACCCCTGGCTCCAGAAGCATAATCCGACTTTCGATTGGAGATCGGCTGAGATCCTCTCGTGGTCCCCACAGTGTGGGGCTAGTTGCATCCATGGGCCCGTCAAGGTGTTGTGTGCCTCCTTGGACTCTGTGTTGCCCTCTGAATACGAGGAGTACCTTGATGTATTCGATAAGGTGCGCGCTGGTGCCCTGCCTCGGCACCGCCCATACGATTGTGCCATAGATTTACAACCTGGTGCCATTCCTCCTCGTGGCAGGGTATATCCACTGTCGGTTGCGGAGAATGAAGCCATGGAGGAGTACGTGAAGGCGTCGCTTTCCCGGGGGCACATTCGCAAATCCTCTTCCCCAGCGGGGACTGGATTTTTCTTTGTAAAAAAGAAGGGCGGAGAATTGAGGCCTTGCATCGACTTTAGGGGCCTAAATCGCATCACGATTAAGAATGCATACCCGATTCCGTTGATTTCCGAGTTGCTTGACCGCCTCAAGGGGGCAACGGTCTTTACCAAACTCGACCTGAGGGCTGCGTATAACCTTGTAAGGATCAAGGAGGGTGACGAGTGGAAGACCGCGTTCAACACCAGGACCGGTTATTACGAATCCCTGGTTATGCCCTTTGGGTTGTGCAATGCACCGGCAGTCTTTCAGGAATTTATCAATGATGTTTTTCGTGACCTGTTTCAGCAGTGTGTAATGGTCTATTTGGATGATATCTTGGTATACTCTGAATCCATGGAGTCCCACATTCTGGACGTCAAGCGAGTGTTGCAACGGTTACGAGAGAACAAGCTTTTCTGTAAGCTTGAGAAATGCGAATTTCACCGGTCCCAGGTAACCTTCTTAGGTTACATAATTTCCGCGGAGGGGTTCTCCATGGACCCTGAGAAGGTTTCGGCAGTCCTACAGTGGCCACGGCCCAGTGGTCTTCGTTCCCTGCAGCGCTTTTTGGGCTTCGCCAATTATTATCGGAAGTTCATCAGGGACTCTCCATGCTGGCCAAGCCTCTCACAGATCTGACCAGGAAGGGCAGTAATTCCCATGATTGGCCGGCCGAGGCCATCCTGGCTTTTGAGGCTCTAAGATCAGCCTTTGCTTCGGCTCCAATACTGTCTCATCCCAATCCTGGGTTGCCCTTTGTCCTTGAGGTGGATGCGTCTGAGACGGGAGTAGGCGCCCTTCTGTCTCAGCATCGGACACCAGAGGGACCTCTGCTTCACTGTGGGTTCTACTCCAGGAAACTGTCTCCCGCGGAATGCAACTATCAGATTGGTGACAGAGAGCTGTTAGCTATCGTGCAGGCTCTCAAAGAATGGAGGCACTTGCTCGAGGGTTCTGTGGTTCCGGTTCTCATCCTGATGGACCACAAGAATCTGACGTACCTTTCGGAGGCCAAGAGATTGACACCCCGTCAGGCCAGATAGGCTTTGTTCCTGTCACGCTTTAATTACGTGGTCTCCTACTTACCCGGTTCCAAGAACGTCAGGGCGGATGCCTTATCACGTCAATACTCCGAGCTGTCCAGGGAGGAATCGATACCGACTTCGGTCATACCTTCAAATCAGATCCTGTCCGCCATCCGCACCAGCTTGACCTCTCCCCTTGGAGAGCAGATTCTGGCGGCTCAATCTTGTGCTCCCTCTGGGAGACCCAATGGTAGATGCTTCGTACCTGAGGAGTTGCGCACCCGGCTGTTGCGAACCTACCATAACTCCAAGACCGCGGGGCATCCTGGAAAAAATCAGCTGTCTCACGTTTGTTCTGGTGGCCTTCTCTACCGTCCGACATTGCCGCATATGTAGCGGCATGCTCTGTTTGTGCCCAGAATAAATCCCCTCGGCATCTTCCGTTGGGACTTCTACAACCCATTACCAATGGGGAGTGCCCATGGTCACACCTGGGGATGGACTTCATTGTGGACCTTCCTTTGTCCCGAGGCCATACGGTCATTTTCTCATGATTGTGGATCGGTTCTCCAAAATGTGCCACTGTGTTCCATTCAAGAAGTTACCTACTGCACAGGAGTTGGCCACGGTTTTCGCCAGGGAGGTCTTCCGGTTGCACGGTTTGTCTAAAGTGATAGTTTCGGATTGAGGAAGTCAATTTGTGTCCAGGTTCTGGTGTGCTTTTTGCTCCCAGTTGGGTATTCGACTCTCCTTCTCTTCGGCTTACCACCCTCAGTCCAATGGGGCCGCAGAGCGATCCAATCAAGCCCTGGAGCAATTTCTTCGTTGCTATGTCTCCAATCATCAGGACAATTGGGTTGACCTTCTGCCATGGGCTAAGTTTGCCAGGAACACGGCGGTTAACTCTTCCTCTGGGATGTCTCCCTTCATGGCCAATTATGGGTTCCAACCTGCTGTGTTACCGGAGTCATATTCTCCCCAAGATATTCCGGCTGTGAAGAACCACCTTTCTGCCCTACGTGCTTCATGGGTACAGATCCATAGGTCCCTCAAGGTCTCTGCGCAGCGCCAGAAGCTCCAGGCTGATCGCAGACGGTTGCCTGCTCCTTCCTACCAGGTCGGAGATCGTGTATGGTTGTCCACTCGCAATCTCAACCTCCGAGTGCCCACTCCTAAGCTGGCTCCTCGCTTTGTTGGTCCCTTCCGTGTGCTCCGAAGGGTGAAACCGGTTGCCTATGCTCTTGCACTCCCACCTGGTATGCGGGTTTCCAATGTGTTTCACGTTTCCCTGTTGAAACCACTAATATGCAATCGCTTCACCTCCTCGGTTCCTCTGCCTCGTCCTGTCCAGGTTGACGATCATGAAGAATACGAGGTGAGCTATACCCTGGACTCACGCTTGGTCCGCGGCCGGTTGCAGTTCTTGGTCCACTGGCGTGGCTATGGTCCAGAGGAGCGTTCCTGGGTTCCTTCCGCAGATGTCCATGCTCCTGTCCTCCTCCGAGCCTTCCACGCGTGCTTTCCCCAGAAGCCGTATTTTGCGCCGCGGAGGAAGGGGCCCTTGATGGGGAGGTACTGTCATGGTCTTACCTCTCTGCAGGCTTCTCATTACTGACATGTGCTAGCAGCCATCTTGTTTCATGGGGTTCTTGTAACCTGCCACACCCTGCGGCTCCTCCTTCCCACTGGGAGGAGCTGGCTGCTCAGCATATATATAGACGGCAGCTGCAGCATTTCCTCGCTTGGGCCTTTCATCTGACACCCCTTCTGTGATCGTGCTGCTTGCTCTTGGTCACAGACCCGGCTCTTACGGATGTTCCTTCTGGTTCCTGATTGCCGGCTTCGTTTCACGACTTTTTTGGCTACAGACTCCGGCTTGGCTGACTCTCATCCCTGGCTATCGACCCTGGCACTGGTGGACGACTCTTCTGGCTGTTTTGATCGTCAGTTTGGACTTTAACCCTGCTGTTTGGTTTTCAATAAAAACTTCATATTCATTTATCTGTTTGTGTACGTCTGATTCATGCTTCCATGACAATCCGCCAGGGTATGTCCATTAATTGAATCCCACTGGTTCAGCTTCCTTCCACAGATAAGGTAGCGAAGGACCATCCCTGGATCAGTAGGCCCCAGAAATGCCTGTGCCTACTCTCAGTGGCCAGCCCTCGGCTACAAAACAGCTCAACATCCCTGAGGCCAGGAGGGCCCTCAGGTCGTGATCGCCAAGACAAACCCTGCTAAATGGCGTCTGTCTCTTAAGTACCCTTCCCCAGAATGCACAGTGGTTTGATCACACCCCCTGAGCCTCTTCTGAGAGAGAGATACCCAATACATCCAGCCTGTTGCCTTTCCAACCGTGACCTGTGGTGACAGCAACACCCACTATCAGGGGAATATATATATACCGTATTTATCGGGGTATAGCGCGCTCCCGCGTATAGCGCGCACCCCTAAAGTGGCCCCCATTCCTGTGAAAAAAACGTTTTTTGTTAGTTTTGTAGTTTTTTTTGTACTTACAGTTTTGGTGTCTTGCGCGGCGTTCATCGGCGGTCTCGTCGGGTCCGGCTGCGGCTTCGGGTGTCCTCTTCGTCGGGTCCGGCGTGCGTCTGCGGCTTCAGGTGTCCCCTTCGTCGGGTCCGGCGTGGGTCTGCGGCTTCGGGTGTCCTCCTCGACGGGTCCGGTGTGCGTCTGCGGCTTCGGGTGTCCTCCTCGACGGGTCCGGCGTCCTTCTGCGGCGTCCTCCACGCTCGATCTCCGCTTTACCGCGCCGAATTTTGAATACTCCGCCTGCATATACCGAGCGCAGTACACTCGTGTATAGTCGGGCAGGCTCGGCTACTCTCGCGCTCACGTCCTGTACGTCCAGGACGTGAGCGCGAGAGTAGCCGAGCCTGCCCGACTATACACGAGTGTACTGCGCTCGGTATATGCAGGCGGAGTATTCAAAATTCGGCGCGGGAAAGCGGGTATCGGCGTATATCGCGCACCCACGATTTTGCCCTGATTTTCAGGGCAAAAAACTGCGCGGTATACGCCGATAAATACGGTATATATATATATATATATATATATATAATTGTGATTCGTGAAAGGGGCCTTTGGCTGTGGAATGAGCGTAAAACTTAAGAGAATTAAAAATGCTAAAAAAATTATTATAATGAAAAAAAAAATTATAATTATAATTAAAAAAAAATAATTAATAGAAAACTGTTTCCATCTTTGTAGGGGTGTAAATGGAACTGAGACTGTTTCAATCAGCTGGCCCACACTCCCTTAAAGAGGAACTGCAGTCTGCTCACATAATTCGTAATAAAAACATCTGCCATTCTGAAGCTTCCCTCCAACCACTTTGCATATTATTTTATAAATACTGTGATTCTGTACTTGCCAGTTCCCTTCCTGGATTTACACAGAGGGACATCTCCAGCATCTGCAGCCCTCATTGGCAGGGCTGGTGCAAGTATTTTTGCTACCCTCTAGTGGCCCCACCCCTGACTCCATCCCTGTTGCCCTGCCCATGTATAGGGTGGGGGTGGTGGAGTTTTTTTTTTGCCGCCTCTCCACCTATTTCTTCAGCCACCTAACCTCTGGAACCGGCCTGAAGACAAATAGTGGCAATGCAGCACCCCTTTACAATACAGTGCCCGCTTTACATCACAGCCCTCTTCCCCCCCTTCACATCACAGACATTCCCCCTTTACATCAGTGTTCTCGGCCCCCGTTCCTTGCACCTCAGTCCCCTTCACAGCCCTCCTTGTACCCCAGTCTTTTAAACCCCTCTTTATTGTACCCCAGTCCCGTTTACAGCCCCCCTTCTTTGCACCAGAGTCTTCTTCACAGCTCCCCTCCCTGTATACCACTCTCCTCCACAGCCCCTCTCCCTGTACACCACTCTCCTCCGCAGCTTTCCTCACTGTATACCACTCTCCTCCGCAGCCCGCCTCCCTGTATACCACTGTCCTTCGCAGCCCCCTGCCTGTATACTACTCTCCTCCACAGCTCCCCTCCTGATATACTACTCTCCTCCGCACCCCCCTCCTTGTATAACACTCTCCTCCGCAGCCCCCCTCCCTGTATACCACTCTCCTCCACAGCCCCCTCCCTTTGTACCACTCTCCTCCACAGCCCCCCTCCCTGTATACCACTCGTCTCCGAAGCCCCCCTCCCTGTATACCACACTTCTCCACAGCCCCCTCCCTGTATACCACTCTCCTTCGCAGCTCCCCTCCCTGTATATCAGGGGTGCCCAACCTTTTGAAGAATGAGGCCCACTTAAGCAACTTGGTAACCAGTCGAGGGCCACAATGAGCAAAGCAGGTGGATGACAGATCACGACTACTCTATAGGTCCTCCGACCCGCCCAGATGAAAGGGGACAAATTCCCTTCTGTTTTTCGGATTGGAGGTAGGCGGGCATAAGCAAACATCTGTAGCTCTATAGTGGTGAATTGAGGGTCCCATTTGGTTGGGCTGATTGTGTGAAAAGGGCCTAAGACTGCTTTCACACTGATGTGCTGCGGTTTACCCACACTGTGGGTGCAGCGTAGTGCACCTGTGTCTATACTGCGGGTTATCTGAACTTTTCCATAGAGTCCCCTTGTGGCAAAAGACGACACTTTAGAGGAAGCGTCGGCTTATGGGGCTCTGCTTCGCAGCCGCTTTCTTCCTCTACCACCAGCTTCATTCACAACACTGATGATGTGGTATGGTGGGTCGGCAACCTGCGATCTGGGCTTGCCAACCCACCATTCCAGAACAGGAGGTCGCGGGCCACATCAGAGGGCTCCGCGGGCCACATGTGGCCCTCGGGCCACTGGTTGGCCACCCCTGCTGTATACCACTCTCCTCTGCAGCTCCCCTCCCTGTATACCACTCTCCTCTGCAGCTCCCCTGCCTGTTTACCACTCTCCTCTGCAGCTCCCCTCCCTGTTTATCACTCTCCTCCACAGCTCCCCTGCCTGTTTACCACTCTCCTCTGCAGCTCCCCTCCCTGTTTATCACTCTCCTCCACAGCTCCCCTCCCTGTTTACCACTCTCCTCCACAGCTCCCCTCCCTGTATACCACTCTCCTCCACAGCCCCCCTCCTTGTATACCACTATACTCTCCAGCTCCCCTCCCTGTATACCACTCTCCTCTGCAGCTCCCCTGCCTGTTTACCACTCTCCTCTGCAGCTCACCTCCCTGTTTTTCACTCTCCTCCACAGCTCCCCTCCCTGTTTACCACTCTCCTCCACAGCTCCCCTCCCTGTATACCACTCTCCTCCACAGCCCCCCTCCTTGTATACCACTATACTCTGCAACTCCCCTCCCTGTATACCACACTCCTCCACAGCTCCCCTCCCTGTATACCACTCTCCTACACAGCTCCCCTCCCTGTTTACCACTCTCCACCACAGCTTTCCTCCCTGTATATCACTCCCCTCCACAGCTCCTCTTCCTTCTTGGGTAGGAGAGTTTGAAGGTGGGCAGGCAGTGAGAGCAGGCAGAAGCCCTTAACAGCGCCAGTGACTGCTTGTCACAGTTGCGGCCTCCAGAAAAAGGATCCCGTTCCCCCGGCTAATGTAAGCATCTCGCTCCAAAGCCTCAATTACCTGCTGGCACAGCATCTTAGTCCATGCACCCCACGGGGGGTGGGTGCCCCGCATAGGGACAAGACACCTGCTGCTTTGTAGCCCAGGCACCAGGCTGCTAATGCTAGTTGCCAATGTACCCTGGCGTTTGGAGTTTGTCAAGGCCTTTGCCCAAATAGACCCTGGAAGTTCCCACTTTTCTAGGGTGATTTTTTTTCTCTTCCCCCAAATAGTTTTTGTCTGTGGGTTTAGTTACATGGAACTACACCTAATGTGTGTATGCGGCCACCAGATGATCTTATTGCTCTAATGTAATTACTTTAGCGGTTTAGATTTACTAAAAATGTGTCATTTCCATGTTCTGTGTACTGTGGGAGACCAGATATAGTGAATACAGGGTCCTGGGTTTATTTACAATTTAACTCTGCATACACAGGATGGGAAAATCCGACAAGAAAACCGTGGATTTTTTTCCGACGGAATGTTGGCTCAAACTTGTGTTGCATACACACGGTCACACAAAATTCCGACCGTCAAGAAAGCGGTGCCGTACAACACTACAACGAGCCAAAAAGAGTGAAATTCAATGATTCCGAGCATGCGTCAAATTGATTCCGAGCATGCATAGGATTTTTGTGTGTCTGAACTGGCTACACATGATCGGAATTTCCAAGCAAAACTTTTCTTGTCGGGAAAAATTGAGAACCAGCTCTTACATTTTTGATGTCGGAAATTCCGACAGAAAAAGTCAGATGAGGCCTACACACAGTTGGAATTTACGACTGTGTGTACGCGGCATTAGGTTGGGTTCACACTGAGGTACAGAGCAGCTCACCGCAGGGGGTCAAGTGCATCTCCATTTTCACTGTTTTAGGTCTGATTTTAGCCCAAATTTTTGGTCGAATTCAGACCTGAAATGGACCAGAAGACACATAGGACTCCTGTGCCATTCCATCGAAGTCGCTCCAAGGTGTAAGAATCATAAAGAGCTGGTTATGATCTCTTGACATGCAAATTGGAAAACCCACATCCAATTTGCACTGGTGTGAACCCAGCCCAAAGTGGAACTTTATCAGAAAATTAACCACTTGTCATCTGCCCACCGTCAAATGACGGCGGGCAGACGACTCCATTGTTCTGACATCACGTCATATGACGTGATGTCCCTTTAAAGCCGCGGACGGGCGCGCGCGCGTCGCCGGCGGCACGCGCGCGCGCGCCCGCCGCTCTGCGGGGATCCCGTGCGAGTGCCCGGCGGCAACGATCGCCGCCGGGCACACGCGATTGCTCAGTAACTGAGCTGGGACGTGCAGCTCTGTGTGTAAACACAGAGCTGCACGTCCCTGTCAGGGAGAGAGGAGAGCGGTTGTGTCCCTTGTACATAGGGACACAATCGGTCACCTCCCCCAGTCACCCCCCCTCCCCCTACAGTTAGAACACTCATAGGACACACATTTAACCCCTTCCCCGCCCCCTAGTGGTTAACCCCTTCACTGCCAGTCACATTTATACAGTAATCAATGCATATTTATAGCATTTTTCACTGTATAAATGTAAATGGTCCCAAAAATGTCAGAAAAGTGTCCAAAATGTCCGCCATAACGTCGCAGTCCCAATAAAAAAATCTCAGATCGCCGCCATTAATAGTAAAAAAAAAAAATGCCATAAACTATCCCCTATTTTGTAAACGCTATAAATTTTGCGCAAACCAATCGATAAACGCTTATTGCATTTTTTTTTTACCAAAAATATGTAGAAGAATACGTATCGTCCTAAACTGAGGAAAAAAATATTTTTTTTATATATTTTTTGGGTTATTTATTATAGCAAAAAGGATGGCCCCTTTTGCAGGTATGTATAGCTATGTAAAGCATTAAAAATAAGTGGCTATGCTGTTCCTAAAATGCAGTAATACACGGTCTGACCCTGCTCTGCACATGCTCAGTTGCTCAGTTGCTTTCCTTTTTCGGCATTGCCAAATTTGTAGAGGCCGAACTGCTGACAGCCTTAACCACTTCAATACCAGGCACTGATTCCGCGTACACACATCATTTGAACATGCTGCATTTTTTTAACGTTGTTTTAAACAATGTCGTTTTTCGGGTTGTAAAATATGATCGTGTGTGGGCTAAAACTACGTTTTAAACCTACGCATGCTCAGAAGCAAGTTATGAGACGTTCTGGTAAAACAACCGTTCATAATGGAGTAAGCACATTCATCACGCTGTAACAGACAGAAAAGTGCAAATCGTCTTTTACTAACAAGGAATCAGCTAAAGCAGCCCAAAGGCCCCTTTAGAGTGCCGTCGTACGTGTTGTACGTCACCGCGCTTTGTTCATAATTTTTTTAAAACAATGGTGTGTGGGCAACGTCGTTTTTAATGATGAAGTTGGAAAAACCTTGTTTTTTGGGCATGCTGAAAAAACTTTTTTCATGCTGAAAAATGATCGTGTGTACGCGGCATTACCCCCTTCCTGCCCAAGCCAATTTTCAGCGCTGTCGCTGTTTAAATGACAATTGCCGGGTCATGCTATACTGTACACAAACAGACTTTTTATCATTTTGTTCCCACAAATAGAGCTTTCTTTTGGTGGTATTTGATCACATCTGTCGTTTTTTATTTTTACTAAACAAATAAAAAAAGAGCGAAAGTTTTGAAAAAAAAAAACTTTTTTCTTTTGTTTCTGTTATAAAATGTTGTGAATAAGTAAGTTTTCTCCTTCACTAATAAGGCAGCACTGACGGGCACTGATGAGGTGGCAACGATGAAGTGGTATCAATGAGGTGGCACTGAAGATGGGCACTGATAGGCGGCACTAATAGGCATCGGTAGGCAGCACTGATGGGGCATTGATAAGCGGCACTGATGAGCACTCATGGGTGGTACTGGTGGGCACTGAAAGTCTGCACTAATGGGTACTTATGGGTGTCACTGATAGGTGGCACTGATACGTGACACTGATGGGCACTAATTGATGGCGCTGATAGGCATCCCTGGTGGCACTGGCACTGACAGGCATTGTGGATGGGCACAGATTGGCATCTGCCTGGGCATTGATTGGCAGCTGCCTGGGCACTGATTGGCATATCCCTAGTGGTCTAAGGTGGCATACCTGGTGGTCCATTGTGGGTGGCCATCTCTGGTGGTCCTGGCGGCATCTTGGTGGTCGTAAGTGGGAATTCGAGGGGGGGCTGGGCTGATAAAAATTAGCACAGACCCCCCTGTAGAGCCGATCGTCTCTCCTCTACTCATATCTGTCAGACTTGAGGGAGGAAAAGTCAATCAATGGTTCTTTTTGTTTACATCATGATCAGCAATGATTGGACACGGCTAATCATGTGGTAAAGAGCCTCCGTCAGAGGCTCTTTACTGAGATCGGCGTTGCAGTGTGTCAGACTGACAAACAACAGGCCTGTCTAACACAGTTGCGCACACACAGGTACAGATCCAGTTCTGCAACAGGTAGGCTGATATGCAAAGTTCACAGCTCTAGGCAGAGCTACAGTCCCATATACAGTTTCTGACCAGGCAGGTCAAATCCCCAAAATGGAGCCTTTTACAGAGCACACTGAGGTCTCTCTCACTCCTGGCACACAGCTTCACTGACATTTTCAGAGCACCTGATTAACTGATTGCTGACCGCTGCACAATGATGTACGTCGGCAGAATGGCACGGCTACGCACATGAGCATACAGGTACGTCCCCTTAAGAGGCGGCATTGCGGGCACCCACCGCGAGCTCTTTGAGTGTGAACGCGGGTCCCGCAGACTCCATGTCCGCCGGGTGTCCACTATCGTGTCACAGAGAGGCAGAACAAAGAAATGCTTGTGTAAACAAAGGATTTCCCTGTTCTGCCTTGTGACAGGAAACGAATCTACTGCTCCCTGTGATTGGGAGCAGCGATCCGTGTCATGTCACATGTAGCCCAGCCCCCCGCAGTTAGAATCACTCCCTAGGACACACTTAACCCCTTCCTCCCCCCTTAGTGGTAAAGGAGTTGTAAAGGAAAACATTTTTTTTGCTAAAATGACTGTTTTCAGGGTATAGTGACATAAGAGTTAACTGATTCCTTTTAAAAATGATTAAAAATAGATAAAAATCAATCCTATAATGTGCCTGCAGTTTCAGTTTTGTTTTTCATCTAGTTTCATGCTTCTGTGAAGGACAGAGACACAGAGCCAATACAGGGCAGTGTTTGTTTTTAAAATGAAACTGATTGGTTCTGAGGGGTTTTAGACACACAGTAATCACACCTCCTTGATTAGAGACCACAGAGAGAAGCTCCCAGTACTTTTTTCATAAGGAAACAGCAACCAGGAAGTGTGCAGAACAGAGAAGGATTACAGCAAAAACGAACAATGAGGACATGAAACCTAGACTGCATTAGGGTAAAGGAAGCTATTTTGTAGCTGCTATAACTTTTGCGCAAACCAATCAAACGCTTACCGTGATTTTTTTTTTTTACCAAAAATATGTCGAAAAATATGTATCGGCCTAAACTGAGAAAAAATGGAAAATTGTATACTCACCTTTCCGTAATTTTCCTTTCCTGACGCATCTTCATGGCAGCACACACTGGGTTGTGACTCCGCCCCCACAACCTGACAGGATTGGTTAGCTATAAATCTGAGTGGGAGACACCCGGCGTCATTCTCCGTATATATCATCATTGAACAGTAGGGTGGGCAGTTGTGTGCTGCCATGAAGATGCGTCAGGAAAGGAAAATTACGGAAAGGTGAGTATACAATTTTCCATTTTCCTGACGCATTCATGGCAGCACACACTGGGAAATAACTCGCCAGTCGGGAGGGTTCAATGCAAAGTATTTATTCTCTAGAGAGCCGAAGAATTGGCCCTGAAGACAGATCTGCCAAATTCAGCTGTAGCCAAAAGAGCTGCGTCCACTCTGTAGTGGGATATGAAGGTATGCCTGGAAGACCAGGTAGCTGCTCTGCAGATGGTTTCTGACGAGACCCCGCAATATGCTGCCCAGGAGGTCGCCACTGCCCTGGTTGAATGCGCTTTGATGCCTTCTGGAATCTCTAGCTGTTGCATAGAGTATGCCTTTTCTATAGGTCTGACTAGCCAAGAGGCGATGGTTCGGGAAGTGGCCGCCTGGCCTCGCCTGGCTCCGTGAGGGATAATCAGGAGGGCGTCTGACGAGCGAAGATGGGTGGTAGCCGACAGGTAGCTGGAGATTGTAGACTTAACCTCCCTGGCGGTATGATTCTGTCTGGAATTACGTACCAAAAGCGGTACAATTATTTTGCATGGAAATTTGGTGATATGTATTATGGGCCTGCAATTCTTAGTAATTACTTACTTAAGCCTGACCAAAACAAGACTCTAGTAGACATTCCAGATGTGATAAATTGGAAACACAAACACATGAATTATAATCTGATAAATAATATAATTTTATTCAATAATACAAAGAAAAATTAAAGATATTAGTCAAACAAAGAAATTTAATACACATCCTGGGTGTGAAAAAGTTTGAAACATGGAATTTGACAAAGTCCGACGTTGCAATCTGGGCAATAGTACCTGGTTTCCTTTCGGATTTTTTTTCCATTTCCATCCTTCTTGG
This sequence comes from Rana kukunoris, assembly GCA_029574335.1. Lineage (NCBI taxonomy): Eukaryota > Metazoa > Chordata > Amphibia > Anura > Ranidae > Rana > Rana kukunoris. Next base: position 82,821,992 of record CM056060.1, read on the forward strand.
AACAGCAAACGACGCACATCCTGGTAGGCGCTAACTTTCGTGCGGTTGGCGGTACAAAGTCTACAAAATGACGACCTGTCAGGCGCTCTGGATTGCCAACGTCAACAGAGCGTCGTCCGGGTCTGTTAGCAGACACTGATGGCGTCGGGTGGTTGATAAAAATTTGCTCAGCCAGCTTCCATATAAAATCGCAATGAATAAGAGGTGTGTTCGTGTTTGCCTTATAAAGAATATACGCGTTCCAAAGACATTGTTCAAGGAGATGTCTGAAAATCTTTTTGTAGTACTTTTTTTGTTGTTTGCGCATCGCCGGGTAAAATGTCATCGCCTGATCGGCTCGGTCGACACCCCCCATCGTGTGATTGTAGTCGATCACTACTTGTGGCTTCAGCACATCTTTTCCCTGTTTTGTGCGGACCATGGTAGTGGAGGTGCTGTGCACGGTGCTCATGACACACACGTCCTTTTTGTCTCTCCATCTCATTGCCATCATTTTTCCCTTTTGGAAGGCAACCATCTCTCCCTTTTTCAATTTCTTCTTGCCAAACGTAGATGGCATGTCACGCCGGTTTGGCCTCACTGTACCATACCCATCCGTTTTGTTGAGGAGCAGAACCTCATAAAGTTCCGGTGACGTATAAAAATTGTCTGTTGTCACGCAATATCCCTGGTTCAGTAATGGGTCCAGCAGTGAAAGGACTGACGATGTGGCCATCCCATAGCGGCTGTACTTGGGATCGAACTTTGTACCTTTCCCGGTGTAAATTACCGCATTCCAAATATATCCCGTGGAAGATTCACATAGCATATAAAACTTTACGCCAAAGCGCGCCCTTTTGGACGCAATAAATTGGATCCAGCTTAGGCGTCCCTTGTAGGCCATCAGACTTTCGTCCACACTGACATCCCTTTCTGGCACGTAGGTCCGCTGGAAGTTGGTGACAATCATCTGGTACACCTCCCAGATTTTTTTGAGCTTGGGCGCAGGATGCGTGGCCTCATCAAACTCTTCGTTGTTGGCGAAGTGTACGTTTTTCATAATCAGTGAAAAACGATACTCAGACATCACAGTCCCAAAAAATGGCGTGGCCAGCATCTTGTTGGTGGTCCAGTACCATTTCTGGAGCGGTTTGCCCACCACCCCTTGAAGGATGATGAGTCCTAGAAAGTTCCATATGTCCTCTTTAGTGACAGGTTCCCATTTTCTGGATCGGGAAAATCTGGCACGCAGAGTAGCAGATTGCTGATCGTGGTATTGATTGGTCTCTGTCACAATTTTTAAAATTACCTCCTCAGAAAGAAAGAGTTTCAGGTACGCCAGAGGGTTGTCACTCTCCACATCAACCTTCATCCCAGGAGATCCAGTGAATCGGAACCTCGGGGGCGCTGCCTGGTCCGCATCGCTGTCTATAGCGCACCAAGTGCGCACATCACTTATGTCAGGTGCGGGATCATCGGCGTTGTCACTTTCTGCATCAGTGTCGGTGTCAGAGCCGGATGACAAATCGCCCCACGACTCACTGTCGCTCTGTTCTGCGATCAACTCTGTTTCGCTGTCGCTCAGCAGATCAAAAATCGCATTCGTAGGACAGCGCTTTTTAGATGCCATTTTCAAAGGGTTTTGAAAGGTTTTATTATATATATTATTATATATGGCAAGGGGCACTGAAAGGGCACTGTGTCAGATTCCAAGGTGATACAGTGTAATCCTCTCAGATTACATTGTATCACCTAGTTTTTATGTGTTTGTGTTTGTGCACATTTGAATTTCCCTCCCAGTTCCGCTCCCATGCACCATTGCGGTGCAGGGAACGGAACCAGGAAGTCAGGTGACCGGTGGATGGCGCGGCTGGGATCTCGGCGGCGATCACAGCAATGAGAGATCATCGCTGGATCGCCTGGAGACGGTAAGGAACGCTGCTGCCGCTGGCGCTGGCTCTGCACATACACCCCGAGCGCGACTCGTGGATAACGATCGCAACAGGAAATACCAACCCCGAGTCGCGCTCGGGTTTACCGTCAAGGGGGTTAATGTCCAAAGCGTGAGGTTCCCCATCCTCGTTAGTAAGGCATGGTAAGACGATATCCTGGCTGTAGTGGAAAGCCGAGGTAACCTTGGGGAGGAAACGGTCAGAAGGCCTCAACACCACCCTGTCTGGTAGAAAAACCAAATATGGCTTCTTGAACATGAGAGCTTGCAACTCCGACACTCTTCTAGCTGAAGCTATAGCGATGAGGATGGATAACTTCAGGGTCAGGTCCCATAAGGAGATTGAGCTGAGTGGAAAGAAGGGAGGATTGGAAAGTGCTTCTAGTACCACCGAAAGATCCCAGGCTGGAAAGGGTGGTCTTCTTGGAGGTCTGATCTTCGCACAGGCCTGCATGAACTGGGTAACCAGAGGGTGCAGGGCCCATCTAGTGCCGGTCTTTGCAGAAAGAGCAGAGATCTGTACCCTAAGGGTGTTTGAGCTCAGGCCTTTGTCGATACCCGTTTGAAGGAACTCTAGAATCTGGCAAGGGTCTGGCGAGATGTGATTCCAGCCTCTAAGTTGCGCCAAGTGGGTGAACTTTCCCCAAATTCTTGTGTAGACCGTGTTTGTCGAAACCTTTCTGGCTTGCATTAAGGTTGTTATGACTGCCTGGGAGCATCCCTGTTCCCTAAATCTAGCCCTTTCAACCTCCAGGCTGTCAAGTGGAGCCTGTCGGGGGCCAGATGGAAGGATCGGCCCTGGAGTAGGAGGTCCGGTGACGCTGGTAGATGGATAGGAGGACAAGTATTGAGCTGTAGTAGAGTTGTGAACCAAGGCCTCCTTGGCCAGAATGGTATTACCGCTATTACTGTGGCTGACGATCTCCGGAGTCTGCATAGAAATCTCGCTATCAAGGGAGTCGGAGGGAAGGCGTATCCTAGGTTGAAGTCCCATGGGTGGAGAAGGCAATCTGTCCCCTCCGCTGTCGGAAAGGGTACTCTGGACAGAAATCTCGGGCACTTGGTGTTGGCTGGTGTCGCTGCCAGGTCGATCTCCGGAATCCCCCAGGTGTCCGTCAGCATAGAGAACTCCCGGAGGTTCAGGGACCATTCGTTGTTCGATCGAAGTTCCCTGCTCAGGAAGTCGGCTAGCGTGTTTTGATCCGCTGGGACGTAAACTGCTCGTAGGTCCGATAGATGTGTCTGGGCCCATTCCATTATGGGGCGAACTTCCTCTAGTAGCGTGCGACTTCGGGTACCGCCTTGCCTCTGGACGTAGGCCACCGCCACTTTGTTGTCCATACGAATTTGGACGTATTTCCCCTGTAGCAGAGGCTCAAAAGCCAAGAGGGCCTGGAATGCCGCTCGAAGCTCCAGAATGTTTGAGACCACTCCTCGAGCAGGAAAAAGCCATCGTCCCTGGGCTGTCTGATCCCGGTAGTGCGCCCCCCAACCCTTCTCGCTGGCATCTGATGTCACGATTTCCGGACTCGGAGGGACTATAGGTCTGAAGCCCCTGAGTTTGGGAGGCAGAGTCCACCAAAAAAGGTCGGGTCTCACATGGCTGGGAATGTTGATGGGTTGGTGCATTGAGGCTCCGTCCCACTGTCTGAGAAAGGTGTTTTGTAAAAGTCTCATTCGCCACTGGGACCACTGGATCATGGGTATAGTTGAAGACATAGAGCCCAACAGGCTGAGGCAGGACTTGGCCGACGTAGATTTGGAGGATAGTAGGTTTTGCACCTTCCGAGCTAGGGGTTCCACCTTTTCTAGGGGCAACTGCACCCTGTTCTGTCTCGTATCTAACTGTGCTCCGAGGAACGTCATCACCTGTGAGGGTTGTAGGCTGCTCTTCTGCCAATTGATTAGCCACCCGAAGCTCTGAAGGGTTGAGATTAGGATTTTGCGTTGGAAGAGCAGAGTCTCCTGGTCCGCCGCTAGGAGCAGTATGTCGTCCAGGTAATGGTGAACCCGCAAGCCCTTCTCCCTGAGGAATGCTATGAGCGGGAGGAGGACCTGTGTGAATGTCCTGGGTGCTGAAGAGATGCCGAAGGGCAGGCATCGGAACTGAAAGTGGTGTTGCCCGATGGAAAAACAAAGGAATTTCTGAAAGGCGGGGTGGATTGGTATGTGAAGGTAAGCGTCTGACAGGTCGACGGACAGCATCCAATCTCCTAAGTTCACTGCCAGAAGAATAGACTGGAGACTTTCCATTTTGAAGGCTTCTATTTGGATCCTTTTGTTTAGTCGTTTGAGGTCCAATACAGGCCGAAGGTCTCCTGATTTCTTTCGCACCAGAAACAGAGGGGAATAAAATCCCCTGCCTCTCTGGTGGGAAGGGACCTCTATGACTGCTTCCTTCCGAATTAAGTCTGAGACGTACTGCAGTAGAAGTTTCCTTTTGTCTGGGGAGGAGGGAATTTTGGTGGGTTGAAAAACCGTGTGAGGCAATGCCCCCATAAAGCTCCATTTGTGGCCTTGTTTGACCGTGGAAAGGGCCCATTGGTCTTCTAAATGCTCTGCCCAAAGTTGTGCAAAATTCCTGAGCCTGGCGCCCACCTGAGCTGGGTGGGCAGGCGAACTCTCAAAAAGACTTTTGCTGGTCCCCTGTGGTAATGGCCTTGATCTTTTGACCCCTAGCAAAGGGGGGGCGAGTAGATCTCCCATCTCTTCTAAATTCCCTGCCTGGGCGATAATTTCTGGCTTCTCTGTACCTATCGGGCAGATTGCGCCTGAGGGTAGGCCCCCTCTGGGGCTTGGGTCTCCTGTCGGAGGGGATAAGCCCCGATTTTCCTCCGGTAACTTTGGAGATTGCCGTATCTAACTTCGCACCAAACAGGTTTACGCCATCATACGGGATCTTGCACCAGTTGGACTTGGAGTTTGAGTCAGCGACCCAGGGTTTCAGCCATAAGGCTCTGCGGGCCATTACCGAAGCTAACATGGAGCGAGCCGAGGAGCGAATGATATACACTGAGGCCCCTGCCACAAAGTCTCCTGCTAGCCTAATTTCTTGTAAAGAGGATATCACCTCCCTCTGGTCAGTCCCTTCTAAGAGGGCCTTCTCCGCATTGGCTGCCCATGTGGACATGGCTTTGGCAACTGCAGCCGTGGCAATAGCTGGTCTACAGGCTCCCCCTGCTGAAGAGTACGATTTCTTTAATTCCAGATCCATCTTGCGGTCAAGCACATCTCGGAACGAGACCGCGTCCTCTATCGGTAAGGTGACATGGCGGGCGAGTCGCATCAGGGATGAATCGACAACGGGAGCGTTGATGAGGGAAGACACCTTGGACTCCATTAGCGGGTACAGCTTAGCAAGCTTATTAGAGAGGCTGGGCCGCCTATCAGGCTTTTCCCACTCATCTTTAATGAGATCTTCTAACTCATCTATGAAAGGAAATAGTTCCGGATCCCTTCTTAACTCGGGAAAATACTTCCCAACCTTCGGTTCTGCCACGGGATCCTCCCAGCCTATAGCCTCCTTAATGGAGCGTGCAAAGGGCTCAACCAGGCTGAAGTCAAATCCTGATGTCATCTCATGCTCTTCCTGGTCGGACAGGGTCCCCGCTAGTTGGGCATAGGGGTCAAGAGCCGATGAGGTGCCTGGGGTGGGGTCACCGCCGGTTAGAGGGGTCCAGTTTGAATCCTGCACCGGATCTCTGGCAAGACTTGTCGCTGTCCTGGCGTCCACCTCCCTTTCTCCAACCGCTTCATTGAAGCAGGTGCGACATGCTAATTTTCCTGGCATTGCAATGGCACCACACACCCAGCAGGCATTAGCCGCAGGACGGGTATGGTAACGTTCGCGGTGCACTGAGGGAGACCGTCTCCGATGAGACCTGCTGTGGCGAGATCGACTATGGCGTGATCGGCTGCGCCTAGATCGGCGGTAGCGGGAGGAGGTTCTTGACCGACTTCTGCGGGATCTCCTAGATGAATGTCTGGATCCCTCCCTGCGCCGTGGGCTTGCATCGTTGGGCCTGGTGGGACTGCAAAAGAAGGCAGTGTTTAGTGGCCGGCTCTCTTTTTTCTCTTCCCTACTTACCTTTATTGATGGCCTACCTACCTTGTTTGTTGGCAGTGGTCTGCTAGGGCAGTGGACTTCATAAAGCAGAGAAGTAGCAGCTGGAGGAAAACAAGAGGAAGAGAAATAAGGTTAGGAAGGGAGAAGGGCACAGCCATTCTGGGGAGAGGAACAAGGCTTACCTGGGGCAAATAAAATAGAGAAGTTTGAGCAAAAGCAGCAACTTCGGGGAAAAAAGGGAAAAGTTTCCTATTTAAAGCTGGCGCCGCCGTCGCGGCGTTGATGACGCGATCGCGCATGCGCAGTAGCGCCGCGCGCAACCCAGCGCCATCTTGGATGAGGGCGAGTAAGCCCCTGACGTCATCATTCCGCTGCGCGCATGCGCAGAGCGGCCAGAGGGACGCCAGGAGCGAGGAACCACAAGGCCCAGCGGTCTGCGGGCTCCAATAACCTAAATACCAGAAAGAAGTGGAAACAGACTGGATAGACAAGAGGATTCCAAAAGAAGGTAAGGGGAGCCACTGCCAAATCTAAGCTCATTTAGAGCTTGTAGGATGCCAGGTATTCACCGGGATTTTGACCCTCGAGACCACCAGAGCGGGGTTCCCCCCATAGAGCTCTATTAGAGACTGTACAGGGGGGACTTCCAAACAGGAGAGGCTGAACCTGCTGGGGCGATAGCGGTAGGAGGCGAGCTGTACGTCCGTTCCAGTCCTGTTCAGGTGAGGATAAAAAAAGAGAATGACGCCGGGTGTCTCCCACTCAGATTTATAGCTAACCAATCCTGTCAGGTTGTGGGGGCGGAGTCACAACCCAGTGTGTGCTGCCATGAATGCGTCAGGAAAAAAAATTATATATATTTTTGGGGGACATTTATTATAGCAAAAATTAAAAAATGTTGCTTTTTTTTCTTTTCAAAATTGGCGCTCTTTTTTTGCTTATAGCGCAAAAAATAAAAAAATGCAGATGTGATCAAATACCACCAAAAGAAAGCTCTATATGTGGGGAAAAGAGGACTTAATCATTCCCCTTGAGGCCCCTCCCACAATATGGCCACACCCACCATATGCAGTGGCGTGTTCGGGTTTGGCTTGAGGAAAAGGTGGCAACCCTACCTGTAGTGTACCCTCCTAACCACTGTACTGTGTCCTGCCTCCCCATACTGTACCTTCCTGCCCCTCTCTGTACTGTGCCCTCCTGCTGCCCCATACTGTACCTTCCTGCCCCCATACTGTTCCCCCTGTATTGTACCCCTCTAATCACTGTGCTAAGCCATCCTGCACACTGCAAAGCCTTCTCTGTGTCCATTACCCCCTCCAGGTCCCATTAGTGTATTCTTAAGAGATCATGGGAGGATCCCAGGGTAAGGAAGACTTCTTAGGGGAGCATCTCTGCGTTTGAGTGATTGCCAAATAAATATTTGTAAAGTGGAGGGGTTAGTAAGATGACCACGCCCATGTGGGGACCCCAGAAATATTTCTGCACCCAGGCATCTGTGACCCTGGGATCGGCCCTACCCAGCCCCCTTCATGTCCTCCACCCTGTGCTCTCCTCTACCACTCTTGTCCTCCTCCCACCTTTGTCCCCGGCAGCCAGCTCCCCTCCTCTCCTCCCCCGCCGGTTGCTTGCGGGGGGGCACTGTAAAGGAATTGGACACAGTGAGTGAGATCGCTCCTGTGTCCTGTGATAACTGAGCAGAGTAACCTGTGTGTACTCTGCTCAGTTTTTTGAATAAACAGGAGCCTCTGTCTCCTGTTCATTCATCTTAAGTGCTGAAAAATGGTCTGCTTAGACCCCTGACATCTCACCAAAGCCCCCAATAAAAAAATAAAAAAAATGTAAAAAAAAATTCAAAAAAGTACAAAAAAAGTGTAAAAAAATAAATAACTACTGACACCACTCTCCCCTACCCTACCAACCCTGACCACTTCCCCAACCCCCTCCCCCCAAAAAATATTGTAAAAATTGTAAACAAATCGAATTGTAAAAAATCAACAAAAAATAAAAAAACAACTGACACCGTCCACTGCCACATACCACCCACCCCTTCCCCAAAAGTACTATGAAAGAATATTGAAAAGGTGATTTAAAAAATATTTTGGCGCAGGGATCTTGGGGGTAGCGGGCGCGAATCGCCACCCCCTGAAATTAGTTTGCCACCTTCTTGAAGTGAGTTTTTGCAGGTTGGGATGTCTGTATATAGATCAGACCAAAATGAGGGACAAATGAGGAAGAATGGAGGGACAGAGGGACATTGGTCCAAATCAAGGACATTCCCTCAAAATCAGGGACAGTTGGGAGCTAAGGGAAAATGACCTGCCCTCTTCAATTAACCCCTTCTTAACCCAGCCCCAGGCTGACTCCCTACATAAGGAACATACACTCCACATTAATAATTATGCTACCAAAAATGTGTGTGCTGTAAATTGCCTCCAGCATTGCTCCTGTTTCTTTTTGCTGGAGGCTGCCATTTTGCTAAAGCCTGGGGCTGAACAGTGGATGTAAATCTATTGATTTAATGGTTACATTTTTTTTTACATTCCTGGAATGCTGGGATTGCTAACCGTCACATTTGTTTGTGTCCTCAACCAAACCATCAAATGGCTGGTGTCATTACTGGTCACTTGTGCAGGGTCATGGCAGTTGCAGATCAAACAGAAGCGGATTGCAGAGGCGGATGGGATGTGATTATGTTTATTCATTCAATGGATGATGGCTACAGATCATCGGTAGTTGGCTGCCAGCTGTTACAGTTGTGATACAAGATTTGGGAGCGCAGATTGCAAGCGCTCTGAAACATCATAGCATTTCATATACAGTATGCGACTGCTGGGCGTTAAGGCCCACCCACTGTGCTATTGCATATATGCACAACTTTGTTGTGAAGGGGTTATGGAGCAGGTTGGGGCAAAACAAAGATTAGCTAAGCTGTGTGACAGGAAACACCTAAAATAGTGGGGTTTTCTAAAACTTGACTGTAAAAAGGTGGAAATACACTTTAATGGCAGATGGTTGCATTTGCATGCGATACTGCATATACAACTTATACAAGTAAAGTTCTGAAATAAGCAGGTTTAAAACTAGACCATGAGCACCACCTTGTGAACAGATGTTAAACTGCAGGTAGCAGTAAAGTATAACTAAAAGGCATTTTTTTTTTCGTTTTGGATAGACTGAAGTGGGATTAGATCACCTGTCAAATTTATGTTGCCATGTCCCTGTTAGGAAAATTCATTATTTGTTATCGTTATAACCGTAAGTGAAAGAAAATACCAGATTGCGAGTTGTCACCAGAACAGGAAGAAATGAAAACTTCCAATGGGGACACTAGTTCTGGTGACAATCAGGGAATCTCTTCCTTCTTTTTTGACTATGGGACACGAAGTGAAGGTAAATGGGGACACAGATGGCAAAAAAACTAACTTTAGCCAAAGTGAAAAAAGTTTTGCCTTTAACTCTACTTTAGTTTATATTCGCTGTGAGATTTTCTGAAAGGCAGAATCATAGCTTTTTTCTTAAATTAAACTTCTGTTTTATTCTTTGTCTAAGGCTCCATTCAGACCTAGGCGTCGGCGGCATCGGTGTATTCGGGCGACATGCAATAGGCGTTTTGTCCCCGCGATTTGCGGCGACAAAACGCCTATTGTTTTTTTGCTGGAGGGCAGAATTTTACACTGTCGGCTATGGCCGAACGCCGAATACGCCTGAAAAAAAGGGTCCGGGACTTGTTTCAGGCTTCAGGCGTACGGCGTTCGGCGTAGAGATGTGAACCATCTCCTTAGCCGACAATGTAAATTCCCCCCTCCAGCGTTTTGATTTTGACAAAATCAGCGTGTGACTGACAGGGGCAGAGGAGCGAGTGCAGAGGTGAAGGACACTACAGCCAGACATTCTGCTCACATTGCAGAGCTGCAGGCCATGGTGAGCACAATGGCAAACAAAATGGAAAATACAGAGAGCAGACAGTGCTGTAACAACATGTTGATGGGTCTTTCGGAAAAGGCTGAAGGGGATCATCCTGCCATATTCGTTGAAAGATTCCTCCAAGCCCTCCTTCAGCTAATAAGGTGTCTAATACATACATAGTGGAAAGGGCTCTCAGTGTGCCCACAGGTGCTCGCCCCTCAGGGGCCCCACCACAGCCATTCTTGGTGCGCCTTCTAAGTTTTCAGGATCGTGACAGGATCCTGACAGAAGCAAGCCAGACCGAGGATCTGCAATACGCCAATTCAAAGATAATGTTGTTTCCGGATATTTCTGTAGAAACACAGAATAAGTAGTATGGGTCTGCTGGGTTATTAGCACATCACTTATGCACGACTGTTTACTGCATTTTGTCCAATGGTTAAATGGGTTCCTCTCTCCACTTATCATCATTCCCATAGAGTGTGACAGGATCGCCTGTTTGGAATTATGGGTGCTCTCCTTGCTGGATCACAGGGGTACGTGAACGTGATGACTGTCCTATTTTTTGGAGTGTTTTCACAGGAGCTCCTGGACTGTTCTACAGTTTTTGTGTGTGGTTTCTTTACAAATTTTCCCCCCTTTTTCTTGTTTCTTTTCTAGCAGGTATCTTTTTCGCAGGACAATTACAGACGTTCCACATCTATTGCAGTGCTACCTCCTTCCAGTGACTGTTATGGTTTTTGGGTATAAGCTGAATGCCAGGTTTTTCAGTTTTTTTGTTCTTATGTATTAAAGCAGGGTAGGTTTTTCCAGGTTTCAGGCGCCACCATGTGGGGATATTCTCAACTACGCTATGCTAATCTTGGTTCACTTTGCAGCTTCTTTGGAACACAGAGAGGGCCATTGGCCTGACTCTGTTATCCTGGATATGCTACTAGATACTCTGAACTGTCACTATGGCCATATCAGGTAAAATACTGTCTTGTAATGTCCAGGGCCTCAACAATAAGGTTAAAAGGTTGGCTATGTTTAGCTGTTTAAAAAAGGTAGCCAGGCCACAGAATGTCCTCTTACAGGAGACGCATGTGGATGGGAGCAAGGTGTTATAACATAGGTCATTGATACAGCGCTTGTTCCATGCCACTTACTCATATGCGAGTGACCATTTTGCTTAGTAAGCATATACCTTGCTAGGTCCAGAGGGTGATCTCTTTTTTTTGGGGGGGGATATTATTCTAGTATTAGATATGTATCAAACAGCTATAAAGTAATATAAAGAAATAAATGTTTATTGGTACATATACACATGTTGAGTCATATCAAAATACAGTGAATAAATATCTACTTCTGTTTCTTACCTGAGTTCTCTTTTACTGACACAATGCTTTGGGCTTTATCCTTACTATAAGGTGACCAGATTTTAAAAATGAAATCCGGGGACATTTTTTTATTTTGGGCAAATTTACGATTTAATAAGCATATTTTCCTCAAATGATATATGCAGTGTATGTGGTATGTGTTTATGGAATGATTATATGATAGAGTTCATTTCTCACATTTCACCCGTGAGATTAAAAAAAGATACTTCTTAGAAATTAGGATGGATGGTGTGGGGGGCTGGATGAATGGATGGTGTATGGGGGGGGGGGGGGAGCGGTTGAGAACTGTATATGTGGATGATGTATGGGGGGGTGAGAACTGTATATGTTGATGGTGTAAGGGGGAAGGTGAGAACCCTTTTGTTGAATTCCTGACATACACAATACTCCAAACACTTATTAGCCAAGTCTCCCAACGCAATCACACAGTTTTCAAGAGAGCAGCAGATAATATGGAGGCTCCACCTGAAACCCAACCTCTGTATGCCTCCTGCAGCCAGCCAGAGCCTAAAGCAAGATGGAGGTTCCACCTCCGTGTCCCACTTGTAGCACACTGAGTAGATGGAGGTGCTGAGTGCAGGGGGTAGATGGGGAGGGAGAAAGTTTGGCCGGCAGGAGCAGATATCACTGCAGACATGGCGGCACAGTGAGCCACAAGTGGGTCGGGTGAGGCACTGTCTGGTTAGAGGCAGGCAGAGACACAGACACAACCCTAAGTCCGCCCCTGCAATCCGGGGACAAAACCGGGCACAGTCTTGGGCCGGGGACAGTGTCCTCAATATGGGGACTTTCCCCTGAAACCGGGGATGTCTGGTCACCCTACCTTACTATATCATCGGACATGCACTATCTACATCAGGGGTCTCAAACTGGTGGCCCTCCAGCTGTTGAGAAACTACAAATCCCATGAGGCATTGCAAGGCTAAAAGTTACAAGCATGACTCCCACAGGCAGAGGCATGATGGGACTTGTAGTTTTGCAACATCTGGAGGGCCGCCAGTTTGAGACCCCTGATCTACATTGATATATATTTTATTACTCTTCACACTGTATCACTTTTGATTTCCAATGGAGATCCCAATCCCATGATAGTCGATTTGTTACTGCTGGTGTTGTCTTAATGCCCCTGCCACAGCCCCCAGCTATTAGTGCCCCATTAGGTCTTTAGCTCTCAGCACCCCATTTGAAAAAAATTACAGCTGACTTGTAAGTAACCAGGGTTGTTTTTTCCCCCTCCTCTTTTCCTACTCCTCTCCCTTTTTTTGCATCCAATTACCAGATTACATATACAGTGTATGTACCCTATATTGGCTCCTGATGAGTGTAAAAAACCCACAAAACGCGTAGAGCCCCTATTACTACCATACTTTTACAATCATGATTTATTATGGACTTTTTATATCACTTCGAGAGGTCTAGGTTATCAACCAACACCACGTTATGTATGTATATATTTGTACCATGTGTCACTAATGAGCAATACTATGTATTCACTGTATTTTGATATGACTCAACATGTGTATATGTACTGTGGTGGAAAAATTGGTTGTATGCAGAGCACACAGCCATTTTCGTCTTAATGATATAATGGATCTCAAGCTAAAAGTCCACTCACCATTCATCCACAAACCACACATCACCAGACTGCTATGTTCATCTCATCTCAGCATCCCAGCATGACTGACCAGAGCCCAGTCTGTCTCAAACCTTTTTATTAAAATCCCAGCAGGAAGTGATGTCACCATCACAAGAAGAATTTAAAAGGAAGTGATGTCACAGCATGTCAGCTCCACCCAGGAAGATGACCTTAACAGGAAAATTATCATACAAGGATATCCCTCTAACAGGATGTGTTAAATACAGCTGATACAATACATGATAACTCTTCCAACGGGGTTGTTTAAATACATACAACAACATGAATAATACAATAATGGCTAAAGTCTTATCAGCGTGTCCGGGCAGGGAAAGCGTGTATGTTTTGAACAAACGAAGCTGAATGGGTTTAACCACTTCCCCACCGCGCCATAAGCATTTTACTGCTACGGCGCGGTGGAGTTGCTTTGACACGACGTCCCTGGGACGTCCTCGTGCACTTCCGCGATTGCGCGTCCCCTGGGACGCGCTCGCGAAAGTGTCCGTGCTCGCCGGGTCTAGAAGACCCGGCGCATCACGGATCACGGTAAATTGCCGCTGATAGCGGCCGTTTACCACGTGATCGCGCCGTCGAATGACGGCGCGATCACTTGTAAACAAACCGGCGTCATTTGATGACGCCGGTTCCTCCCTCTCCTCGCTCTCCGCTCTGTACCGTTCGGTACAGTGTGCGAGGAGAGGGGGGGGGGAGCGGGGTGTCAGCAGCTGAGCTGTGGCTGGATCTGTGACAAATGCAGTCACAGATCCAGCCATCCCTCAAAACATCCCAGCTCTGCAATCCCCTAGTACCCTGCAATCCCCCCAGTACCCAACAATCCCCCAGTACCCAACAATCCCACAGTACCCCACAATACCCCAGTACCCCACAATACCCCAGTACCCCACAATACCCCAATACCCAACAATACCCCAATACCCAACAATACCCCAATACCCAACAATACCCCAATACTCAACAATACCCCAATACTCAACAATACCCCAATACTCAACAATACCCCAATACTCGGCAATACCCCAATACTCGGCAATACCCCAATACTCAACAATACCCCAATACTCAACAATACCCCAATACTCAACAATACCCCAATACTCGGCAATACCCCAATACTCGGCAATACCCCAATACTCAACAATACCCCAATACTCAACAATACCCCAATACTCAACAATACCCCAATACTCGGCAATACCCCAATACTCGGCAATACCCCAATACTCGGCAATACCCCAATACTCTGCATGATACTTTGCAATACCCCAATACTCGGCAATACCCCAATACTCGGCAATACCCCAATACTCGGCAATACCCCAATACTCTGCATGATACTTTGCCCCCCTACTCGGCAATACCCCAATACTCGGCAATACCCCAATACTCGCCAATACCCCAATACTCGCCAATACCCCAATACTCTGCATGATACTTTGCAATACCCCAATACTCGGCAATACCCCAATACTCGGCAATACCCCAATACCTCGGCAATACCCCAATACTCGGCAATACCCCAATACTCTGCATGATACTCGGCAATACCCCAATACTCGGCAATACCCCAATACTCGGCAATACCCCAATACTCGGCAATACCCCAATACTCGGCAATACCCCAATACTCTGCATGATACTCGGCAATACCCCAATACTCGGCAATACCCCAATACTCGGCAATACCCCAATACTCGGCAATACCCCAATACTCTGCATGATACTTTGCAATACCCCAATACTCGGCAATACCCCAATACTCGGCAATACCCCAATACTCGGCAATACCCCAATACTCGGCAATACCCCAATACTCTGCATGATACTTTGCAATACCCCAATACTCTGCAATACCCCAATACTCTGCAATACCCCAATACTCGGCAATACCCCAATACTCGGCAATACCCCAATACTCGGCAATACCCCAATACCCTGCATGATACTTTGCAATACCCCAATACTCTGCAATACCCTGCGCGATACTCTGCAATACCGCCTATGGAGATTTTTAAGTAGCGAAGTTTGGCGCCATTCCATGAGTGTGCGCAATTTTGAAGTGTGACATGTTGGGTATCTATTTACTCGGCGTAACTTCATCTTTCACATTATGAAAAAAAATTGGGCTAACTTTACTGTTTTGTTTTGTTTTTTTTTTAGCACAAAACAGTTTTTTTTAAAAACACGCGTTCAATAAATTTCTGCGAAAATACCGTGCGCGATAAAAAGTTGCAACAACCGCCATTGTATTCTTTAGGGTCTTTGCTAAAAAAGCATATATAATGTTTTGGGGTTCTATGTAATTTTCTAGCAAATAAGTGTTGATTTTTACATGTAGGAGAGAAATGTCAGAATTGGTCTGGGTGTTCCAGAACGCCTGATGGCGCTCCCTGCATGTTGGGCCTCTGTATGTGGCCACGCTGTGTAAAAGTCCCACACATGTGGTATCGCCATACTCGGGAGGAATAGCAGAATGTGTTTTGGGGTGTAATTTGTGGTATGCATATGCTGTGTGTGAGAAATAACCCACTAATATGACAGAAACAAGTTTTTTTTTTTTTTTTTTACAGAATTTTCAGTCGTTTTTCTTTTATAGCGCAAAAAATAAAAAACCCAGAAGTGATCAAATACCACCAAAAGAAAGCTCTATTTGTGTGAAAAAAAGGACAAAAATTTCAAATGGGTAGAATGTTGTATGACTGAGTAATTGTCATTCATATTGTGAGAGCACCGAAAGCTGAAAATTGGTCTGGTTAGGAAGGGTGTTTAAGTGCCCAGTGGTCAAGTGGTTAAAACATAGACGTTCTCCCTGACTATGAATCGCTCATAAGCTCTCATATTACCGTTGATAGGAATCCTTATTTTGCGCTATTCTATAGAACAGCGCATACTCTGATTATACTATTATTGCTTGTGGAAGGGAGGCTATCTGCTGGCGTTCGCTACGAATCCCGACTATGCTGATCAGACATAACAGTGACAAGAGCGCACATTCGCCTATAACCAATAATGTCCTTGCAGAGCGAACATATCCCCTCCTCAACAATCGTCTGTGCTAATGCACAGGGGGCCCTTCGTCGGCGGACATATGTTCACTCTGCAAACATCTCCAACCTTTCTAAAAAGGGGACATTTAGGGGGTATTTGTACTTTTCTGACTTGTTAGTATCTTAAGAAAATAGATAGGCCATCAGTACTTCAGGTGTGATCAGATTGATACATTTTCAGGGATTGGAACCATAGTTTGTAGACTCTATAACTTTCACAAAGACCAAATAATATAGACCAATTTGGGGTATTTTTACCAAAGATATGTAAAAAAAATACGTGTAATGACACCTGTGTGTGAACAATGCATCAAAAGTTGTATAAAGCAGCGCTTACATCTATATATATAAAACTCAACGTGTGTGTGTGTGTATGTATGTATGTTCCAGCATCACGTCCAAACGGCTAAAGATATTAACATGAAACTTGGCACACATGTTACTTATATGTCAGCAACAAACATAGGATAGGTGGTTTAACCCTTACCCACCCCCATTTGCCATGGTCAGGGTTTTTCTTTAAAGTCCCATTCAACTCTATGGGAAAAGGGTTTTTCTTTAAAGTCCCATTCAACTCTATGGGAAATACATGTTACTTCATAACTTCCAAACAGCGGTTTTTGTTTCAAGTCCCATGCAAGTATATGGGACTGTGGTCTCTTCATCACAGCTCAGCCACAGCTACTGATGTCATCACAGGTCCTTCAACCACAATCTCTTCATCACAGCTCAGACACACCTACCGATTTCATCACAGGTCCTTTTACCACAATCTCTTCATCACAGTTTAGCCACACCTACTGATGTCATCACAGGTCTTTTTACCACAATCTCTTCATCACAGCTTAGCCACACCTATCTCTTCATATCTCTTATCTCACCTTATCACACCTATCTCTTCACCTATCTCTACCACAATCTCTTCATCACAGTTTAGCCACACCTACTGATGTCATCACAGGTCTTTTTACCACAATCTCTTCATCACAGCTTAGCCACACCTATCTCTTCATCACAGCTTAGCCACACCTACTAATGTCATCAGAGGTCCTTTAACAGCAGTTTTTTTTATCACAGCTCAGCTACACCTTACTCCACAAGCTCTGCACTGCATCTTCAGGTCAGTATGTGGGCTGGCTTGCAAACCATGCTCATGCCACTAACCATGCCCTCTCCACACCCCTCCCACAAGCCACACCCCTTCTAATTTCTGCCCTTTTTTATGAGGGCTACCTCAGTAACTTTTTCAATTTTATGTTGAAAAATGTGATGCAATACATTTCAATTGTGACTTGCAAGTTTATTAACATTTTTGTTTGTGGATTATTTTAAAGTGTGAAAATGCCTCAGAAAAAAAAGTAAAGCTATAGGCCAAGTGCAATCTAAGGCAAAAAAAATAAAAATACAGCATAGGCTAGAAACTCCTGAGGAGCTCAGTACAAGACTCAAAGCACTGCGAAATAGAGCACAAGCTTCAAGAGCTTCAGAAACCGAACAACAGCGTGACATTAAGGATATGAGGGAGAGAGCTACTACTTCTAGAGCTTCAGAAACCGAACAACAGCGTGACATTAGACTTCTGGATATGAGGGAGAGAGCTAATGCTTCTAGAGCTTCAGAAACCGAGCAACAGCGTGAGATTCGACTTCAGAATAAGAGAAGGAAAGCCAAAATGACAAGGGCTGCAGAGAATTTTGGCTTACTGTTTGAAGGATTTAACTACGACCGACAAAAGGTCTACTCACAACATGTCAGTGTTACCATTGGAAAAATGGACATAATTTGTAATTTCTGTCAAGCCAAGAAATTCAAATCAGAGTCACATATTTATTTATTTATATTTATATAACTATGATTTTCCTCCCCAAAAGGTTCAGATAGGAAGACCGGGCAACGCCGGGTATTCAGCTAGTAAGTGTATAAACTGAACATATAATTTAAATAAATAAAGAAAAAAGTGAATGACCACCCTATTTGTGAGTTTAAAAGTATAGCAAAAGTATATAAAAAATATATACATAAGCACAAAGAAGTTGAAACAATCAAAAGTCTATAATCCGTGAACTTAATAAGTGGAACTATAGTTCATAGGCGATGACTCCTTAACAGGTCTTCAGATATTCTTCCACCACACCAAAGTGTTGAAGTGATACCGTCACCCTTCAGAAATGCAAACTCACCGGAACAATAGGCCTCACACTCTCGTGTTTTGGCACATAAGCTTTAAACAGGATCCCTCAGAACAAATGGATAGGAATCCGTTCCCAAGCAGTGGACTTCAAGAGAGTTGTCACATATATAATGAGAAAAAAGTGCACAAGAGTGTACTATTGTAAGGCAACTTTAATAAACACTAAATGAAAATCCTCCAAACTATGCACTCACAAATAGTCTCTTTAAACCAAGCAGTGAATAACTCCAAAGTAGATAAAAAGTGTTGCACAAGAAAAAACTTCTCCAGGTGAATCAGTGGTCACGGCAGACCAACGGACAGCCCAACACGTACTCACAGCCCCTATGGTGTATTGGAGTAGATTGCTGTAGTTGCTGCCTGTCCTGGCTCAAATCGTCCTACGTCCGAATAGTTCAGGATAGACTGTAGTAATGACCTAGTGACCATGCCAAAGATATGTAGCAGTATAAATTTGGGCCAAAATTTATGAAAAAAATTACTAATTTGCTAAATTTTATGACTATTTGTGTGAAAAAAAAGGACGCAAATTTTATTTGGGTACAGTGTTGCATGACTGAGTAATTGTCATTCAAAGTGTGAGAGCACCGAAAGCTGAAAATTGGTCTGGGTAAGAAGGGGGTTTAAGTGCCCTCTATTGAAGTAGTTAAAATACTGCAGCTTAGCTCAATCAACTGCCTGTATTATTAGGAAGAGAACAGGGATGGTCTGCAGTCAGCTTTACCTGCACACTGTGCACAATATACAGTACACTGACTTGATATACTGCAGCTTAGCTCAATTAACTGATATACTGCAGCTTAGCCTGCCTGTATTATTAGGAAGAGAACAGGGATGGTCTGCAGTCAGCGTAACCTGCACACTGTGCACAGTATACAGTACACTGACTTGATATACTGCAGCCTAGCTCAATTAACTGCCTGCCTGTATTATTAGGAAGAGAACAGGGATGGTCTGCAGTCAGCTTTACCTGCACACTGTGCCCAATATACAGTACACTGACTTAATATACTGCAGCTTAGCTCGAATAAGTGCCTGCCTGTATAATTAGGAAGAGAACAGGGATGGTCTGCAGTCAGCTTTACTTACACACTGTGCCCAGTATATGGTACACTGACAGGCTTAATATACCGCAGCTTAGCTCAATCAACTGCCTACCTGTATTATTAGGAAGAGGACAGGGGTGGTCTGCAGTCAGTGTAACCTGTGCACTGTGCCCAGTGTGCTGCCACGCAGCTTTACTGTCTGACAGTTGTTATTACATGTTATGTTACTGTATTATTTGGTATGATCCTTACTCCCCCTGCTGTTCTGTTGCTTAGAAAAGACTGCAGAGAGTGGGAGCTGTGTAACTTCATTGGAAATTTACCTATGAAAAAGCCTCTATGTTCATATCCGTGTTACCTTGAAGAATAAAGAAGCATTGGAAAACACCTCTGGTGTCTTTATTCATTGAGTAAGCTGTCTGTTAAAGTCATCATTCAACCTGCTGAATATATCCTTTCAGGCTGGGCCTACAACAAGAAGCTCACAGGTATAACAGGTGCTGATACAGGACAGTAAATTTCCAGAAGGATCCATCACATAGCTATCTCTGCAGCTTCAGAAACGTGAGTAACCACGTGTGTGTGTGTGTGAAGAAAAAACATCAAAGATAGGAACCCATCCTCAGGCTGTGCACTGAAAGTCAAGGCCTGTGTGTGTGACTGCTGCAGCCTCCAGAAGCATGCTTATGAAGCCAGCCATCTACTGAATGATCTAAAACTGTTTACAGACTTTACTGCCAGGGATTTTTGGTCCGTGCTGTAGACATATTTCTCTAGTAATACCAGCTTATACAAGTTTTGCCTTTATTGGGGAGCCATAAGTACCTTTTCAACTGTACAAGGACTGTGTATCATTACTATATCAAGTCCCAAGGATTCATCATTGTCAAGCTGTTTTTGGTTGTGAATCCAATACCTGAATCTACTGAAATAAATGTGTTTTCCTGCCTGTATAAAGAGATAGTGAACTGAGCTGAACTATCCAGTCTGAACCAGTTGCAGCACTAGCTGGCTCATTGTCATATTCAGCCCCTTCAGTTCAGTCTGCTTATAACACAAGCTATTACCTACAGAGCTCAGCTCTGGCAGATTTCTAACAAGACACCAAAACTACAGCACTTGTCATTATGTCTGACAGAGATCCCACAGAGTTACATGCATTTAACCAAGATAAAGCACACTCCTTACTTCATTCTGCTCGTCCTGTTAGAGCCCCTCATCCATCCTTAAAGGTGAGGGCGGTTTATGAAGCGAGTAAGGAAGAAACATCTAGTAACCTGACTGCATTATGGGATAAGACTTTAAGTTGTATAACAACCACTAATGAAACTAGCAACAATCCTGAGCAATTGAACACTGCTCTCTCAAGAAGGCATTTGAGAATTATAAAAGACTTTCTGAGAAGTATTATTCCCTATTGTCACATTCCAACATAGAGGCAGCCGCATTGGAATTAAAATGACTTTACTTCAACTGACCAGCAGAGGCATAGAACATATCTTGAAGCAAAGGCACAGATAGAAGGTAGATTAGCACAGCTACATGAAACTACATCCTGTAAATCTGCTTCTTCTAGACACTCAGGAAAATCATCTAGATCTGCACGCTCCTATCATAATTCCTCTTCGAAGTCACTGCCGTCCTTCTCTGTAAGGTCAACACTGAGCGACCAAATAGTCAAAGCTTGCCAGAAGGTTGCAGCAGCCCAGGTTTAAGCCGCCTCTTCTGAAAGAGAAGCAGCCATCAAAGCAGAAGCTAAACGCATTCAAGCAGAAACAGAGGCTCAGCTAGAAATCCTTCAAAAGAATAGAGAAAAAGAAGTAGCCTTGGCTGAATTTTCTGTCTTGGAACAAGCCCTATTGGAAGAAGAAGGAGCAGCTTGTCCCAGCTTGACTGCTTGTCAAGACCCCGTTGAAAGGACCCTACAGTTTGTCTTAACCCAGAACCACGACATTACAGTTCCACCTACAGTTGGAGATTTTTCTAATAATCATCCAGCATGTGGACCAGAAGGCAACGTGTCACCAAATTAAACTGGTCATCTAGACACACCTGCTAAAAGAGACACCAAACAACTACCGCATGTCTCAAAATCAAGTGAGTCAACCTATGTGGCTCACGTGCCACCACAACCCTATGTGAATAGAGATTACAAGGATACAACAAAGGACTACAGAATGAACTCTATGACCCCTGTGATACAGCTCTCTTTAACTTCAAATGCTCAGAGACATTCAGACGTCAGACCCTTAACTAGATTGAACCCATCTGCAACATCTTTCTCTCCACCTACCAGCCAACATCATATACCAACCGTGGTCCAAGTCGACGCACCACCAGTATCCCCTGTGGCTATAAAAACTGAAAGCATCAACGTTGCAGGGCTCAACAAGTGTATGGCTCTACGAGAATTGATTACAACTGGACTGTTTAGATTTGATGACCGCCCAGAGAACTACAGGAGTTGGAGGTCTACATATAAGGCGGTAATCAAGAACTTGCCCGTTGACCCTCAAGCAGAACTCGACTTACTAATAAATTGGTTGGGGCGACAATCTTCAGAACAAGTAAAGAGACTTAAATCTGTTTACATCTATAACTTTGAGGCAGGCTTTGATGCTGCCTGGGAACGTCTAGAACAAGACTATGGGAGCCCAGAAGTCATTGAATCTGCCTTTTTCCAGAGACTAAACAACTTTCCTAAGATGTCTGTTAAGGACAATCATAAGCTTAGAGAATTCAAATTCAAGGATTTAAGGTATCCTATTGCCGTGAGGAAGACCGAGGTAGCATCCAACGTCTTGGCTACAGGCATTAAGGCAAGCAATCTTAACCAACAGTGTCCTATCCATAATGCGCCACATTCTTTCTTCAAATGCTGTGCATTTAAGGACAAGCCTATCGAAGAACGCAAGTCATTTCTCAAAGAGCATAACATCTGTTTCAAGTGTTGTGCATCCTCCGATCATTTAGCTAGAGACTGTAAGATCGCCATCAGATGTTCTCTGTGTAACAGTGGCAAACATGTGGATGCCCTTCATTAAGACCTGTTCAAAAGGAAACCTTCAACCGGCAGCTACCCCAAGTCTACATCAGATGATGGCGGGGAGAGAACTGAGCAACATGCCAACTTCATAACCACAAGGTGTACAGAGGTATGTGGAGAAGGGCTTCATAGCAAGTCTTGTAGCAAGATATGTCTTGTAAGAGTTTTTCCTGAAGGATGTCCACAAAATTCCATAAAAATGTATGCCATACTCGATGATCAGAGCAATCGCTCATTGGCCAGTCCAGAATTCTTTGACCTATTCAACATTCATGGAGAGGCCTGGTCCTATACCTTGCAGACATGTGCAGGAAAGATCAATACTTCTGGAAGAAGAGCCCATGGCTTCATAGTGGCATCAGAATATGAGGACATAGAGTTTCCTCTTCCAACTCTAATCGAATGTGATCATCTACCGAACAACAGGGAAGAAATCCCCATGCCAGAGGTTGCACGTCATCACCCCCATTTGAGCCACATTGCTGACTACATTCCACCACTTAACAAGGATGTTAAGATTTTGATTCTACTAGGAAGAGACGTTCCTAGAGTCCAAAAAATAAGAGAGTTATGTAGACGAACTCCTCAGGCCCAGAAACTTGATCTTGGATGGGTGATAATAGGAGAAGTCTGTTTAGATCAATCTCACAAGCTCGTTGATGTAGCTTCCTACAAAACCAATGTTGCCTATCGGTCGATGAAATGTCCATTGCATTATTATGCGATGGAAAGACTTGATTTCAAAAACGAAGTTCCGTATCAAGCACTCCAAGGTATAAACTGCAAGCTCACTTCTCAGGACCTTGGTGATTCAGTGTACCAGACTACTTGTGATGACAACAAGATTGCCCCTTCAGTCGAAGACAAGGAGTTCATCAAGATTATGGACGAAGAGTTCTTCAAGGACAATTCCAACAGTTGGGTAGCCCCATTACCCTTCCGAGTACCAAGGCTTACTCTCCCTAACAATTGAGGACAAGCTTTAACTAGATTTGCTGCACTTAAGAGATCCCTCTGTAACAAACCTGAGATGCAAGAGCACTTTCTAGCATTCATGCAGAAGATTTTAGATAACCTTCACGCTGAACCAGCACCAGACCTTAAGGAAGGTGATAAATGCTTTGGAGTCTACCTTTGGAGTCTACCATCCTCGTAAACCGAGGCAAATCAGAATAGTCTTTGACTCAAGCGCCCAGTTCCAAGGAACCTCTTTAAATAATGTTCTTCTAACCGGTTCAAATCTAACGAACAACCTCGTAGGAGAGTTAATGCGGTTCAGGAAGGAACCAATTGCCGTGACAGTTGACGTCCAACAGATGTTCCACTGTTTCATAGTCAAAGAGGACCACAGAAATTATCTCAGGTTCCTGTGGCACCGCAACAATAACATTAATGATCAGGTGATAGATTATCGCATGAGAGTCCATGTCTTTGGAAAAAGTCGTGGCAATTTATGGACTTAGAAGAACAGCACAGGAAGGTGAAAAGCAATTCGGATCTGACACCAGACAATTCATTGAGAGAGATTTTTACGTGGACGATGGCCTGAAATCCTTTTCAACACCTGAAGAAGCCGTCAATCTGATAAAAAGAACTCAACAGCTCCTGTCGACTGCCAACTTAAGGCTCCATAAGATTGCATCTAATAGCAGTGAAGTAATGAGGTCTTTCAATCCAGAAGATCATGCTAAGGATTTGAAGGATTTAGACTTGGGAGTAGATGCCCTACCCACTCAAAGGAGTCTCGGTCTTCTCTGGAATATAACTTCAGACACATTCACCTTTAAGGTATCTGACTCCAAAAAGCCATTCACCAGACGAGGAGTCCTGTCAACTGTTAATAGCCTTTACGATCCCCTAGGCTTTGTGACTCCAGTTACCGTCCAAGGGAGATCCATACTTCGCCAGCTTACTGAGAGAGTGACAGATTGGGATGCCCCTTCTGCCAGTAGACCTACTGCCTAAATGGGAGAAATGGAGAAACTCCATGAAAGTACTGAAAGGGCTTAAAATCCCGCGTTGCTATTCACCCACTTCAACTTCAAGAAGTCTGAGGAAAGAGATTCACGTCTTTTGCGATGCATCTACAGAGGCTATAGCGGCTGTGGCCTATCTCAAGACCATAGATCCCTCCGGGAGATCCTATGTCGGTTTTCTACTAGGAAGAGCCAAGTTAGCCCCAAAACTTGCTTACACTATTCCAAGATTAGAATTGTGTGGTGCAACCCTAGCAGTCAAAGTCGCAGAATTCCTGCAAGATGAAAAGGACATATATAAACGTCAGTGGAGATACGCTCAATACCTTGCAGAAGAAAAACCTCACACTACTTCAAGGACATAAAAAGTGTCAAACCCAGAAGCCTAACTTAAAGGAAGGGGACCTGGTCCTGCTAAAAGACCAGCAAGTTTACCGGATTCAGTGGCCAGTTGGACTTATTACAAAGGCCATCACCTTCCTGAGACCGGTCACAGAGACAGTCCTAATAATGCCTGCTTCCAAAAATTCTGATTCAGTGTTATGTGAAGGAGCCAATTAAGGCCTATAATATAGCTTGCCTGTAGACTTGAGAAGGTTAGATAGCATGTTACTGTATGCAATGTTAATTGTACGTTAAAAGAAAACAATGTAGTGTATAGTGGTATCTCACGATACCAGGCGGGGAGTGTGCTGCCACTTTACTGTCTAGCAGTTGTTATTACATGTTATGTTACTGTATTATTTGGTATGATCCTTACCCCCTGCTGTTCTGACTAGTTTGGTTCTTCCCACCCTCCATTTCCTGGTCTAAACCACATGTTGCTTAGAAAAGACTGCAGAGAGTGGGAGCTGTGTAACTTCATTGGAAATTTACCTATGAAAAAGCCTCTATGTCCATATCCTTGTTACCTTGAAGCATAAAGAAGCATTGGAAAACACCTCTGGAGTCTTTATTCATTGAGTAAGCTGTCTGTTAAAGTCATCATTCAACCTGCTGAATATATCCTTTCAGGCTGGGCCTACAAGAAGCTCACAGGTATAACAGTTGCTGATACAGAACACCCAGTATACAGTACACTGACTTAATTTACTGCAGCAAGAATAACAGGAACACTCTGAAGTGAGATCTAGCTAAACTGAATACAGTGCAGCTACCTGAATCGCCTGCCTGCTTTATCTAACTGAAATAAAAAAGGACACTCTGAATCTCTCTCTATCTCTCTCACAACGCTGCAACACACTATACAAGGCCGACGTGCAGGTGGTCTTATATAGTGTGGGGCATATACTTAGTCCCCCTGAGCCACGATTAGCCAGAGGCACCATGCAGTGAATTATGGGCTGTGACGCGCCACTCGAATTTGGCACGAACGCACCATAATGTTCTAAATTCGGCGAATGATCGAACATCCGATGTTCGAGTCGAACTCGAAGCTCATCCCTAATTAGTACCCATTGGTATTGCAGGGAATTTGTGATTATTCCCTAGTGCTCCTGGGCTTTTTTTTCCCATATGTTCAATTTTTACAAATTATGTTTTAAATAGATGTTTTAGTTAATTGTTTAAAGTGGTAATGCATATGTTGTCCACTAGGTGTCATTTTGCTTATATGCTGAGTATGGCACCAGTATAAACATTAGATCCACTTCCGCTTTATATGCAGGAAGGGGGATTGTCCCGGGTATCTTTATCTCCTTTTTGTGTTTGAGCCATTGTGGTCTGGTCACATATTTGATATTTGGGAATCCTAGATGGCTAATGGTATTTTATGTAATTTAAATGTTGATCTTTTAGAATGTAGGGGTTTCTGACTAAGGCGTTAGCGTGACTGAGTACTCTTGAAAGATTCAGTTCAGAATCATACAGGGAGGTTAAAGCCTCTGCAAGAACCTGAGGATAAGGGGGAGTGGATGAAAGGCCTTTGCCCTCCTGAATCTTCACTGAACCGTCACAGAATCTATACCGAAGGCCTGGCTGCAACAAGTGTAATACTTTTTCTCCTTAAAACTGCAGGGGAAGCGAATAGCACTACCTCAAGATTGACTCCTAGCGACAGAATTCACTCGAAAGACCACTTGTTGTCTGAGTGCGCAACCGGAAGTCCGTCTGGGCGTTCTGGGCTCCGGGGATGAAGCCTGGGGAAATGTAGGGCAGATATTTCTGGGCCTAAGACATGATGGGCTCAACTTTTTGGAGCAGGGTGGCTCCATAGGAGACTGCTGTGGAGTAATAATACTGACTCCCCCTTTCAGTCAGGACTGGGACAAAAATTTGGCCCTGGACTTAATCCAGACCGGCCCACTTTGACAGGTCTCTCCCATGGCGGCCAGACAACTCCCGGCCCCCCCTCCTGGCCACCCAAGCCCCCCCATCCCCCTTCACTAGCCACTAGCTGTTCTACTTTATTAGAGTAGAATGGCTGGTACTGGTACTCTGATAGGCAGTACCAGTGGGGAAGCTAGACATTATTTTACCCGGGGTAAAGAATCAGTTTGATGCCCCCCTATGGTACAAGATTAGGCAGAAGTGAGAAACTCCCAGGCCATAGCTGTTGAGCCAGCTGTCTGTCCCCTCCCCCCTGCTCCTCTGGTCCTCCCCTTGCTTCTTTGTTCCCCCCAGGTGAGCGCTGCAGGGAGGGAGAGGAGGTAAGCAGAGACAGAGGAGCGGAGGGGGGCGGTCCGCTGTCACTGAAGCCGGCCCACCGAGCCATCGGCCCACCGGGAAACTCCCTGTAGTCCCAATGGCCAGTCCATCCCTGCTTTCAGTAGATGAGTGAAGGACTAAAGGACAGTAGGACACACCAGGCTGTCCGAAGGTCCCAGACATTCGAGTCCAGATTGTGAGGATGGGTATCCCACTTGCTTTGTGCAAGTTCCGCCCTGCAGAGGGCCCCCCCAACCAGCGCTGCTGGAATCGGCTGAGACCGTGCCCCAAGAGTTGGGAGCTATGGTTTGAAGCCCCCAGAAGAGGCTGTTTTTCATTAAATGAAGTTATATGAATTGACTGATTGACGTCCCCTGAATTCCATTGTTGAAGAGACACTAATGCCGCATACACACGATCACTTTTTGTGATAAAACAAAACAACGTTTTTCATCATGAAAAAAAAACAACAAAGTTTTTCCAACTTCATCATAAAAAACGACGTTGCCCACACACCATCGTTTTAAAATGATGAGCAAAGCGTGGTGACGTACGACGGCACTCTAAAAGGGGAAGTTCCGTTTAAGCTCCCGTCTCATAACTTGCTTCTGAGCATGCCTGGGTTTAAAACGTCGTTTTAGCCCACACAATTTTTTACAACACAAAAAATGACATTTTCAAAAACGACATAAAAAATTGAAGCATGTTCGAATTTTTTTTTGTCGTTTTTTCAGAAGACTAAAAGCGATGTGAAGCCCACACATGATCATTTTAAATGACGTTTTTAAAAATGTCATTTTATTTCATCACAAAAAGTGATCATGTGTACGCGGCATAACTGAAGAGGGCGTAACCACCATAGGGCCCCCTTGATCATGGGGGTCGAAGAGACCAACATGCTGATAATTCTCAAGCACCGTGAGGCCTTCCGGCATGAGAAGCTCAGAGCCAGAGAAATTCTCTCTCGGATGACTAGGATCTTCTTTATTGGAAGAGAGATGTGTTCTTCACCATGATGAACTAAGCCCCTAAGTATACCAAGCACTGGACTGGTTCTAGTTTTTTATTTTTTTTGGTTGAGGAGCCACCCAAATTCTACCAATATGGAGGTAACCTGCACTTTGTGAGCCAGCAGCTGCTCTTGACTAGGGATAACCCTAAGAGATCGCCTAGGTAGTGATACAAGAGTATCCATTTCATTCTGATGAGGGCCACCAAGCCAGAAGAACTTTTGAGAATACCCGGGGTGAGGTGGTCGGCTCACAAAGGAGAGGCAGGTGAACTGCATATGTTCTTGCCTGACTTGGAACGGAAGGTATTTGTGGACATTCTCTGCCATAATAATGTGAAAATAAGCATCTTTCAAGTCTATTGAGATTAACCAATCTCCTGGTTGTACAGATTGCTGAATGGTAGTCAGAGTCTCCATTTTGAATCTTTCTTAATTTATGAACTTGTTTATGTATCGCTACCCCCGAAGGATCTACTCTCTTTTAGCTTAGCTCACCCCTGTTTAACTGGCTCGAACCCTCCCTTGACACATCAGAAGTCTGTGGGGTGAGATATTGTGACCTCTGCTGGGATGGGGTCACAATAACAGGCACACAATATGCAAATGACGATATAGCAGTGAGTTACCTGGTGTTATGGATGGTCCTTCTAGGTGAAAAAAATACACTCCACACAGTGAATATATTTAGATAGAACCGCTCGCCATCCTGAATCTGGCCCATAGAGTTTAACACAAAACACAACTGGTTAGTAACAAGTCAGCCTGATTAGCAAGAGCCCTTGCAAGAATCAGACTTGTAATATGGGAACTGATTATGAACCTAAGAATGGTACCATTCTGTCACATACCTGGGTAATGTCTGAAATGACGAGGTTAGCCTCTCTTGAATATCCGGCCTTGGTCCTGCTGAGATCGGAGACAGGGAAAACCAAGGGCCAGGGGAGACACGAGTGCCTGTAGATGTAACTCTGGAAACCCGCAGCCGGTGATGCAAATCTTCAAAGGCAGGAAGTTGCAGCAGGTTGCAGGGACAAAGTCGCAACAGGTTGCAGGGACAAAGTCGCAGCAGGTTGCAGGGACAAAGTCGCAGGTACCGGGGAAGTAGAGTGGAGCAAAACAGGAGACAGGATCGTGGTTACATGGGAAGCCGGGTTTAGCAATGAGCGGGCAGCAAGGCCCAAAGTCATCAGGCAGGAAACAGGGTCACGTGGGAAGCCAAGATCAGGAACCAAGAGTCAGGCGTGAAGCGAGTCCAAAAGCAAGGTCAAGGAAGCCGAGGTTCAGTAACCGGGATGAGGAGCACAGGAACAGGCACAGGATACAGGGACCGGAACCACTGAGATCCGTCATCATTCGGCTGGGGTCAGTGCATCCTATAAATAAGCTGTCTGGCGCCAAGGGACGCAGGGACAACTCTAATAGATCTCTTACACATTCACTATGACTAAACAGACAGTCTATGATCATAAGCGCCCTCTAATGAGCAGTTCTGCAGAACAATAAATGTCCACGATGCGGCCGGTTGTTGCACGTTAGAAATTCTTATCCACAAAGAGTAAATGATCGCTGCAGATTGATTAGGCAAAGTATCCTGGACAGCACGTTGGTGAATTGGTCACCGTCCGGTGTCAATTACTTTTTTATATATATATTTTTTAATGTCTTTTTTATTAAAGGGCCCAGAGGTCCCGGATGTGGAAAGCCCCCATTTTTTGTGAAAAAAAAAAAAGTCCCCAGATGGCAACCACCCTTTTTTTTAAAAAATATATATATTTCTCGCTTTTTTCCTTTTTATTAAAGGGCGCAGAGGTCCCCAGGGCCCTGGATGGCTACCCCCCTTTTTTTTATATATTTTTTTCTTTTTTTTGTAAAGGGCCCCCCCGCTTCTCAATTCGCGGCAGAACCCCCCCCCCCCGGTTCTTTGCTCCAGGGGGCCCATGCCTGAAGCTGTGTAAGAGGCCCCAAATTCCTGATGGCGGCCCTGGCCTCAAGAGCTACTCGCCTGGCCATGGCTGGACCCTGAGCTGCACATAGTAAGTGTGCTGATGATCCTGAAGCATTTGACCGGATGTAGGTCTATTGGAGAAGGACAAAAAAGGAACGCAGTCTTTACCGGTGAGCTCAAACTTATAGGGAAGGGGGTCCTATAGCATTGGAGAGGA
Source organism: Rana kukunoris (assembly GCA_029574335.1). NCBI lineage: Eukaryota > Metazoa > Chordata > Amphibia > Anura > Ranidae > Rana > Rana kukunoris. The sequence continues at coordinate 82,852,053 of CM056060.1, forward strand.
GGCAGGGTCAACCCACACGTAGGCTGCAATGGAGTCTGTCAGGAAATATATTTTATACCACTATACGTTACCTTTTAAAAATATTTAGTTTTCCATGGATGTATTTAAAATTGCTGTCACTAGATGGCAGTCCTGCATTAGTCAAGATTCAAAAAAGTATTGTCATTACACAATTACAGATCATACAAGGAAATTCAAGCATAGCTCTACACAGAACATAAAACAAGCACTCACTACAACATTTAATTGCAAATATACACTGATGTGCTATTACTTTATGACCACCCACTTAATATTGAGTAGGTCCCCCTTTTTGCTGTTAAAACAGCCCCAACCTGTCAAAGTATGGATGTCACCTCTGAAGGTATTCTGTGGTATCTGGAGAAAAGGTGTCAATAGCAGATCCTAAATCCTGAAAGTTGTGAGGTGGGGTCTGATGGATCAAACTTGTTTTCCCAGCAAATTGCCAACACCTTAAACTCATTGGCCTGAATTCACGTAGAGAGGCATATCTTTGTGCGGAGTTAGTGAGGCAAGTGCTGTATTCACAAAGCACTTGCTCCCTAAGTTACGGTGGCGTAGCGTAAATGGGCCGGCGTAAGGCCGCGTAATTCAATGTAGCAAGGCAGTGGGCGTGTTGTATTATAATGAACCGTGACCCCGTGCAAATGATGGGCGCATGCGCCGTCCGTGGACGTATACCAGTGCGCATGCTCAGAATCACGTTGAATAGAATGCCTAAGATACACGTCGAACACTGCCTACGACGTGAACGTCACAGCCCCATTCACGTACTACTTATGTAAACAACGTAAAAACTACGGCTGTTCCGACGTCCATACCTTTGCATGGAATGCGCCACCTTTTTGGTGGTTTATCTTTACGCCAGTAAAACGCCTTACGTAAACGGCGTCGATTACTGCGTCGGGCGTACGTATGTTTGTGAATCGGCGTATCTTGCTCATTTGCATATTTATAATGGGAACGCCGAATGCGTCCAGCGTAACTATGCACCCAAGATACGACGGGGTAGGAGACTTACGTCGGTCGTATCTTGGCAAAATTCAGGCGTATCTGATTTAAAGAATCATCGCATAGTTACGGCGGCGCACATTTAGACTTACGACGGCGTATCAGTAGATACGTTGGCGTAAGTCTTTGTGAATCTGGGCCATTGTTGTGTTCCTCAAACCATCAGCAGAACATTGCCTAAAAGCATCACACTACCCCTGCTGAATTGCTTTCTTCCCATACTGCATCCTGGTCTGCAGCTATGCTGCCCCATATATACCAAACTGTGATGCCCATTTTTCTGCTTTCAACACATCAACTTCAGAGACAACATGTTTACTTGCTTCCTAATATATCCTATCAACTTTCAGATGCCATTGTAATGAGATAATCATTATTCACTTAAAGTGGTTATAAAGGTAAAAAGTAATTGTTTTACCATAATGCAGTCTCTGCATTATGGTAAAAAAAAAAACTTTCTGTGTCAGCTCCCCCCAGCCCCACCTAAAAAATACCTACCTTAGCCTGATCTCAAACCGGCACTATGCCCACCTGCAGCAGCACCCTCTCTCACAGAAGGCTCAGCACTAGCTGACACCATTGGCTGAGCCACACTGTGGGCCAGATTCTCGTGCATCTCAGTTTTTTGTGCGTATCCCATTTACACTACGCCTCCGCAGCTTTTACGGGCAAGTGCTGTATTCTCAAAGCACTTGCTCCGTAATTTGCGGCGTAGCGTAAATGGGCCGGCGTAAGGCCACGTAATTCAAAGTAGGAAGGAGATGGGCGTGTTGTATTTAAATTAAGCGTGCCCCCGCGCCGAACGAACTGCGCATGCGCCGGCCGTAAACGTAGCCCACTGCGCATGCTCTAGTAGACGTCCATACTTAACATGGCGTACGCCAGACCTACGCAAGGTTACCCCTCATATAGCAGGGGTAACCTCACGCTTACGCAAACTACGTAAACTACGACGATGGCGCGCAAATACGTTTGGGAATCTGCGTATCAGACTCATTTGCATATTTGACGCAGAAATCGACGGGAACGCCACCTAGCGGCCAGTGTAACATTGCAACTTAGATCCGATGGTGTAAGTGACTTACGCCAGTCGGATCTACGCCACATCTATGCGTAACTGATTCTAAGAATCAGTCGCATAGATAGTCGTATCTCATCTGAGAATCATCGGCCCAAGCACATCACAGCACACCGCATCGGCCCCAGCACACCGCAGCACATCGCATCGGTCCCAGGACACTGCATTGGCCTCAGCACACCGCTTGGCCCCAGCACACCGCATCGGGCCTAGCACACCGTATCGGGCCCAGCACACCGCATCGGTCCAAGCACACCGCATCGGTCCCAGCACACCGCATTGGTCCCAGCACACCGCATTGGCCCCAGCACACTGCATCGGCCCCAGCACACCGCATTGGCCCCAGCACACCACATCGGCCTAAGCACATCGCATCTCACCGCATCGGCCTCAGCCCTCCGCATCGGCCCCAGCCCACCGCATCGGTCCCAGCACACCGCATCGGTCCCAGCCCACCGCATCGGTCCCAGCCCACCGCATCGGGCCCAGCACACCGCATCGGTCCAAGCACACCGCATCGGTCCCAGCACACCACATCGGTCCCAGCACACCGCATTGGTCCCAGCACACCGCAGCACTTCGCATGGGTACCAGCACACCGCATCGGCCCCAGCACACCGCATCGATCCCAGCACACCGCATTGCCCCAGCACATCGCATCGGTCCCAGGACACCGCATTGCCCCAACACATTGTATCGGTCCCAGCACACCGCATCACCCCAACACATTGCATCGCTCCCACCAAATCGCATCACCCCCAGTACATGGATGCGTTTTACAGGCACAGTGAGGCAGCGTTGGGCACAGTGGATGCATTTTATGGCCCAAGTGAGACAGTGTTTGATGGCACAGTGATACAGCCGTTTGATGGCACAGTGAGGCAGACGTTTGATGGCACAGTGGCTGCATTTGCTGGGTGCAGTGGCAGCGTATATGATGGCAAGCTCCGCTCTCCCACCAACTCTACCCCTCCCCCCCCGCCGAGTACATAATTAGTGCGGTGGGCGGGGCTGTTGACCATCTCTCCGGCCCCGCCCGCTGGCTCGATGTGTTTTTTCAACTGCAGCGATATTTCAGCCCAGCTTCCTGGGATTGATGACAAACATCTCCCAGGAGAAATAGCAGCGCTGGATGACGCGGCGAGACCACTGCGCCGCGGCGGGAGAAATAAACTCACCAGAATAACACAGTGAGTTTAAAAAAAAAAAAACATGCCAAATATATTTAAGGGGGCAGTGTTAAATAGAATGCAATTAAGTTGAAAAAGAGGGTGGAACTCCGCTTTAAAGAATAACTCCTTTGGGTGATCTACAGTATGTATATCGCAAGGATTATAACAAACTTTGTTGCAGATTCCTACCCTTTGTTATTCTGAAGAAATCCCTGTGTGTTTGTCTGTGCCTTTCCACTAATGAGGAAATCTGCTGGGCCTGCATCCCTTTAGACATGCTCCTATTGAAAGTATCTCTGCAAAAAAAATAAAAAATTATTTGAGCGGATGCCTAAAATCTGACTTGTATCTTAGGCAGAATTCTGGGAAAATTGGTGAGCCAATCACACAAGCAGGAAATGATGTTTCTGGGGAGTGGTTAGTACACACTCTGGGCCAGATTCTCAGAGGCGCTACGACGGAGTATCTCAGATACCCCGTCGTATCACCGTTTTTTTTTGGCTCGTATCTATGCTTAGCATCACTTTGGCATAGATACGCTTGAACATCCGACAAGTGTAATACCATTACACTTGCGGATCGTAGTTGTAATGACAACTCCGGCCACTGGGTGGCCTTTACGTTGCCTATGCAAATGAGGCTACTACACCGATTCCCGATCGCTTTTAACGCCGCACCGTCGTTGCGTACGTCGTTTTCGTTCGCGTAAGGTTACCCCTGCTTCTATGAGGAGTAACCTTACAAAGTACCGTCGGATGCCATGTTTAGTATGGCGTCGGGTCAGCGTCGGCTTTTTCCATCACTTACGTCGTTTTACTAACTCGTTCGCGAATAGGGCATTGCGTAGTGACGATCACATCGTTTTGACGTCGGTTTCAACGGCGCTTTCCGACGTGAGCTGGAGCATGCACACTGGGCTTTTTCCCCGGCCGGCGCATGCGCAGTTCGTTCGACGCGGGGGCGCGCTTCATTTAAATAGAAGCCGCCCCCTTTGAATTACGTGGGCTTATGCTGGGCCATTTTCGCTACGCCAACGCAAACTATGGAGCAAATGCTTAGAGAATACGGCACTTGCTCTAGTACGATGCGGCGGCGTAGTGTAAATGCGTTACGCTACGCCGGCGAATTTGTATGAGAATCTGGCCCTCTGTGTATCAGACAATTTCAGGTAGCCATATTGCATTGCATTCACAGAGCTGCAGATTGAAAAGGAAATTTCATTTTTAATAATATTCAATAATATTCAATTACAATATGATTAGTGGCACAATTGTATATATACTATATTATTTTTTCTTTATTTGCTATTTTTACCCTTTTACCACTAGCCAACCTGCTGCTGTAAGTATACTGTGGCAGGTTGGCTCATCCTGGGCAAATCACTGTAGCTGTACGTGGGCCTTTTAAATAGACTTAGCAGGCGAGCGTGCCCCAACACCTCATGACATAGGAGCTGATGCACATGACAGGCGGCCGAGATGTCCGCTGGGCACCCGCAATCTCTCCTGAGAGAGAGAGAGAATGGGGGATTTGTCAATGTAAACAGACAGATCCCCCATTCTGTCAGGGAGAGGAGAGAGGTCTGCCGTTTCTAGTGATTAGAAACAATGATGTCTCTTTACTCCCAGTCATTCCATCCCCCCCACACAGTTAAAAACACCTCCCTAGGACACACTTAACCCCTTGTTTGCCCCCTAGTGTTAACCCTTTCCCTTTTCATTCAGCTATATAAATGTCACTAGTGTCCGATCTGTCCACCAAAATGTCGCAGTCCCGCAAAAAATTGCAGATTGAGGCTATCATGAGTAAAAAAAAATATATAATAATAAAAATGCCATAAATCTAACTTTTGCACAAACCAATCAATATACACATATTGCGATTTTTTTTTTTTTTTTTAAACAAAAATATGTAGAAGAATATATATTGGCCTAAACTGATGAATAAATTTGTTTTTTTTTTTTTTGTTTTTTTAATTGGGGGATATTTATTATAGTAAAAAGTAAAACAAATATTGTTTGTTTTTTTCAAAATTGTTGAACTTATTTTGTTCATACGCTAAAAAATAAAAACTGCAGAGGTGGTCAAATACGGGAGTGTTAACAAATGCTTTACGTATGTTTTTCTGAATGCGCAAAATGACAGGTTGATTTCAATGTTTTGCCATTCTAAACTACAGTAAAATCTTGGTTTGCGAGCATAATTAGTTCCAGAAATACGCTTGTAATCCAAAGCACTTGTATATCGAAGCATTTTTTCACAGGGTATAAAAGAGGAGAGAGGCCCCTCTAAGTGTAGAAATAAGTTGCTAAATGTTGTACCTTCATTAAATGTAACCATATTGCTACACTTAAAAGGCTCCTCTCTTCTTTTCTATACTCAGTTGTGACATTATGCTACTCTTATATCAAGACATCCCTTGTATATCAAGGCAAACTTTATTAAAAAATGTTGCTTGTCTTGCAAAACGCTCTCAAACCAAGTTACTCTCAAACCAAGGTTTTACTGTTAGAACTGTGTGTAACCATGTGGAGGAAATGAGTATTATCTGAACACAGAACATTAGTCAGCAGGTTGGGCTACTGTAAGTCTCCAGCCAGCATTCCCCATTATATAGTACAAATGACTCATACAAGATTCAGCTGTATTATGAAAGATTTTATAGGCTGTAAGCAGAATACAAAGGAAATTGTATTTCCACAGAACAAATATCCTATCGATAAACTTCTGCTCCTTTCTTTTATAAGGCTTACAAAGATTTTTTTTTTTTTTTACAGTTCAAAAGACCTCTGTATGGTTTCAATCTGGCCACAGTTGCTTGTGGTGTAGATATATAACGAACCTATCTGCTACATCTTTCGACAGACATCCTGTCTGATTGTTATAGTAAACGTCCTATGTTCAGATCTTGTACAATCTCACCCTTTTATCATTTCTAGGTTACATACTTTTGGTTTTAGGTGATTTCCTCAAACTGTATGCAAATTATTTTACATCTATAAGCAAGGTCACAGTAAAACACAGGTCTGAAAAGGGGTTTATGAATCAAGAAGATAAGAGATAATATATCATTCAATTTAATCTATTCAAACATAGAAAAATATCTACATCTGCACGTCTTAATATGAAAAAAAAAATAAGAAAACTTTAGCACTTGCCTTCCTGAACAGGCCATTTTTTGTATAAAAGAGATCTTTACTAGGTTTCTGTATCACAAGTAATAAAGATGAAGATGCAGATAGTTGTAATATTAAAAATAAATTCAGGTTACAGACAGTTTGAGACCTACAGTGCCTTGCGAAAGTATTCGGCCCCCTTGAACTTTGCGACCTTTTGCCACATTTAAAGCTTCAAACATAAAGATATAAAACTGTAATTTTTTGTGAAGAATCAACAACAAGTGGGACACAATCATGAAGTGGAACAAAATGTATTGGATATTTCAAACTTTTTTAACAAATAAAAAATTGGACGTGCAAAATTATTCAGCCCCTTTACTTTCAGTGCAGCAAACTCTCTCCAGATGTTTAGTGAGGATCTCTGAATGATCCAATGTTGACCTAAATGACTAATGATGATAAATAGAATCCATCTGTGTGTAATCAAGTCTCCGTATAAATGCACCTGCACTGTGATAGTCTCAGAGGTCCGTTTAAAGTGCAGAGAGCATCATGAAGAACAAGGAACACACCAGGCAGGTCCAAGATACTGTTGTGGAGAAGTTTAAAGCCAGATTTGGATACAAAAATATTTCCCAAGCTTTAAACATCCCAAGGAGCACTGTGCAAGCGATAATATTGAAATGGAAGGAGTATCAGACCACTGCAAATCTACGAAGACCTGGCCGTCCCTCTAAACTTTCAGCTCATACAAGGAGAAGACTGATCAGAGATGCAGCCAAGAGGCCCATTGATCACTCTGGATGAACTGCAGAGATCTACAGCTGAGGTGGGAGACTCTGTCCATAGGACAATAATCAGTCGTATACTGCACAAATCTGGCCTTTATGGAAGAGTGGCAAGAAGAAAGTAATTTCTTAAAGATATCCATAAAAAGTGTTGTTTAAAGTTTGCCACAAGCCACCTGGGAGACACACCAAACATGTGGAAGAAGGTGCTCTGGTCAGATGAAACCAAAATCAAACTTTTTGGCAACAATGCAAAACGCTATGTTTGGCGTAAAAGCAACACAGCTTATCATCCTGAACCCACCATCCCCACTGTCAAACATGATGGTGGCAGCATCATGGTTTGGGCCTGCTTTTCTTCAGCAGAGACAGGGAAGATGGTTAAAATTGATGGGAAGATGGATGGAGCCAAATACAGGACCATTCTGGAAGAAAACCTGATCGAGTCTGCAAAAGACCTGAGACTGGGACGGAGATTTGTCTTCCAACAAGACAATGATCCAAAACATAAAGCAAAATCTACAATGGAATGGTTCACAAATAAACATATCCAGGTGTTAGAATGGCCAAGTCAAAGTCCAGACCTGAATCCAATCGAGAATCTGTGCAAAGAACTGAAAACTGCTGTTCACAAACGTTCTCCATCCAACCTCACTGAGCTCAAGCTGTTTTGCAAGGAGGAATGGGCAAAAATGTCAGTCTCTCAATGTGCAAAACTGATAGAGACATACCCCAAGCGACTTACAGCTGTAATTGCAGCAAAAGATGGCGCTACAAAGTATTAACTTAAGGGGGCTGAATAATTTTGCACGCCCAATTTTTCAGTTTTTTATTTGTTAAAAAAGTTTGAAATATCCAATAAATTTCGTTCCACTTCATGATTGTGTCCCACTTGTTGTTGATTCTTCACAAAAAATTACAGTTTTATATCTTTATGTTTGAAGCCTGAAATGTGGCAAAAGGTCGCAAAGTTCAAGGGGGCCGAATACTTTCGCAAGGCACTGTATCTCAACAATGATTAAATATTAAATGATACAATGGAAAATATATAGTGCCATTGATGAAGTGGCTTCCATAGGAATACCCCAACATGTTTCAACCACAAATTGGTCTTCTTCAGGGTGATTTGTATTCTGGAAAGATGTCAAAAAAAGTATGTTAGGATACTAACATTCTAGCAAAATGCTGGCACCCATAGTACAAGTAGTGGTGATATATTTACCACTCGAAGCATAAGAGAGATGACATGTAACCAGAGATGATGGCCGTGGTGCAGACAAAGGATCCAGATATCCCCATGAAAAACTTCCTCCATCTCTCCAGGCGGGAGTCACCCAAACAGAGGCTTGCAGAGAGTCTCGGGTGTAGACCTCCGAGAGGGTCAATATTTCCATCCTTGTCCTTGTGAGCTGGAGAGCGCCCGACTCTGTGTGATGTGGTGGTAAGCGTGCTCTGTTTGCGCCCCTCCCCTTTGGTATATTCCTCGGCCCTTAGTCACATATGTACTCTACTTATATATTTATGTGTTTCTTTTTCTCATACATTGTACATGGCTAACTCTATGTATTTTCCTTTTGCTTAGTTATAAAAAATTTTGCACGAATTTTGCTTTCCCCTGAAGAAGCAAAATCGCGAAACATGTTGGGAATATGCGATCTCCATGTGTTGTAAACCAGAATAATGTATTTTAATGACCACCACAAAGTATAAAATTTATTGAATTTTGTTTTTATATATCTATATTTAATAAAAATATTTTGTATTTTCTTAAAAATTAGTTCTTTCTCATCATTACCGCCTTACTCTCTGCACCGCAAAATGTCCCCCTCCTTTTCTCTTTTTGAATTCAACTATTCTGATACATGATTTTGGTATAAAAAAAAAAACAATAAGCGTATATTGATTGGTTTGCGCAAAAGTTATATTGTCTAAAAACGATAGGATGTTTTTATTTATTCATTATTTTTACTACTAATGTAAGCGATCAGCGACTTAACCGCTTGCCGTTCGCCGCATGCAGATATACATCTGCAGCATGGCACGTGCAGGCAAAAGTACGTTCCTGTACGTCCCCTTTAAGAAGTGGTTGTTGCGGGCCTGCCAAAAAATAAAAACCACAGAGGTGATCAAATACCACCAAAAGAAAGCTCTATTTGTGGGGGGAAAAAAAACAATGCCAATTTTGTTTGGGAGCCAAGTCGCATGGCCGCACAATTGTCAGTTAAAGCAACGCAGTGCCAAATCGCAAAAAGTTGATGGGTAATTTAGCAACAAAATGGTCCGGGGCTGAAGTGGTTAAATCGGCTCTGCGATATTGCGGCAGTCATTCTGACACTGGCAGGGAATGGGGTTAACATCAGGGACGATCAAAGGGTTAAATGTGTGTCTAGCCAGTTTTTTCTGATTTTTTGTTACAGTGTGGGAGGTACTTTTACTAGGGGAAGACATCAATTCTTGTCCCTGCTTTGCAGGAATACAGGATCCATGCCTTCCCTACTGACAGAACGGCGATCTACCAAATTCCCAATCCTAGTGTAAGTTCTCCCCACAAATCCCCCCTCTCCACCCCAGATCTGGAGACTACGTCCATCCCAGGTTTGAGATGCACTGCTCCATGGCCACCATCTCACAGGAGGCCCCTTCCCCACATCAGAGGTTGGTATTTTTGTTAACATTGTGTTTGATGAACCCTGTACACACCATACCCTCCTTACCTCTCACCCAATCATGTCCCTGCAGGTGCCTTTACCTGTCCCTCCACCACCACCCCTCTCATCTACACACTACCCACTGACAGCACTCTGCCGGTCTTACACATGGCTCCTGCCTACAACTTCTACGAGAGCCCATCGCCCCCGACAGCCCGGCGAATGACGCGGATTCAGCCAGTGACAGCTCTTATGTAGTGAGGGCGGGGCCATCCATCACGTGACCCCGCCCCCCTCACTACATAAGAGCTGTCAATGGCTGAAGCCGTGTCATTCTCCGGTGGAGACAGGCGCTGGATCCCGGACCTGGATGAAGAGATCTTCTCTTTGCTGGACCCCGGCGGAGAGGAGATCACCTGTCGAAGGATACTGACAACGTTGGAGCGGAGATCGAGAGTGAATTACCACCGCTGAATTATTATTTTTTTTTAATAAAGGATTTTTCTTACGGTGTGTGTGTGTTTTTTTTAATTCTTTACACTTCCTTTTTGAAACTGTAGAGGTACAATGTACCCCATTACCAATTCACATGGGGTGCGGGATCTGGGGGACCTTTGCTAAAGGGTTCTTCCAGATTCCGATAAGCCCTCTGCCCGCAGACCTCCACAACCACCGGGCAAGGGTTGTGGGGATGAGGCCCTTGTCCCCATCAACATGGGGACATGCTGCTTTGAGGGGTCACAGACCCCGAAAGCATCCTCCCAATGTTGAGGGCATGTGGCCTGGTACGGTTCAGGAGGGGGGGCGCTCTCTTGTCCCCCCTCTTTTTCTGCGGCCTGCCAGGTTTCATGCTCAGATATGGGGTCTAGTGTGGATTTTTGGGGGAACTCCATGCCATTTTTTTTAATTTGGGGTGGAGTTCCCCTTAAAATCCACACCAGGCCCGAAGGGTCTGGAATGGATATTTGGGGGGAACCCCACATAATTTTTTCTTTAATTTGCTTTTTTTTTTTTAATGAATGACTTTTCTTTGAATTGCCAGGAGCCGACAATTCATTATAGCCACGAGTGATTTTAAATTACTTTTTCCTTCAGAAATTACACTTTGTGCAGGGACAGTTCTAAGCACGGGAAACATGCGCTACTTCACAGGCATACTATACACCCCCCCCCCCCCTCGGTACGAAATTTAAAGGAATATTTCACTTTTATTTTTTCACTTTAATGCTTTCACTTTAAGCATTATTAACTGCTTGCCGGCTGCAGGTTGGCTCTGCTGGGCGAGAACACGTAGCTGTACGTCACCTCGCCCAGCCGCCATTACTAGTAAAAAAACAATATTTATAAAAATGCCATGAAACTACCCCCTATTTTGTAAACGCTAAAACTTTTGCGCAAACCTATCAATAAACGCTTATTGAAAAAAAAATTAACGAAAAATTTGTAGAAGAATACGTATCGGCCTAAACTGAGGAAAACATTTTTTTATATATTTTTGGGGGATATTTATTATAGCAAAAAGTAAAAAATATTCATTTTTTTCAAAATTGTCGCTGTATTTTTGTTTATAGCGCAAAAACTAAACACCTCAGAGGTGATCAAATACCACCAAAAGAAAGATGGCTCCTACTGCTCTGTTACCTGTGAGAGCGAGGAGAGGGGAGAAGAGCTACTGCTAATGTGCACTGGACCGAGATTGGGTTTAGGTGAGTATTTAGAGAGGGCTGCGGGGAGCTGTTGGTTAAAGTTTTTTTTTACGTTAATGCAAAAAATGCATTAAGGCAAAAAGAATTTTCCCTTTACAACCACTTTAACCGCTTGCTAACTGGCCTATAGCAGTTGTACTTCTACAGGGCAACAGCTGTGTACAGGATCACATTGTGCGATTCCCCATCATTCCTCACCTATAGACCTATTCCTCTAGTGCTGGGCGCCAGTGACTGTCATCATATCTGTGAGCCCGACCAAAAGGATTGTGGGACTAGTAGTCTGTTAAACCGGCAATTCCTGGGAACTATAAAAGAGTCAGGAGATCCACCCCACACTCTCTTCTTCCTTGGCCTTGCCGAGTGCACATCTCCCTGTGGTGGGGGGGGGGAGGCTGCGACACTTTCAAGGTGTATGCAATCAGGCAGGTTCCTGCACTACATAGTAAATCTAAAGGAAATTGAACAACAAAAGTTGTATAGTGTGTATCCAGCTAAAGATATTTACAAGCTGAGCTGAGTACAGAATGACTGGAAGATAGGTGGAGCCAAAGAGTCCCAGGGGTAGAACCACCAAGCAGAGTATATGCCACAGAGATTTGGACCCTCTGATGGCAGAGTAGACAGAGCTACAGCACAGAGATGGAAAACCACAGGTTCAAGACCAGACAGGCACATGCACATTTTCACCTGGGCCCCTACTTTGGGACTTGAAATTGTTTATAGAGACTAGGGATGAGCCGAACACCCCCGCGTTCGGTTCGCACCAGAACCTGCGAACGGACTGAAATTCAAAAGTGCTCATTTTAAAGCCTAATATGCAAGTTATTGTCGGAAAACGGGTTTGAGAACCCGGGTCTTCCCCCAGGGAACATGTATCAATGGAAAAAAAGTTTTAAAAACGGTAATTTTTTCTGGAGCAGTGATTTTAATGATAGTGAATAATATATGGTAGCCTTCGTGCTACTAGTGAATAAAAGTGTTCCAAAAAAAATATTATAAATACGAATCAAAATGAATGCAGCAAAGTCTAAAAGTGTTTACATTACACAAAATAAGAGTAAGTTGAATAAAGGATTTGCACAAAAAAGGTGTGTTAAACCAGTAAAAAACCTCACACATCAAACATAGAAAATAACGTGCAAATAAGCAGGTGACCCAACTATGAAAGCTCGATGGTCACCAAATAGTGGTGATGTGCAAAATAACAATATAAAGTGCAAAGTGTCCAATAAAGTGCTAAAAGTCCAACTAGCTTTATAGCAGCATCGATCATCACCAAGAATAAGGACTAAACAAAAGAGTAAAGAGTGCAGATAACCCAAAAGAGATAAAAAGTGCAAAGAGTCCAATGGGATATTAGTCCAATGTAAATGGAAGTTGAATAACAATAATAGTCCCGGTGTGGAGCAAGGTAAAAATATGCCTAGAGAAAGAAGATGGAGATACCCCTCAGCAGGCTCACAAAACTCTCACCTCACCAACGGAAAAGACAAGCGTTGAGTAAGTCTGATATGGTCCACCTCCTTACAGCCACACCACCATATAGGGCCAGATTCACATACAATGCCCACCGGCGTAGCGTAAGCCATTTACACTACGCCGCCGCAATTTAACAGAGCAAGTGCCGTATTCCCAAAGCACTTGCTCCGTAAGTTGCGGCTGCGTAGTGTAAATGGCTCGGCGTAAGGCCGCATAATTCAAAGGGGGCGGCTTGTATTTAAATTAAGAGCGCCCCCACGTCAATAGAACTGCGCATGCGCCGGCCGCAAAAATAGCCCAGTGCGCATGCTCCAGCTCACGTCGGAAAACGTGAATGAAACCGACATAAGCGTCGTTTACGTAAAACCCTATTCGCGAACGACTTAGTAAAACGACGTAACCGACGGAAAAAGACGACGCTGACCCGACGCCATACTTAACATTGCAACGACGGAACTTCGTAAACCTACCCCTCATATAGGTTTACGCTTACGGAAACAACGTAAACGACGACGGGGCGGCGTAAAAACGTATTAGGCTCATTTGCATAGGCAAATGAGAAATCAACGTAAAGGCCACCTAGCGGCCAGAAAAGTAATTACAACTACGATCCGACGGTGTAAGTGTTTTACACCTGTCGGATCTTCACTGTATCTATGCGTAAGTGATTCTATGAATCACACGCATAGATACCCAGTAAAAAAAACAGAGATATGACGGTGTTTCCTGCGATACACCGTCGTATCTCTTTTGAGAATCTGGCCCATAGAGTGTCTCCTCCAGCCTCTCCGTCTTATCCTTTCTTCTGTGGTAGCGGTAAACACTTGGGCTATACCTAAACTAGCCCTTTGCTCCAGGGGAGAGATAATAGACAGAGAGCCTCCAATGGTGTAGTATAAAATATAGGGGGAAAAACCTATGCTTACAGCAAAAACAATGATCGATAACAGTAAAAACAAACAACAACATCCTACGTCACTCCAGGTGCACATCACGTTTGTTCTCCTCCCTACGCGTTACAACACTGTCACATGTGTTCATCCGGGGAATCAACATCATTAAAATCACTGCTCCAGAAAAAATGACCATTTTTAAAAAAAATGACCCGGGTTCTCAAAGACATTTTCACAAGCATACTATAGACACCCAGCAGGTACAATAAAGTAATTTTTTATTTTTTTTTCATTATTTATTTAAGCATCATGATGCTTAACCACTTGAGCCCCGGACCAAAATGCAGGTAAAGGACCAGGCCCCTTTTTGCGATTCGGCACTGCGTCGTTTTAACTGACAATTGCGTGGTCGTGCGACGTAGCTCCCAAACAAAATTTGCGTCCTTTTCTTCCCACAAATAGAGCTTTCTTTTAGTGGTATTTGATCGCCTCTGTGATTTTTATTTTTTGCGCTATATACAAAAATAGAGCGATATTTTTGAAAAAATATTAATATTTTTTACATTTTGTTATAAGAAAAATCAAATAAACTAAATTTTAGTCAAACATTTAGGCCAAAATGTATCTAGCCACATGTCTTTAGTAAAAAAAAAATCGCAATTAAAAAAAACAAATAGCTACCTAGCGGGAACAGCGACACTAATACAGCGATCAGAAAAATGATCGCTTAGTGACGCTGGCAATAGGGAGTGAAAGGGTTAACTAGGGCGGTGATCAAGGGGTTAAAACTTTATTAGGGGGGGTACGGGGGCTACCCTGAACCTAATACTAAGGTGACAGGGGAGGGGGGGGGTGATCGCAAGGGGTTAATGTGCCTGCGTGTACTGGTGTCAGTGTAGTGTTGTGCAGACTTACTGTGTGATGTGATCTCTCCTCAGCGGCGGTTGAAAAAACCGCCGAGAGCAGAGATCACATCACTTCCTCCTCCTGTGTTTACACAGGAGGAGGAAGTGCACTGCAGGGGAGCGCGCGGATTGGCTGGGAGCGATCCGGAGGGGGCTGACAAAAACGAACCGCCACCCCCTCAGCACGGCTCGCTCCTTCAGCAAACCGGACCACCGCATGTACCGGGGGGGTCCCGATCGGACTCCAGACCCACGTCAAGGCAGCAACGTATATATACGTTGATGTGCCTGTCTGTGTCATTCTGCCGACGTAAATGTACATGTGGCGGTGCTTAAGGGGTTAAATAAAATAAAAAATGAAAATGTATTTAAATATTGTACCTGCTGGGTGTCTATAGTATGCCTGTGTAGCTTTATGGTGCACACTGCAGAGTTCACAGGCAATACACCACGTGAGAATACTGCAGCTAGCACAATCAACTATCTGCCAGTAATTTAGGAAGAACTGATCTAGCTAAACTATACAGTGTATAAATATATGTACAACAACCTGGGATGTATATATATCCTCTACACACTGTAAATTTAACTGACCTGCCTGCCTGCTCTATCTACCTAGAAAAAAAAGACACTCTCTCTCTCTTTGTGACTAATATCTAACCGCCGCCACAACACACTACACAAGGCCGTCCTGCAGGTGGCCTTTTATAGTGTGGGGCGTGTACGAAAGCCCTGAGCCATAATTGGCCAAAGCCACCCTTGTACATTCATATCTAGTTACTAAACATTCCAGGATTATACTCAGGGGTTGGTTGCAGCCTTAGGCCTGGGTGGCAAGTACAGTCAAGTGGCCCATTGAACCACCAAATCAGCTCACCATCCATGCCCACCTGGTTTTATAATGGATATTGATGTTATGAAGCAAGACAAATATGATGCAATGTGGTAACATAATTTAATGTTAATAGCAACAAAGAAAGTTTAACAAAAATAATACATCAATGCAGCCTGACCAGTGCCCATCAGTGCAGCCTCATCAGTGCCCATCAATGCAGCCTCACCGGTGCCCATCAATGCAGTCTCACCAGTGTCAATCAATGCAGACTGATCAGTGCCCATCAATGCAGCCTCACCAGTGTCTATCAATGCAGACTGATCAGTGCCCATCAATGCAGACTCATTAGTGCCCATCAGTGCAGAATCACCAGTGCCCAACAATGCAGCCTCACCAGTGTCTATCAATTCAGACTGATCAGTGCCCATCAATGCAGCCTCATCAGTGCCCATCAGCTCAGCCTCACCAGTATTGTACCTAATTTATCCTGTACGTGATATTTGTTATGTCTATTTTAAATGTCAGTATATGTATTTGGTCTGTCTAGCGCTTAGGCACAGTTCTTTAACTGTATTTGGCGCTTTACAAATATTAAAATCAAATCAAATAAAAATGGGGCCTTGCTTTTTTAACTCAAGGTGTGCTTTAACACATCAAACCATAGATTGTTTTTTTGCTGTCATTTTACGTAAAGAAAGCAATAATACTCCTACAATTGTAAATAATGTGTGTGAGTAACGTGAGTCATTCAATTGAAATGCTAAGCGAATCTGACACCTGTCATATATGTTTTTCAGATTTCACCTATGTTGATGTACATCATCTGCTCTAAATATACATAATTTCATTAACTTTTCAAAACCAATTACACAGTCACAGTCTAATAAGACAGAAGTACTGGGTGTAGCTGTGTTTGTATGTATTCTGCACCTGGAACCATTATCTAATTTTGCAATAGAAAACATGAAAGGACCTGCTTGTTTGGGATTTAAGGGTTACTTAACAGTAAAATGAACAGGTGTGGTCAGAACTCATCTTGACACCTGGGTATAAGGGGCACAAAGCCGAGGAAAGCAAGCAGTGCTGATTGGTGTGCTGACTTGGACCACTGTACAGACAGAACTATTCTCATAAGGAGAGCAGCAATTCTTCCATTCAGTCTACTTTTTGCTGTAGCATTGCTGCTTGTGAATTAAACATTTTAGAGCAATGATAAAATCTTCTGCATCTTTTTAAATTGAGTTCAACTTGGGTTTTAACCACTTAAGCCCCGGACCATTTTGTAGCTAAAGGACCAGGCCACTTTTTGCGTAGCTTTAACTGACAATTACGTGGTCGTGCGACGTGGCTCCCAAACAAAATTGGCTTCTTTTTTTCCCCACAAATAGAGCTTTCTTTTGGTGGTATTTGATCACCTCTGCAGTTTTAATTTTTTGCGCTATAAACTAAAATAGAGCGACAATTATGAAAAAAATGCAATATTGTTTACTTTTTGCTATAATAAATATACCCCAAAAATATATATTTTTTTTCCTCAGTTTAGGCCGATACGTATTCTTCTACACATTTTTGGTAAAAAAAATCGCAATAAGCAATTATTGATTGGTTTGCGCAAAGGTTATAGCGTCTACAAAATAGGGGATAGTTTTATGACATTTTTATTAATTATTTTTTTTACTAGTAATGGCGGCGATTAGCAAATTTTATAGTGACTGCGACATTATGGTGGACACATCGGACACGTTTGACACATTTTTGGGACCATTGACATTTTTACAGCAATCAGTGCTATAAAAATTAACTGATTACTATGAAAATTACACTGGCAGTGAAGGGGTTAACCACTAGGTGGCGCTGTAGGGGATAAGTGTGCCCCAGTGTGTGATTCTTACTGCAGGGGGGGTGGCCTGACGTGACATGTCACTGATCGTCGTTCCCTATGACAGGGAACAGATGATCAGTGACACTACCACTAAGAAATACGGGGAAAGGTTTGTTTACACTTACCTCTCCCCGTTCTTCAGCTTTGTGACCCGATCGCGGGACATCTTTGGCGATCGGGTCCCGCGGTCATGGAGTTCAGGACCGGGTCGCCAGCGCGCCGCCGGGGCCACGTGTGCGACCTCTAAAGCACTGGCAAGCCAAAGATATTGCTGCCCCTTTGTCAACACTGTGCGGTAATATTTTGCCATGGATGACATCATGGATTGCACTGAAATTTTTGTACCTTGCAACATATTTTTCCAGACACCTGTGTTTAGAACATTTTTAGTTCAAAGGGACTATATATTTTGCCATCCCATACATAATATGGCTTTTCCAATCAGGCGCTGGCATGATCTACTTTTTAAGCACTGATGTAGGGTGCTGAGCCCTGAAACTCCAGATTCAGTAAGAGTTACGATGGCGTATCAGTAGATACACCGTCGTAACTCAGAATCTGCGCCGTCGTATCTTTAAGCATTTTTTCAAAGTGAGATACGCTTAAATGTTGCTAAGATACGACCGGCGTAAGTCCTTTACGCCGTCGTATCTTAGCTGCCTATTTACGCTGGCCGCTAGGGGCGTGTACTCTGATTTACGCCTAGAATATGTAAATCAGCGAGATACGCCTATTCACGAACATACGCCCGGCCGTCGCAGTACAGATACGCCGTTTACGTAAGATATTCCAACAAAAAGATGGCGCAGCCAATGTTAAGTATGGACGTTGAGACGGCGTCAAATTTTTTATATTTTACTCGTTTGCGTAACTCGTCCGTGAATGGGGCTGGACGTAAATTACGTTCTTGTCGAAACCAATGAGTCATAGCGGCGTCATTTGGAGCATGCGCACTGGGATACGTCCATGGACAGCGCATGCGCCGTTAGTAAAAAACTTTAATTACGTGGAGTCACACTTAATTTTGATAAAAAAAGGCCCACATCAAACACATTTGAATTCGGCGGGCTTACGCCGGCCCATTTAAGTTACGCCGCCGTAATTTAGCTTGGTGAATACAGCACTTGCCTCTCTAATTTATGGTAGCGTAGCGTATCTGAGATATGTTACACCCGCATAAAATTACGCCGCTCTACGTGAATCTAGCCATATGGGTGTTTAAAAATTAAATCATTCCAAGGACTATGCAAGCTAGTGTGGTGCTCCCATTCTTTCAAAATGTTAGTAAACATCTCTGGTGGTCCAGAAGGACTCCACAGTTGCTGGTAAGAAGCCTCTAGGAACACAAACCATTTTCCAATGCCTGGATAAGTCTGGGGGTACCCTGTTGTATTCCCCAAACTTTGTATGCCAGATCATCGGTGCATGTTGCATGCTGCAAAACTTTGCAGTGAGAAAGGGCCTGAAGATTGACATACGTGATGACCTGACCCCCGAACCAGACAATCCCCCCCTAACCAAGGCTACCCCGTCTTCTGAGGGAAGAGCAGCCAGGAGACAGCTCACATTAGGCATCTTTGCACGTTAAACCCACACATTAATCATGGCACAATGAGAATGCATGCATGCACACCACTGTGGTCCCTAGATCACACACACCATATCCTCATCAAATTGGATTAGCACAAGCCCACCAGGGCTTGTGAGCAGCAACGCCACACCACGGCTCCAATTATGTCACTGTACATTCATACACCATTCACACCATTCACAACGCCATGGCCCCGACTCCTCAGGGGAGACTCATGGGGGGGGGGTAATCCGGGGAAGGAGGAGCATCCCCTGGTCTCTGCCCACCTGGCGGCCTGCCCTCCAAGGCCACAGCTATTCTGGTCAGGCCAGCATTGAGTGTTGCCGTATTGGCCTGGATAGCCTGGGTGAGGGCCCGCACATCCTGACCGAGGGCCCGCACATCATGACCAATGCCTGCTGTGGTAGCCTGCTGTTCATTTTGGCAATCAGAGCCAGGGAGTTGCAGGCCATGTCCCCAACTGAATCCTTTATGGAGGACAGGCTCTCCTCCATCCGCCCCAAAGTCTGGCTGACCTGTCCCAGATGGCGGGTCTGAAGGGCCTGGTCCCTTCTCAGGTTGGCAGGCAGAACCTCGGCCACCCCCCTAGTCTTGTGGGTTGCCTTCCTGCCTCCAGATGAGGCTTGTGGCCAGGGAGAAGGGGAGCCCCTTGGGAGGGGAGCCCTGTTGGGGGAGGAGTGGGAGGGGCTACCCCTGATGGAGGCCTGGCTGCTGCCAGCCATTGGGGAAGACTCCTCCAAAATTAACAAGTCATTCCCTGACATGACCTCCTCCTCCAACTCCTCCTCCTCCTCCTCAACCTCCTCAGAGGACTCCGGCCTTGTCTGGGGGTCTTCCTCCGACTGTTGTCCCAGGGATGGTGCGGACAGGCCAGTTGGCCCAGCACCCTCCTGCACATCTGTGGATGACACAAAACATTCACAGGTTGGAGGATCCACACACTTGCCACATATTCCCTCCCCCCCCCCCCACACACACACATGCTGCACACCAGATATAAAAAAAAAAATGTACCTGTCCTCACGGCCTCCTCAATGGAGTCAAAGCCAGGCAGCCCCTCCACTTGCTGCTTGTTGAAGGTCTGGTCCACCGCACGCACCTCCTCAGTCAGCCTAACAGGGCATGGTGGGCCCCCTCCAGTGCCCCTGGCATGTGCTGCAATCTTGCCCAGCTTCCCTCGGACCACACGCCAGAGATCATTGATCTTCTTTTGGATCCCCTGGCGTGTCCGGGTCTCCCCCCCCCAATGAGTTTACCTCATCGGCGATGTCCTGCAATATCTGAGCCTTCCTGGCCGGGGTGGTGTTGGCACTCTCCGGGCCATGCAGGAATCGCCCATATAGGGTAATGGCCCTGGCAATAATTGCCTTCTCCCGCACTGAAATTTTTTATTTTCGCTTCCTCTCAGTCATGTTCTCACAAACTCTCTCCAAAACAGTCACCAAAAAACACTCTCAAAAACACTATCCAAAACACTATACAAAACAGTCACCAAATATCTCAAAGACAAGTCACAAACCAACAAACGCAAACAAACAACAGAACAAAAGCACCTTGCTGTAGGAAGGGGAACAAATGTACTTTTGCAAAGGAAGGGCGTTTCTCTCTGTCTATTTAAGCACTGTGCGGAGCTCACTAAGTTGACCGGGCCTAGTTCCAATCTCACTGATTGCGCCGTGCCGAGTTCTGAGCATGTGCAGAGAGGTGCTGACCATAGTCTGCTTCATGCGCGCATGCGCAATCCGGCCGGCCCTTCATTTGCACGGGGTCACGGCTCATTTCAATGGAACACGCCCACGTCCTTCCCAATTTGAATTACACCGCCTTACGCCTCGGAATTTACGCCTCGGAATTTACACCGGCGCAAATTTCTGCGCAAATACTACGAGGATACGGTACTTGCGCCTCTACATTGCGTCGGTCTAACATAAAGGAGGTGCGCTACGCCGGTCAATATATGCGCCAATATACAGTAGGTGACTGGGATATTGTGTCAATCTCGCTCCCTTTCTCGGCGAGATTGACCACCTACGAGCCCCATCGCGGGAGCCAGCGCCGAGCTGGCTTGCCGCGATGGAGAGCGAGCGCGTCATAGAAGCGACGGGGATCCGACGCGGATTCCCGCCAATTCTACACGTGGGCGGAGTTATGAATCCTGAAGGAGAAATCCCCGCCGGATTTTTAAAGAAAAATCCGGCATGGGTTCCCCCCTCAGGAGCATAACGGGCCCTTAGGTCGGTTACGGGTTGTAAGGAGACCCCCTACGCCGAAAAAACGGCGTGGGGGTCCCCCCACAATCCATAACAGACCCGTATCCAAAGCACGCCGGCCGGCCGGTCAGGAAGGGAGTGGGGGCGAGCGAGCGCCCCCCCCCTCCTGAGCCGTACCGGGCAGCATGCCCTCAACATGGGGGGGTCAGGTGCTCTGGGGTAGGGGGCGCACTGCGGCCCCCCACCCCAGAGCACCCTGTCCCCATGTTGATGAGGACAGGGCCCCTTCCCGACAACCCTGGCCGTTGGTTGTCGGGGTATGCGGGCGGGAGGCTTATCGGAATCTGGAAGCCCCCTTTAATAAGGGGGCCCCCAGATACCGGCCCCCCACCCTAAGTGAATGAGTATGGGGTACATTGTACCCCTACCCATTCACCTGCAAAACAAAAGTTTAAACACAAATAAACCACACAGTGTATTGAAATATTTTATTAGTTGGCCGCCGGGGGGGGTGTGTATGATCGCTTTTAGAAAAGCGCCCCCCTCCGGCGGGCTTCTGTGGGGGGGTGGGTGCCGCCGTCTGGTTCTTTTCCGCCGCCGGGGGGGGCGCTTTGATAAAAGCGCCCACCACCCGGCGGGCTTCTTTCGACGTCTTCGGCGGCTGGGGGGTCTTCTCCCACTCTCCGGGGTCTTCTCCCGCTCTCCGGGGGTCTTCTCCGCTCTCCGGGGGTCTTCTCCGCTGTCCGGGGGTCTTCTTCTTCTTCAGGACTCGCCGCCGCTATCTTCGTGTGTTAGCTCAATTACTAGCGGCGGCGGTCCCCTCTTCTGCGACGTCGGCGTCTTCTTCTTCTTCTTCTCCTTCTTCTGCTGTCCAGATGTTGACGCGACGCTTCCTCCCGCTGTTATGCCCGGCGCGCGGCTCGCAGCGAAATATATAGGCCTGTCTTGTGACGTCGCAGTCCCATCATGCTCCGGTAGGTATCACGTGGTACCTACCGGAGCATGATGGGACTGCGACGTCACAAGACAGGCCTATATATTTCGCTGCGAGCCGCGCGCCGGGCATAACAGCGGGAGGAAGCGTCGCGTCAACATCTGGACAGCAGAAGAAGGAGAAGAAGAAGAAGAAGACGCCGACGTCGCAGAAGAGGGGACCGCCGCCGCTAGTAATTGAGCTAACACACGAAGATAGCGGCGGCGAGTCCTGAAGAAGAAGAAGACCCCCGGACAGCGGAGAAGACCCCCGGAGAGCGGAGAAGACCCCCGGAGAGCGGGAGAAGACCCCGGAGAGTGGGAGAAGACCCCCCAGCCGCCGAAGACGTCGAAAGAAGCCCGCCGGGTGGTGGGCGCTTTTATCAAAGCGCCCCCCCCGGCGGCGGAAAAGAACCAGACGGCGGCACCCACCCCCCACAGAAGCCCGCCGGAGGGGGGCGCTTTTCTAAAAGCGATCATACACACCCCCCCCCGGCGGCCAACTAATAAAATATTTCAATACACTGTGTGGTTTATTTGTGTTTAAACTTTTGTTTTGCAGGTGAATGGGTAGGGGTACAATGTACCCCATACTCATTCACTTAGGGTGGGGGGCCGGTATCTGGGGGCCCCCTTATTAAAGGGGGCTTCCAGATTCCGATAAGCCTCCCGCCCGCATACCCCGACAACCAACGGCCAGGGTTGTCGGGAAGGGGCCCTGTCCTCATCAACATGGGGACAGGGTGCTCTGGGGTGGGGGGCCGCAGTGCGCCCCCTACCCCAGAGCACCTGACCCCCCCATGTTGAGGGCATGCTGCCCGGTACGGCTCAGGAGGGGGGGGGCGCTCGCTCGCCCCCACTCCCTTCCTGACCGGCCGGCCGGCGTGCTTTGGATACGGGTCTGTTATGGATTGTGGGGGGACCCCCACGCCGTTTTTTCGGCGTAGGGGGTCTCCTTACAACCCGTAACCGACCTAAGGGCCCGTTATGCTCCTGAGGGGGGAACCCATGCCGGATTTTTCTTTAAAAATCCGGCGGGGATTTCTCCTTCAGGATTCATAACTCCGCCCACGTGTAGAATTGGCGGGAATCCGCGTCGGATCCCCGTCGCTTCTATGACGCGCTCGCTGGAATGTACTTTTACTATTCCAGCGAGTGCGAGATGTCGGCAGCCTGTCGCCGAGATTCAGCGCGATGCTGGCGTGCTGAAAACACATTCTCGGCGGCAGGCACTGTAGGTGAATCTGGCCCACTGTTTTTTCTACATGCTGAAAAACAAAGTTTTTTTTTTCATGCTGAAAAATGATCGTGTGTACGCGGCATAACTCCCTGGACTCTTCTCCTCCTGCACAAAACTTCACTGCAACCTGTCAGTCTCTCCGCCCCATCATTGTTGCACTGCACCAGGGATTACTCTGAATATTCCTAAGTGGTTATCTGACTTGCTGAATGCTGGTAGGCCAGGGGCCTGCAGTGCCCTTCTTGGCGGTCTAGAAGTTTAGCAGCTTGAATTAGTTGGTGGACCCAGCTAGCCCAACTTGCAAATCCTGTGTCCGCTGACACAAAACCCCACAGTCTCTCCTCTGGCCTTGCACCCAGCTCCCCTGGCATGCCTCCTTCAGATATCCACTGTGCCTCACTCACTGACCTTCTCCTGTCCTGAGTCCATGCTGAAGAATTTACCTGGACATGTGTACTGACTGCTTCTCCCGCTCCTTTGGTTCGAGACACCTCCTCCATGACCATGTAAGGATAAGGCTTCCTCCCAGCTCCCGAGCTCCTCCGCAGAGGTGCGCACCCCCCAGATGGGGATGGGCCTCCTGCTGCAGTTTTATGCTGCATACACATGGTTGTAATTTCTGACAACAAAACCGTGGATTTTTTTCCGACGGAATGTTGAGTCAAACTCGTCTTGCATACACGCGATCACACAAATGTTGTCGGAAATTCTGAACGTCAAGAACGCGGTCACATATGACACTACGATGAGCCGAGAACAATTACGTTTATTGATTACGAGCATGCCTCAAATTGATTCCGAGCATAGGTAGGATTTTTGTGGTCAGAATTGGCTACATACGATCGGAATTTTGTCTTCAGAAAAATTGAGAACCAGCTCCCAAATGTTTGTTGTCGGAAATTCCGACAGCAAATGTCCGATGGAGCCTAAACATGGTCGGAATATCCGACCAAAAATTCACATTGAACATTTGTTCTGACTGTGTGTACACGGCATAACACTCCATTCTTCACTTCACCAAGCCGAAAACTCCCCTCCAGTGGGCTGGACCTGAGCTTAAGTAGGAGGCCTGCCCCCTGCCAATTCTAGTTGGGGATTGGACAGGGCTCCTCACATAAGCTCCCTGTCACTCCAATTCCCAGTTTTGCCCCTCTTCCAGAACATTCTCACTGGAAGCAGGGGACGCACCCAAGAACTGAAGCACAGGCGGTCACACCCACTGCTACACTAACCACTCCCTGCCCCCAGATCAAAAACAAACAGGCCTAGCATGCAGCAAAGGCCTGCCTAAATTTACCTGCCTGGTATCTATCTCAAAAAAACTCACCTCTAACACTGACCTATAATAGAGGTCCCTAAATCTATACATAGCATACATTAAATACATAGAATGTGATGTTTAAGGAGAAAACGTACCTTAATATAGTCCTTCTGCATGACTTGTATGATGGCAGAACACATTTCTGGGATTATGATCCCAAGAGCCTGGGGGGCAGGGGCGTCATTAGGGGTGGGCTGGGGAGGCTGGAGCCCCGAATGGGTTACTGAAAAGCCAGAGTCTCGGCCATGAAGTATTTAATAAATAGCCCTGAGTGCCACCGAGCAGGGACCATTTTGTTTCTGAGCGCCGCCGAGTGACACAGCAGGTCCCGCCTTCTGGAGCCTGCAGCACCTATGATAGGCGTCCCACTGGTCCAATCCAGGACCGCAGGACGTGTGACGTCCATCATAGGCGCCGCAAGCTTAGAAGGCGGGATATACAATGCCGCCCGGCGCAACATGCGATATCCCCGCTCAGTTCGGAGGCTCTCAACGGCTCCTGAGCCTCCTCTGGCTGACTGTCTGCATATGTATGATGGGTACACCAAGGCTGCCCGCCACGCCACATCCCCACCCCCCGGTTCCGGCTTGGCTTCGGGCTGAAGCCCCTGGTCTTTTTGGCACCTAGCAACGCCCCTGCTGGGGGGAGATGCCTGTCGAGAACTTGAGGTTCAGCCTCTCCTGGGAATGATCGTGGGTGGCCGGCGGACATCGGGTCCGCCAGACCAGCTGATTGGCATCCCCTCTGTCCAATCAGCACACGATCAATCACACGATCGTGCCTCCGGCAGCGTTAGCTCCCCCCCCCCCCCCAAAGTGTCTATTGCATGAGATAATGTACAGGCACATGATTTTGCACAATAGAGCTGACCTGCCTCAGTAAATATGCGGTAGGTGGTCAGAAAGTGGTATGTTGGTTACTTTACAAAGAAAATTCCTTTTACACTCAGTCTCCTCCAAACCCGCACATTCTTTTTTTTGTTGCTGTGGTCTGACTTGTTAGAGGGTGGCTAAGTTCATTCTCCATGGTCCCCCTGTATGCAGAAACATAGCCACCCTCTCCGAGATAAGACTATGGACTATGGGATTTGTACTGTGCATAGAGTACAACTAGAATGCACTGCAAAAAGGAGTGAGGGGGGGGGAAAGAGGTTTGGGAGCTCACATGGGAGTCACAAAAACACAGTAGGAAATAATTTAATGAAAAATAGATTACTGGGCCATTAGGTAGTAGATGTGTATGGATTATGTTTGGAGAATAAGGATATGGTTTAGTGTCAGTGCATTCATGAACTGTTCTTGGGCCTATTGGGGACAGTATTATCTGCAAGTATTATTCTGTACATTTTCTGCTGTGACCTTGTTATCAGTGGATATGATGGCAGTGAAATGACCTAAAATAAAAGCATTTCTCTAACAGGAAACAAACTTGGTTCCCATGAAGAAAGCAGTGAGCCCTTGTGTCATTTCAGATATAATGCCTACCACAATTTCTGGTCATATTTCACTTTCTTGTGGCAATGAGGGTTTTCCTTTCTTACATAAACAAAGACGTTTCACAAATAGCCCCGGGCGCTGCACTTTGTGGTAATATGAAATGGGTTGTGTTCCCGGAAAACAAGTATCAGGAGGTAACAATTGTGCATAGAAAACAAGTAGAGCCTTATGTCTTTCTAACATGCAAGGACATTACTTCCTATCATGTTCTCCATTGTAATATGCAATCATACAATAAATAAGGCATGCAGAGCTATACTATATACCCTATAGTGTCAAAAGTATTGGGACCCTTCTGGTTTGATGTATTTGGCATTGAGGTGTGGGGTGATTTGGACACTGGCCAGAGGCATCAGTTACTCTGCAAACATAAGGGTTATTGGATCTACGCTCTCGGGAGCATGGCCCCTTTTGGCCTCAATAAAGATTCCAGAAATGTATAATATAGTCAGATAATGAAGAGTATGCCCCTTTTCCAGCCTATCTTTGTGAGTGGAACTCCCTTCTTCCCCCCTCTTTTCTTTTGGCCACCCCCCCCCCCCTGAGGGAGTTTGAGTTCCCTTTCTCTTCCTGTCTCTCGTACCGATCAAGAGTGCCCCCTACCCAGTGGTGTATTTAGGTTTTGTGCTGCCCTAGGCCTGACTAAACTCATGCACCCCCTAATTTAAATTTGACCCATCCCTCCCTATTTAAGACTTTAAGAATTTTCGAGTGGGGGCACTAGTTCTTGGGGCCGGGGGGGGGGGGGGGGCATTGGATTCCGTTAATTTGCATAGATTTCCTCTCACTTCCTGTGTGGCTATGGGACAAGGAGTGAAGGGAAATCTCTGCAATGGGACAGGGATGGTAAAAAATAAACTGACAGGGGCTATAACCCTCCCTTACTCTATCCAAAATGCAACAAAAAGTGTTGCCTATAGTTCTACTTTAAGCACAAATTTCTGATAATTTTATAGAGAGGACTAAGAAGATATAACCATGCCAATGGTGCAGCAGAAAGCATATAGCATAGTGAGGAAGGTTTGTGGTCCAGGATGATAGATTAGAAGCAGTTTGCGTTACACTAACAGTGTAGCGCAAGTCGGTGGGGACCTTTCATCCAATTTCTAAATTGCTGTATTTGTACATTTTAAAAAGCATTATAAAGGAATAACAGTGGTAAAAAAAAAGTCCTTGTGGATTTAATTAGCCTCTTTTTTGGTTAATTCCTCTTTAACCACTTCCTTACCGGTCCATAGTCATATGACGTCCACAGAGGGGATCTCCCATCCCAGGTGGACGTCATATGACGTCCTGGGCTTTCTGAGGGGATATATGAATGATGCCTGCAGCTAGCGGCATCATTCAGATATCATTGTTTTCCGGTGATTCTGCACACCATAAGAAAGATCAAAGCGGCTTGATCATTCTTATAGGCGGCGGTAGGGCCGGAGAAAGAATTGTCCAGTGCCGGATGGGAACCATAGAGATGACTGGTGACCATCTCCATGACCCTCGGAGGCCCGGGTGCGGTGTGATGACATCTCGCCCGGGTACCCGGAAGTAAACAAAGCCATGATTGCGGCTAGTAAGCATTAGATCAGTGAATTTTTTTTCACGATCTCATGCTTTCCAGCCTAGAGGAGAGATGTGGGATCTTATTGACCCTGCATCTCTCCATAAAGAGGACCTGTCACACACTAGTCCTATTACAAGGGATGTTTACATTCCTTGTAATAGGAATAAAAGTGAAAAAAAAAAGTGTAAAAAAATAAGTAAAAAAAAAACAAAAACTTTTTTTTAAAACGCCCCTGTCCCCGGTAGCTCGCGCTCAGAAGCAAACGCACATGTTAGTCCCGCCCACGTATGTAAACGCCATTCAAACCACATATGTGAGGTATCGCTGTGTGCGCTAGAGCGTGTTCAACAATTCTAGCACTAGACCTCTTCTGTAACTCTAAACTGGTAACCTGTACAATTTTTCAAAGCGTCGCCTATGGAGATTTTTAAGTAACGAAGTTTGGCGCCATTCCATGAGTGTGCGCAATTTTAAAGTGTGAAATGTTAGGTATCTATTTACTTGGCTTAACATCATCTTTCATATTTTACAAACAAATTGGGCTAACTTTGCTGTTTTGTTATTTTTTTAATTCATGAAACCATTTTTTTCCAAAAAAAAGATAAAAAATTGCAATGACCGCAATTTTATTCCCTGGGGTGTCTGCTAAAAAACATATATAACGTTTAGGTGTTCTGAGTAATTTTCTAGCAAAATAATGATTTGTACATGTAGTAGAGAAGTGCCAGAATAGGCCCGGTATGGAGGTGGGTAAAAAATCCCTGTATTGAAAGGGTTAAGGGGGCATGGCAGGGGGCGTGCCCTATGCCTACATATATTTGTTAGTAAGTGTCCCTCATTCCCATCTCAAAATGTTGGGAAGCATGCAATTCTCCTCTCGTTTATGTATCATTCAAGTGGGTTATCCACAGGTGTGTATGTCTTCCCTAGGGGTTGCCTCCTAGTAGGCTCAGTTACATACTGTACAGTTGTGCTCATAAGTTTACATACCCTGGCAGAATTTATGATTTCTTGGCCATTTTTCAGAAAACATGAATAATAACACACAAAAAAATCTTTCACTCATGGTTAGTGTCATAGCTCTCAACTGTCCCTGATTTCAAGGGACTGTCCCAGATTTGGAGCAACGTCCCTCTGCCCCTCTTTCCTCCTCATTTGTCCCTCATTTTGGTCTGTTCTATAGAGTTGTATATAAAATGCACGTTTTATCTTTCAAAAGGTGTTTCCCAGTGCTAAACGTTTCATCCAAGTTCTAAATTGCTGCATTTGTACATTTTAAAAGCCAATATAAAGGAACAGTAGTGGTAAAAAAAAGTCCTTGTGGATTTAATTAACTTTTTTTTGTTAATTCTCCTTTAAGGGGGTGTGGCAGGGGGCGTGTGCTATGCCTACATACGTTTGTTAGTAGGTATCCCTCATTCACATCTCAAAATGTTGGGAGGTGTGTTAGGCCTTGTACACATGATCAAATGTGTCTGTTCAAATCGGTCGGACCGACCGATTTGAACAGATCTGTCTGCTGGCATTTTGGTTTGCTTGCGTGTACACACGAGCAAACCAAAATCCCTGCCAGCAGACAGCGCGCTGACGTGGTGGTGATGTTGACGCCGCCACGTCACCGCACCAGGAAGTAAAACACTTCCACGCATGCGTCGAAACCATTCGGCGCGTGTGCGAGAAGACATGTCTGCTGGTAAGTGTACTAACCAGCAGACATGTCGGGCGGACGGGTTCCCAGCCGACAGATTTCAAAGCATGCTTTGAAATCTGTCGGGTGGCCAAATCCGTCTGTTTGCCCGTACACACGATCGAATCTGTCTGCTGAAACGGTCTAGCAGACCGTTTCCAGCAGACAGATTTGATCTTGTGTACGAGGCCTTAGTGTTTGGCTGAAGCCATTTATTATCAATCAACTGTGTTTACGGACTGGTGCTTCGTTCTGGAAAAAGATGAGGGACAACAGGTTTAAGTAATGTGACATGAAAAACAGGGTGAATTTTTAATGAATCAGGTAACTCCTACTCGTAGGCTACATCATAATTTTTCATTTGCACAAGGAAGGGTCCCTCAAATCCTGGACCCAGCTACCTTGAAGGGCATGCTAGTTTTAGATTTGCTGTAGATAGCACTTGGTTGCCAGGTTGCAAGATTAATTCTCCCCGTTTGCTTTTGTCGAAAATCCTTTTGTTATTCTCCTGGGTTTTGGTCATGGTTTCCTGCGGTAATTTGTTGTTATCATTGAAAACATTTATTGTTTCAGAGACCGCTGGAACTGAACACTCTGGAATGTTGCATGGTAGGAATGAAGCCGTATTTAGCCGTATTTGGCAAAAAATGGGGTTTGTTTAATAGCAGAATGAGGCCACGTACACACGGCAGGGAACCTCGACGGGCAGAACACATCGTTCCGCCCGTCGAGGTTCCCTGCCGGCCGTCGAAATCGGCGACCCGCCCGTCGGGAATGGCAACCAGCCATTCTTCCAGGCGGGCCGTCGAGCAAATAGAGAGCGTGCTCTCTATTTCTGCTCGACGGGCTTCCCGACGGGGAGCTCGCCGAGAGTGTACACACGGCCGAGGTCCTCGCTGGAATGCAGCTTCCAGCGAGGTTCTCGCTGGTTTCCAGCGAGAACCTCGGTCGTGTGTACGCCGCCTGAGAGGAGTTGTTATAAGCAAATTCGGCCAAGGGGAGCAGGGGGACCCAGTCATCCTGGGAAAAGGATAAAAAGCAGCACAGGTATTGTTCCAAGGTCTGAATGGTTCTTTCTGTTTGCCCGTTTTTCTGTGGATGGTATGCCAAAGAGAAGGACAGCTCGATTTCCAGGGACCCACACAAGGCTCTCCAGAACCTGGAGGTGAACTGCAAGCCCCACGATCGGGGGTGAAATGGAAATGGGCCATCTTTGATAACCTATTTACCACCACAAAGATGGCAGTAAAACCTTCTGTCCGGGGGAGTTTAACAATAAATTTCATTGATATAATTTTCCATGGCCTTTCTGGGGCAGACAACGGTTTCAGCAGACCCCAGGCCTTGACTTTGCTATTTTTGTTTTGGGTGCAAATGGTGCAAGACTCCACATATTTTTTACAGTCATCTGCCAACTGGGGCCACCAAAATGTGTTGCACAAGTTCGGTAGTCTTCAAGGCACCAAAGTGTCCAGCCAACTTGTGATCATGGCAGAGTTACAGTACTGCGACAATTTTTTGCCTAGGTACAAAGATCTCCTCCTCATGCCATAACAGGCCGTCAGTTTAAGAGGAGGCTTATTTGATCTAAGACAGTAATGCCTTGTACACACAAGTGGAGTTTCCGACAGAAAAACTCAGACCGAAGCTTTTTATCGGATATTCCGTCCGTGTGTATGCCCCATCAGACTTTTTCCGACGGAAATTTCAATGGACATGGACAACCTATTACACCATGGGGTCCAGCACCACAGATCAACATGCAGTACAGATTAAATAGTTCGGATCTCTCACCCACAATGCAAATTTAAGATCATTGACCTTGTGTGTTTATGTAGCAGGAATTAAATATAACCTGAGACAAAATGTCAGCCCATTATGGTATTTATCAAATCCAGTCTAGCCATAACCTACAACCCATTTCCCATATATACCGGTACTTCAGAGCGCATATATATATTTGTAGTCAGAGTCTACACCGGAATACGACACCCTACCTACCCAGGCCTGAGGTGTGCCATTAGCCTCGCTGGACAGTACGCCTATAAGTGGGCATACCCTGAAGTAATTATGAAGAAATGAATGAAGAAAATGATAACATGAAAAAAGGGGGGAACGGGTGGGTGGGTACCCAGAAACCCCACCGACGTCAGAGATTAGAGGGGAGGAGGGATAAATAGCCCTCCGACTCCTCCTACAAACTCAGGCAGGCCTACGGCCCCGCCTTCCACTTGTAGTCAGAGTCTACACCGGAATGCGACACCCTACCTACCCAGGCCTGAGGTGTGCCATTAGCCTCACTGGACAGTACGCCTATAAGTGGGCAAAAAGACCCAGAAGTAGGTGTGATGAAAGAGTGGAAGGGCACAAATTATCTGTCTGGTAGAGAAAGCACGCCCTGACAATCTCAAAGAACGGCTCCGATAAACATCCGTTACGACAGCAGAAAACCAGCGTCCCAAGAACCGATGATTGGAAGGAACCCCAAAACCAAATGACAGACTAAGCCTCCCTCCAGAAGCACAGACATGAGAACCACTGCTGGTGGCGAGAGGATACGTGGGGGAATGGAACAAGGGCCGCCCTGAGAAAAGCAAACACCAATAGGACACGAGACCAGTAACCCTGTCAAATACCCACAACCCCTGGCCTAACTATCCATACCTGTTAAGGGGACGTGAGAGTGAGAGATGCCCAAAAATGGACAAACTGATAGGAGGGAAGGGGTTTGAGAGGCCGCTACCCAAAAGATGAGTTGCTGACGTTAATGGACGAGGCCAACACGCAGTAGCGATATGCAACAATATAGAGACAGAACCAGACATGGCATGACACGACCCACCCGAGTAACTGGGCCTGGACTGATGGACCCACCCTGACGATCCGGCAACCTATGAACAAGAGAACAGCCCCAAAGATAACGGCCCAGACCCCTACCACGAGCAGAGAAGAAGCAACGACTCCATGGATGAGAACTCTAATAAAATTGCCCTAGCAGGAACGGCCAGAACACGCTCAATGCTGGTATGTGAAGCAGCTGGGATGGAATTGGACACAAACTGAAAACGTACCACCTACCCTGCTGCGGCCGGAAAAAGAAAACCCCTTGTTGACTTACCGCTCTGATGAGACAAGTACGGAACAACCCCTGAGTGACGGCGTACTACCATGCTCTGCACCCCCACGTGGAGCCGCTGGGATGCACCCGAATATGTCGCCCCCGAAACGTGCCGCACGCCCAACCCTAGGAGAACCGAAAGAAAAGACAACAGACAACAAAACAAGAGACACCCCCCCCCCCCCACTGTAGCTGCCTGGGCCAAAGATGTGAGCAGAAATGACCAGACCTCAGCGCGTGAATGACCTGACGACAGATCCCACCCAAGTGTATGTGATAAGTGTAAGCAGTAAGCGAGCCCGAGTAACCTGCCGCGCAGACAGGTAATTAAAAACGAAACACTCAAGGCGATGTACCCACAGACCGTGGTGGGTAGATGTATAGGCGTGAGAATGAACGTGCACGTATGACGTATGTTATACAGGCGAGAAGATTGTGGTCAACAATCATTTAAAAAACGAAACCTCAGCCCGTATGGATCTGTAGACGTGACAGATTCTGAGATGCGCACCCTGGCTAACTATACCCGAAAGAACGGTATGACGAGACAAAGAAAACAAATAAAGCTACAAGGCTGTTAGTGTGCTGTGACTGCATAGCACCGACAAGCTATGTGACCAACCCACGCTGGAGTAGGACCCCCAACAGAAACACAACCCCCTCTGTGCCTACCCAAGTACGAAGACATGGCAGTGACGGAGGGACCCCCGCATGTCAATGAACCCGACGACCCCCCCGTGAATAACGTGAGTGAGCGTAAGTGACCTGCTGCACAGTAGAACACTGAGGACCCGTGGACCCACAGACCGTGGTGGGTAGCCCTGCCCGAGAAATGAAACGCAATGCATAGTAAGACATGACATGACAGGCGAGAAGATTGAGGTGAACAATCATCTGGAAAACGAAAACCTCAGCCCGAATGGATCTGTAGATGTGACAGACCCCGCGATGCGAGCCCTAGCCAACCGGACCAGGAAAGCAACCTATGAAAAATAATGAGACATGGAAACGAACAAAGCTAGAAAGGCCACTTGTGCAAGCTGAACCTGCATGACGACAAAAACACGCCATGACAGAAACACGCCATGACAGAAACACGCCATGACAGAAACACGCCATGACAGAAATACGACAAAGACTGCGCTGCTGTGACCGAATACTGATGACAGAGCGGTGATAGTGAAAACGCTCTGTGACAGAAGCATGATGCTGACAGCACCGCTATGACATGACCGGAAACATACCGTGACTGCAACTGCTATAACAGAACATGCTAAGACAGAAAACATGACACTGGCATTACAGCCACGACAAAACATGCTGCTGACAGAAACGCTACGACAGAAACATACTGCTGACAGAAATGCTATGACAGAAACATACTGCTGACAGAAATGCTACGACAGAAACATACTGCTGACAGAAATGCTACGACAGAACTGCTACGACAGAAACATACTGACAGAACCGCTATGACAGCAACATACTGACAGAACCGCTATGACAGCAACATACTGACAGAACCGCTATGACAGCAACATACTGACAGAACCGCTGAGACAGAAACATACTGACAGAACCGCTGAGACAAAACATACTGACAGAACCGCTGAGACAAAACATACTGACAGAACCGCTGAGACAAAACATACTGACAGAACCGCTGAGACAAAACATACTGACAGAACCGCTGAGACAAAACATACTGACAGAACCGCTGAGACAACACATACTGACAGAACCGCTGAGACAAAACATACTGACAGAACCGCTGAGACAAAACATACTGACAGAACCGCTGAGACAAAACATACTGACAGAACCACTGAGACAAAAACACATACTGACAGAACCTGCAGTCGGCCCTACCTACACGTAGCAGGGATCAGCCGATGCATTCCTGTGGAGCCCTGCACCACGTGGACGTCACTGTGCGCACTTGGAGAAGAGGGAGGACGGATGGCCCCCCTCCCCCACGTATGCCCGGAGGAGCGGGAGGGTGGATGGAGGCCCCCCCCACAGTGCGAGCCCGGGTGGAGCTGGTAAGTGTTAATCCGACCCCTACTCCCTGCCCCAGGAAGGCTAACTAATGAGGGCCGACCCCCCCCCCCCCTGCCGGCAAGCAAGACATCCAGTTTGTCTCCCCAGCTACGCCAGCACCCTGGGAACCAGAGGTAGCCATCGCCAGCATCCGATGCCCGGCCGTGCGTGCTGCCACTCTGAGCTCTGTGAGAGGGATTGGATGGACCCCCCCCCCCTCCGGCGAGGCCAGCGGGAGAAGCGGGCGGCCTCCTTGCTAGAAGGAGCAAGGATAGTAGGTGGATGCGCGCCCCCCCTCCCCCGGCACGAGCACCGGGAGAAGCGGGCGGCCTCCATGCTAGCAGGAGCAAGGATAGTGGGTGTATGCGCGCCCCCCCTCCCCCGGCACGAGCACCGGGAGAAGCGGGCGGCCTCCTTGCTAGCAGGAGCAAGGATAGTAGGTGGATGCGCGCCCCCCCTCCCCCGGCACGAGCACCGGGAGAAGCGGGCGGCCTCCTTGCTAGCAGGAGCAAGGATAGTGGGTGTATGCGCGCCCCCCCTCCCCCGGCACGAGCACCGGGAGAGGCGGCGGCCTCCTAGCAAGAAGGAGCCATGGCAGCGGGTGGATGCGCGCCCCCCCTCCCCCGGCACGAGCACCGGGAGAAGCGGGCCGGTGACAGCATAGGGAGGGACGCTAAAAAATTTCCTGCTAGTCGCAGCTTTGGAGCGGTGAAGGAGAGGCAGTGCTGGGACAAGGTCATTTGGTGCCCAGGGCGAAGGAGGCAAACTCCCCCCCCCCCCCAATTATTATCGTTACTGCTGTGACTATCTGTGCCTCTCTGGAAATTTCCGCAGGTATTTTTGCCCACTCAGAACCCTTCCCTTTTGCTAAAAAGGTACTTCTCTCTTATAAAGGGCTCTTTTTCTTACACTACTTTAAAACAAAGTACCCTAGAAGCCAGTCCTCCTTGCTTCACTGGGGCTTTTCCTATCACCTTTTGTGAGAATGTTCTCCTTATACCCCCTTTCCTGCCCGAAAGACATGTCAACCTCTTTCTATATGTCTTATGGATGGGGTTGGAAATGTCATGAATGACTACCTGCCATGTATTATGTGTTTGACTCCTCTGTCAAAGCCACTGGTCACTGATGCATTAGTAATTGACCAGTAGCAGTAAATTAACCCCTTTGTGCTGCATTAGTTGCACCAGTGTCAGGGTTAATTAATGCACTAATGCAGCACAAAGGGGTTAATTAACTGCCACTGGTCAGCCACTGCCACTGGTCAGGAATGTGTACTGTGCAGTGGTGAGAAGTGTGTATCACACAAGGCACAGGAAAAAAAAATCAGCAAAAGGGACAGCACTTACATTCAATGCAAAGTATCCCTTGTGCTCAGGTATATGCAGCATATAGCCCTGTGTACAGAGTGCAGGGGTCAGGAAAATGTAACAGAGGGTATCACACAGCATGCAGTGGTAAAGCATATGTAATATGCAGATCAGCATACAGAATGGAGGGCCCAGGAGTATGTAACGCAAAACCCTTTGTACAGAATACAGCATGCAGAAGTGCCATCCCAAGGCCTTCAATATGTAACATACAGCTATGCATTACATACTCTTGCTCACTGAACTCTGTATGCTTTACGTTTCCCCATCCCTGGTCTTCCCCAGGCAAAAATCCCCCTTGCCTCAAGTATTCTACCTCTGTGTCCCCTCTTCCACAGCTCACCTTTGCCCCTCCCCATGAACATCTCACTTCTACACCCCCAGTCCACAACTTACCTCTGTACCCCCATCCACATTATCTCTGCACCTCAATCTAAAGCTCATCCTAATCCACAGCTCTCACCTTTTCCACCCCCCCATGTTTCACTTTTGCACCCCCAGCTTCCCCCATGGCTCTCGCCTCTGCACAACCTTCCCCACCCTCACAGGTTTGCACAACCTGCCTTCTGTAGCTCTCGACTCTGCACAGGGCTCCCTCCTCCCAGTTCTCCTTTCCTTCTCTGCACAAATCCACCCCCCTCCACACTTTCCCAGTTCTCCACTCTGCATACATTCCCCCCAGCTCTCCCTCATGTGCAAATCCCCCCCAGATCCCCACTCTGCACACATCCACCCCAGATCTCATCCATGTACAAATCCACCCCAGATCTCCATGTACAAATCCACCCCAGATCTCCTCAATGTACAATCCACCCCAAATCCTCTCTCTGCTAACCCCCCCCCCCTTCACTGTTCCCTCTCTCAGCACATATTTCCCCCTCCCCCACACCTTTACAGTGCACTCCTATCTGCACCTCAGGCTTTGGCAATCCCTCACCTCTTCTGACGACCACCAGTCTCTATGGTATGCACAGGCTTTTTTTTTTTTATTCAGCAGAGTACAGAGAGCTCTGCCTGCTGTAGCACAGAACCGAGGAGGAGTTTCAGAGCTCCTCGGCTCAGTGCTGCAATGTACCAGTAGAAGCAGCAAGCAGGGACAAGCTGCCTCTGCAATCACTTTTGGTAGCTTACAGTGCTGGGAGCAGAATTGTGCTTGAGGGCAGCAGCAGTGAGTGCCCAGAGCTAACAGAGAAAAGCCAGGAGAGGACTGTGCAGAAAACTTCCTTGGATATGTGTTATGTGACAAGTCAGAGAGGAGAGGGCTGTCAGAGGTGAAAAAGTCCTGGCAATACAGACACTTTGCTGAACTTCTTCTGGTTTTTCCTCGGCAGCTCCTCTCGCAGCTTCAGTAGCAGCTCTCTACTCTCCTCCTATCCCACCTCCTGTCACGCTGCCAGGACGGGACTACAAAGTCCCTTCATAGGGGGAGAGAAGGAGCAGCGCTGACAGGTATGGCTGGTGTGGACGTGTAGGTGGGTGCAGGAGCGCACTCAGCACATTATAGTATGGTACAGATGACTACAGTACAGCTAGTGGCACCGGCTAATGTGTACAATGAAGCACACTGCTGGCACTTCACCTGCGCCCCCCTCCCATCCACAAATGGTAGCGCCCAGGGCATCTGCTTCTTCGGCCCCTGCCCTGTACCGGCCCTGAGGAGCGTTGTGTTTACCACTCCTCCACTGCTCCTGACAATGAATGGGCTCCACAGCTATACCGCCGGCAAAGCACATTTTGCTGGCGATTTGTGGGTGGTTTAAACCCTTTTTCGGCCGATAGCGGGGGTTAAAAGCGTCCCGCTAGCATCCGAATAGCGCAGCGAAATTGACGGTAAATTGCAGCTAAAAAATAGCGCCGCTTTATCGCCAATGCACCCACTGCCCCAGTGTAAAAGGGGCCTAAGGGAATCTGGAAGTGAAGTCTGTGGATTCACTTCCTGGTTCCCTACTGCGCATGTGCAGGTCGTGCTGCACGATCCCACTGGTCGCTGCTGTCTTCTGAGACCTGTGTGTCTCATAGAAAACAGCGAGGGAGGACAGAGTCACCGCGGTGATCTATGCCCCGAAGTGGGAGCAAATACCTGGATTACACAGGTATTTTCTCTCTCCTCCCCCTGAAAGGTGCCAAATGTGACACCGGAGGAGGGGGGGGGATTCCAAAAAGAGGAAGTTCCATTTTTGGGTGAAACTCCACTTTAATATGAATATATATCCATTAAGAATATAAATGCACAGTCAAGACCAGTCACCCTGCACAGAGGAGAGAGCAGCAGGGACCGGTCTTTAATACAGGAAGCTCTTGCACAGAGGCAAAGTTTTGCACTGGATTACTGCACAGATCTGGAAGAAAGACACAAAGCACACCAATATTCAAGGAAGAATACACATACCTCTTGTATTAAGACAATGCTTGCTTATCTCAAAGTTCTTTTTCTAAGGGCCGCAGTGATGAGCAACAGCATGACCCCAATACTGTTTAAAAAAATATGATGTGCTTTACAAATGTGCATTGTGAGTCCCTTGCATCAAGATTGTGAAGCAATCAGAACACTATTCAAATGAATAGAACAAAATAAAATGCCTAAGGAGAGCTCAGGCATGTGACCATTCAAAGTCATGTGATTGGCCTCTCTCAAAGAGTTTTATTTGCAGATTTAAAGCATAACTCCAGCCAAAAATAAAAAAGTTAAAATAGCCCATACAAAGACTATGTAACAAAGCAAGTGTTTGAGGCATTATTCGCCTTCAGTAGTTTTTTTTTTCTGCCACTAGATGTCATCATTCTGATAGTCAGCATCATTCAATTCACATCCTCTGAGCCAAGGTCATTGCCCCAACTGGAATTTTTTATTTTTTTATTTAATAGGTACAGTACATGGACATATACAGTATCTTACAATCATGCATGCCAAGATGTCATTCAAAAACCCCTGCTTATTTCAGTTGAGCTGACAGGTGTAGCCAGGGAAAGTATGGACAACTCATGGTGATCTTGTAAATTCTGATTGTCACCTTGGGTAGTCATTGGGTAGTCATTATCTAATGCTTAACCCCTTGCCGCCACAGCCCCCCTGATCCTATAAGAGTATCTAAATGCCGGGAGACGGAGGCAGGCTTTCCAATCTAGTGATCACTGTGATTGGCTGTCTGAGGCCATCAGATGATCAGAAACTCCTAATCACAAATATGCATTGGGAGCTACCCATGACAGCTTAGTCACTGTGCTGAGAGCATGCAGTGAGTGCTCTCTCAGCACAGAAAAGCCGTTCTCTATAGATTCATGCATGCAGCCACTTGGGTTAAAGCCCACCCAGAGACCACAAACCGTTGAACCCCGGATTACATGCATAATCCGTTCCAGGGGTATGCTTAGTAATCCAAAGTACTCGCATATTAAAGCGAGTTTTCCCATTGAAGTCAATGGAAACGAAAATAATTTGTTCCGCATTGACTTCAATGGGATGCAATACCGAATGCGGCCAGAGGTGGGGGGCGCCAGAGAGCGCCAAAAATGGCCAAAAATGCCCGAGGACACTTTGGCTCGTTTCTTGCACCCCCGCACCTCAGGTCAAATGAGGTACTGCAGGCCAATGTTCAGCTTCTCGGCTCCTACTCCCCCGTACCTCAGGCCAAATGAGGTACTGCAGGCCTATTTTCAGCTCTACTCGGCTTCTGCGCCCCCGTACCTCAGGCCAAATGAGGTACTGCAGGCCTATTCAGCTTGAATTCTGCTTGTCTTTCGAGTCAACACTCACAAACCGAGTCAGAATTTAAAAAAAAAGTTACTCGCAAATCAAAACACTCTCAAACCAAGTTACTCTTAAACCGAGGTTCCACTGTATATGCATATGGAAGGCAGGAACAGGTTAAATTGGAAACAAGCATTCTTAGCTGGGTAAACAAACCATGAATTTCTGCTTTATAAAAAAACAGATTGCCATTTAGATTCACATGGTTCTTTAACTTGAATTACATTGTAAGCAGGCTTAGTATCTTGTTTCATCAGTGTGTTCATCTAAAATTCAAGAACATTGGTGAAACAATGGGCAATTAATGAAAGAAACAATGCTCTATATCTTGCACTGGTTACACCTGATGAATGTCCTCCGTCTGTTCCAATAAAATAGAAAAATTTGACATTATCAATATCTCATCAGAAAAGGATAACTCTTCAAACAATAGATGTGCATAGGTTTTATCCTCGGTTCCTTCCGCTTTCCCATGACAGCTTCTCTGTGTAATCTCCATAAAACACCAATAGTTTTACTATAAATCTGGTCAATTGCTTTTTTTTTCTGCGTCTGCCACAATTTGAAGGTTAAAGTGACCTAGAACAAACACTTCCCTGTAAAACAAAATGTTGTATACATACCTTACCATCAGCCCATACCTCATGCTGCTGATTTATGGTCACTGCAGGTATCTGACATTTCCGGGTGTGCTGACGACCTGGCTCCCCTGTCGTGATGCTGAGGTTCATTTCCACAACTCCTACATCAATAACAGGATACAGAATACCTTTATGGACTGGTGATCAACAAAGTGGAAGACTTTTAAACTGTATTTCCACCTTTTGTAGATAGATTTTAAAATACTTTGCTATGTTTTTTATATGTATGTAGCGCTACCCCGAAGGAGCCGCTGATTGATTGTTGGGATCGGCACATTAAGTTATCCTAGCATTGTCTAGGGGTGTGATGCAGGAACAAAGTAGTAAAAAGAGGTCCAGACAGTCAATAAAGGTTTTTCAATGCTTTATTTCCAGGCCAACACAGCCAACATCAACTTCAGTTAGGAAGGAGAAGAAAGGTTGATGAAAGAAGAGGAGAACTTGCGGTGTCAGGCCTAGATATGAACGGGCAAGCCTGCCCTTAGTAGTACCAGTTTGTAAGTTCGTCGCCACTCCTGCCTGAATGGGTGAAGTGCCCACGGACAGGTTTTCTGGCTCTAGGGCCTTTACCACAGGCCAATTACTTTAGATGAGATAGGTGAATGAACAGAGCGAATCCTCCCAGTAAATTCTAGTACAGGTCGCCGGGAGACAGTAAAGCGTACCTGTCAGCATCCCGGTCACCAAATCCCTGATTGGTTTACTCGGGCCCTGTGGACAACCTGCCTCCGGGTTCCCCTCGAGCCAATCCCCCAATCGCACGGCACCCAGCCTGGGATCCATTCAATAGGACTGGGAACCCAGTAAGTCACTGGGGTCCCCTTTTGCCTCCGATGGAGGCTCGGTGAAGCTTGTAAGCTTGGCCAGGTGGGCCACGCCGGCGGGGTCCATGAATGCGCGCACCCTGAAGATTTTAGAACACATGACACCTGTCCCAGATATACCCTTCCCCAGCATGCCATGTGAGGGAGGAACTCCTCCAATTGGCTGCTGGGGAAGACTTGCTCTGCCAGAAACCCCTCTGGCGCCAACTGCTGGCCAGAGATGATACCACATCCCTAGAATGCAGACTGACCCAGGAGACCTTTCTGGAGTTACAGAAGTCACAATTTAGATAAATCATGAATGGGAGCAAGGTAACTCTCCCATTCCAACTAACTTTAGCGTAGTGCCCATACTGAAAGTAAGGGGGCGCTACATGTACTTGTTTCCACAGCATACCTAATTTTTTTTTTTTAAATATGTTCTGACATAGGTCTCTATAAGAGGCTTGCTTTGTTCAAAATAACTTGCAATTAGGCAATATGAAATTAGGAGACAGACTGAAAGACATTTTTATTATTCATTATTGTACTATCCAAGCCTTGAGATCGTAAACACTTTGTTAAGACAGACAATGTGCACATCTAGTTTGCAACTGATAATGGAGATCTGCCAGTACAGTATAGACAAGGTTGTATGTAAAAGCTGACATATCCAAACTTCAGCTTTTAAGAAACATACATACATGGAAGGGGGAAAGCTATGTTAGTTCAAAACGTGCTCATACATGTCTTTATGTACCTTGCTTTGTGCACTGGTCCAAATCATTTGGTGGAGGGTGGATTATGGTGTGGGGTTGTTTTTCAGGGGTTGGGCTTGGCTCCTTAGGGGTTGGGATTTGCCCCTTAGTTCCAGTGAAGGAAACTCTTAAGGCGTCAACATACCAAGACATTTTGGACAATTTCATGCTCCCATCCCAAACTTGTGGGAACAGTTTGGGGATGGCCCTTTCCTGTTCCAACATGACTGCGCACCAGTGCATAAACAAGGTCCATAAAGACAAGCATGAGTGAGTTTGAGGTGGAGGAACTTGACTGGTCTGCACAGAACACTGACCTAAACCTGATAGAACACCCTTGGGATGAATTAGTGGAGTGGAGACTGCGAGCAAGGCCTTCTTGCATGACCACACAAATGCGCTTCTGGAAGAGTGGTCAAACCATTCCCAAAGACACACTCCTAAACCTTGAAGAGTTGAAGCTTTTATAGCTGCAAAGGGTGGGCCAACTCAATTTTAAACCCTACAGACTAAGACTGGGATGCCATTAAAGTTCATGTGCGTGTAAAGACGGGTGTCCCAATACTTTTAGTAATATAGTGTATATTGTACAATTATATCAGTCCCTGCCCTCAAGGAGCTTACAATCGAAGGTCATAACAAAGTTTTTAGCAAATAAACAGGCTCATAGAAAAGTAAAAATTGCTCTGGTCCTTAAGAGATATAAAGGTAGAAAAGCTAAAGTGGTAACTGTAGCGGCCCCTTTGGCATCGAGTGAATAACGAGAGGAGAGCTTCTGAGGGGTGCAGTACTTTTATTCTTTAGGATCAAAGGTGTGCAGGAGGGTTGAACGTTATTCTCTTTAACACCTTGAGCACCGTAGACCATGAACATCATAAGCACCATAGCACCGTGAAAACTGTAAACGACATACAATACATTTGCTTATAGTGATCACCAAAAAAGGGGGTTACAAAGTTAATTACGAATGTGAAGTTACAAGGTGGATTACAGTTGTCTGCACACATATCTAATGACATTAAACATCTAAGGAAACATTGGGTAGAAAGATTTGTTGTTTGAAGAAAAAATTTACTTTCTAGGCACCATAAACAATATGGGGCATAGGGAAACCAATACAAACAGACAGACACATAAAAACGCTGCCAGGGAGAAAATAGATGAAATCTTCAGACCTTGCCAGCCAGCTCTACGTCCATTCCGGTATACTGGGCCACATCCCTTCCACCATAGGGGTAACAAACTGCCCGAAAAGCTCTTAGCTGGGCCCTGGGCGCACCGCAGTAAATGATTAACGACTGGACAGAAATCCTGAATGCACAGAATCACATGATGATGGTCCATGTGAGGAGGACAAAAAAGGAACACCATCCATGGAGATGAGCTCAAATTTATGGGTAGGGGGTCCTATAGCAGTAGAGAGGAGGCGGGGTTAACCCACACGTAGTCTGCCATGGAGTCTGTCAGGAAAATAAATATTCTCTTTCAATCTTTAGCTTTCGGTCTCTGGGATATTTAATGATTACAACTTTCGGAATTTGATGTTACTGTAACTGTCCGCTTATTGCTGTAAATCTTTGTTCAGCACTTACTGCTAGGTGGAACCTTTCTGCCTTCCTTTTGGTCCCCTGGGGAATGTTTAATCAGCAGGATCACGAGACCACTCATTCTTCCTGTTTTAGAAAGAAGGTCTCTTCCTGTAACTCAGATTTCACATTTAGATGCATGCAACAGGACCTCATGGAAGATGTCTGCTGAGAGAATTCCTAAGGCTTAAAAGTTTGCACCCCAATGGCAAGTGGAGCGAGGTATGCAGTAAAAAGTATAAAGGTGTATATGTTCTTAGACTTAAATTGTGTC
Source organism: Rana kukunoris (assembly GCA_029574335.1). Lineage (NCBI taxonomy): Eukaryota > Metazoa > Chordata > Amphibia > Anura > Ranidae > Rana > Rana kukunoris. The sequence goes on from CM056060.1 coordinate 82,896,006, forward strand.
CATGCTGTTTAGTTTTAAATATGCTATAGATAATCCAAAGCATTTTGCATGTGGTCATGTTTCCTTACATTTTAGAAAGAGATTCGAGGTACACACACCATAGGATGGACTATGGGTGACCTAAGGTACTGCAGTGCCACGTCCTGAAAAATTGGGTAGAAAGATTTGTTGTTTGAAGAAAAAATTGACTTTCTAGGCACCAATCATTAGCAAAAAATTGATTTTTATTGATGCAACCCCAAAAGAACTTTGGTGTTAGAATCAACGTTACAGTACAAAGTCATAAAATTACATTAAAAAAACACATAATTGATCACAGAATACGTTGGAAATGGGGGAGTGGGCGAGTGGACTATAGCGGTACTGGGTATAAGAAAATACAATGGAAATATGAACTAAGGTAAAAAGTTATTACATTCGTTTATTATACATAATAATGGGCAAATAGAACACACATTATTGGATTATAAAAACAAAAACAACATTAAAAACGTGACACAGTGCATGACCTACCAGACAGGTCACCGAGATGTTAAATCAACCCTACACAAGGGGGGGCGGTGAGAAGAGTGGGGTCATGCCAGTTGAATCTCGACTAGTTTCGCAACAGTAGTTGCTTCGTCAGGAGAGGTGGTCTGCACGGGTGGAGAGGAGCACCTAGAGCTACAAGCCGCACATGGAGGAAGGTAACCTCTCAAGAACGGGTAGATGGAGTATGGAACCGCCCTATGAGCTATCCCTAAAATAGCTGTGTATGTAAAAGGAAAAAGAAAGGACCTGCGAACCATATTCATGGTTCAAAACTGAAGCATGACTGGCGTGGGTGTTTGGTAGCAATCCCACAATGAGTATATAGAGTAAGAGACCAGTGGTCGGTAGAACGCACTGAATGGTTCACAGAATCCGGTGTGTGTCACAGTTTTGAACCATGAATATGGTTCGCAGGTCCTTATTTTTTATTTGCGGTCCTCCGCAAAGGCCATTTTGTCCTTATAGATTTTTGTTTGTTTTTTAGATATGATGTCCTCATTAAGTTTATTAAGATATTCTTTTAGTCCCTGCCATTTTTTATCAAAAAGTTTATGACTTTTGATATGGTCGTATTGTGTTTGTAGGGTAACTAGTTCTTGGTCAAGAGATTGGAGGTCTGATTTATATTGGGTCACCAGTATTATTATGAGCTCTATGCTGCACCTTGTGAGCTCAGATTCCCAGTTACGTCTGAACTCGGGTGTGGAGTTTCCAAACTATGGGATTTTGTAGGGGATGCTTGGTCAGGGTATATGAGGGAGATCCAGACCAACTGTAACATCGATACAAGGGATGATTTGGGTTTAAACCAATATATGTCCAAGGCAAGAAGACTCCTTAAAAAAGAAGTCCAACCTGTACTGGCACATTGAATTTTGTCAACAGTACATACAGGATAGGATCTGCCCGATAGGTCTTAGAGTCCAGTTATTCCCATAGTTTGGAAACTCTACACCCGAGTTCAGACGTAACTGGGAATCTGAGCTCACAAAATGGCAGGAACTAAAAGAATATCTTAATAAACTTAATAAGGACATCATATCTAAAAAACAAACAAAAATCTATAAGGACAAAATGGCCTTTGCGGAGGGTTTTGCATATCATTGGAACTCGGCGGCACCAAATGTCAGGAGAGGGAAACCAGGCCGGAGACCCAACGGCAATACAGCCTATTGCTCCAGAGAAGAGGATTCGGATTCCGATTCCTCACTACCCTCCACAGTATCTCATCCCCCCACTTCTTTCATGCCCTCTGGTACACGTCCTTTCACAAACACAGGCACTCGGAAGTGAGGACACAATGGTAGCCATATGGCCACACCACATCCCAAAAAACGCCCTGAAATGAACATGAACCACACAACACGTATGGATCACTCACAAAAAATTACATTACAGGGCAATTTGCAAGGAACTAATGGGGGTCTGGGACAACAGCCTAACTATCTGGGATCAACCGCATCCCAAGCCTTACAATTACTGCTTCCTACTGAACGCAGAGATCTTACATTACAGACTCCCAGAAGTAACCCAAATAACATAGGACAACAACCAGGGCGCACAACATCAGATATATCACTTATATCACCTAGCCTCTTAAATGCAGGCACTACTGGTGTGAGGTCAGTCGCGCGATGGCGTGCACGTGAGGACGTGACGCACCTGTAGGTGGGAGGAGCCACGGGATTGCCGGGTCGGAGACCATCTCGAGGAGGGGAAGGACTGGGCTGAGGAGCTGAGGGAGGTCGGGAGAGATGTGGACAACGCCAGGAGGAAGAGAACACACCACCCGTAGCTCCCGCGCAGCCCAGCCGTGCACCGACACCTCCGAGCAGCCGCCCCAGTAAGACGCTCGGCATGCAGAGTAACATGCTGACATGCTGAGCCGCACGCTGATGTGACGAGCACCTGTGCACCCTCCTCCCCTCGAGACTCCCGGAGTTCAAACCAGGGGATCCCCTGGAAAATAAGAGCCGCCTCTCTGCAACCCCGTCCCGAGATCGATGAGATAGCCGCAAACAGGCAGCAGCAGTAGCAGCAGACTGCAGGGCGAACCGAGCAGGATGCTTCCTTAACCCCTTCCTTCTCACCGCCCTTTCTCTTCTGAGGTAAAGATCGATGGACTTGCTGGGAAGTGGGACATTGGAAAGGTAAGCTCTTTTGATTGATTCCTGGGAGAGAACAACATGGGCTATTAAAAGCGGACGATCAGCCCAGAAGGTACGTCATATGCCCATTATTTCTCTATAACCTAATGAACAAATAAATACAAATGTGGAGAACTAATAAATGAAAAGGGGCTAGAAGGAGAGAAAAAATATAGAATCAATTCCTTGCTGCACGTCTGGAACCATAAGGAGAAATATAAATATTTCGATATTAAATCTTTTCAGAATTTATCTTTTAAAGGTTTTTTCTCAAAGGTTTTTTTTCTTTTTTGAATGAAATATCTAACCCCATAATCTCTTTCTGAACTTTCTGAACTTCTCCAATGGTACTGCCACATAAATGTCATATGATATGTAGCCTGAACTAGATTTATAACACCTACCTTTACCTACCTATTGGATATATAACGAAAGTACTAAGCCCAAAGGAAGGAGAGGCCAAGAAAAATCAAGGGAAACCTGGCGTAGCAGTAGTTTGGAGAAATATCATTGATAATCTAATCTAGAGGAGACAGCAAGTAGGGGAAAGCAGAGAGCCTTAGGGGAAGCGTAAAGAGTAATATAAAAAAAAAAGGTGGGGGAGAAGGTTGGAGTCAAATCCAAAAGGGATAACGAGAGGAGATACTCGCGATACCCTCAAAATTCCTCCCCGTTCCCCCGCTTCCTTAGGACGATTAGAGGGGCCAGCCATTTGCTGGTCCATAGAGAGCATACAGTGAAAAGGGGCTAAAAAGAGACTCTTAAGACCTTTAGAACCGATTGGAAGGAAATAGGGGGGAAAGATCCAAGAGATCAAACTGGGGAAGAGAATTCGAAGAAGAGTCTATACCATGCAAAGGATGACGAGCAGATCCACAAAGGGGGGGCACCCAAAAACACCCCCAAATGTGTCAAGCAACTCAACAGCAACAAGCTCTATCAGACAATATATGACAAAAGACGATAGCCCACGAACCCAGGACACAAAAAAACAACAACAACAACAAGTATTTAAAGACAAAAAGACGGACAACAAGAACCCCCAAAATAAGACCGTGAAGGAAAAACCTTTGGAAGTAAGGGAAGAAGGAATACTGGAAAAAGACCTAGAGCTTAGCTGGACAGATGAACAAAGACCAGAGGAACTAGGTCCATCAAAGAGAGAAATGGCAGATATGCTGCTGAGTTTGGAAAATGTCATCAAGGGAGAAATACAATCATTACGGACAGACCTAGGACATCTACTGTCCAGAATAGAGTCAGTGGAAGAAAAAACGGAAAAGCAAGAACAAGAATCAATGCATCTAAAAGATCAAATAGATCAGATAAAATTACAGCAGAGGCAGCTCCTATATAAATTGGAAGATCAGGAAAATAGAAACCGAAGAAAAAATTTAAGAATTAAATCAATACCGGAGGAGCAAGGAGAGGATCTGAGGAAGAAGATGCAGGAAATATTCAATCCAATATTGGAAAGATCCCCAGAGGATCCAATTAGGATAGATAGAGTCCACCGCGTTGGTAACCCCCGAAGAATGGACACTGAGAGGTCAAGAGACATTATAGTTAGATTCAGGGGGTTTGAAGAAAAGGAAAGGATATGGAAAAATTTAAAAGGAAAACCCCCCCTGGTGTATAGAGGATCAGAACTCCAGATCTTCTCAGACCTAGCGCCAGAAACACTGGCTAGACGGTGACTATTAAAACCTCTGCTGATCCAGCTGACAACTCAGAAAATAAAATACAACTGGGGCTTCCCAGCCTGCCTAATAGGAATCAAAGAAGGAAAGTCTGCTATTCTTAGATTCCCTGAGGATCTTAAAACATTCTGCAGCAGATTGGATATTCAAATTCCAGATCTTCCTGGCTGGGAGTAGGGGGAGGAAGAAGAGAGGGAGAGAGGCTAGGGGATGCCACAAATTGACGAGGCGGCGACTGGCATCTCTCTTCTGTGTGGCCCCCTGAGCTTGACCCAACCGAAGGCCCGAGACCACCAAACCCAAGACGACCAAGGCACTGAGAGAGGCAACCGGAAACAGATAATATACCAGACGAAAAACAAAGAGGGAAGGAGGAGGAAAAAAATAAAAAAACACAAAGAAAAACCACCAGATAAGAGACAAAAGAAGAAAGAACAGTCTAAAGAAGGATAAACGAGTCTCCCGAGATAAGAGAAAGGGCAGGGAAAGAAAAAAAAAAAAAAAAGAGAGAAAAAGATGCCGATAATTAAACTTTTGTCGTATAACGTGAAAGGCCTTAATAGTCCAACAAAAAGACACAAGATCCTAAAGGAATTGAAAAGTTTTAGAACAAACGTGGCCTTCCTGCAGGAAACACACCTTTCAATAGAATCCAACATTAAGCTATATTCACCAGATTTCCCTGTTTGGTATTATGGAGATACCATCTCCAAACGAGCAAGGGGAGTAGCCATAGGCTTAGCCAAAGGAGTTCGGTTCACATTAGCAGACCGGTTGGTAGATCCTGATGGGAGATTCCTCTTCTTAAAAGGGGTACTGGAAGGGATGGAATGCACATTGGTGAACATTTACGCTCCAAATATCCATCCGATAAAATATTTTGTGGAAACATTAGAAAAATTGAAAGATTTTAAGCAAGGGAAGGTAATTATTGCCGGAGACCTAAACTTCTGTTTCGACCCGAGGGTTGACAAGACCTCCCAGCTACAAGGGGAAAAAAAAACGCTCTTAAAAAAGATAAAAAATAGTCTATACAGAAGTCAAATGATAGACGTATGGAGAGTCCTCAACCCGGGACAGCAGGACTACACGTTCTACTCCTCAGTTCATGGTAGCTATTCCCGCATTGACCACATTTTTGTAGACCATAGTAGCTTGGAGATGGTGGCGGGGGCGGAGATAGGGGCCATGACATTTTCAGACCATGCCCCAATAAGTGTCTCCTTAAATATACTAGGAAACCAGAAATTATTCCAGAATTGGAGACTTAATGAGGAATTAATGATGGACGAGAGTAGTCTAGGGAGGGTTAAAAAGGAGCTGGAGGACTATTTCAGGATAAATGACACAAACAAAATATCGGGAGCAACACTGTGGGACGCACACAAAACGGTGATAAGAGGGATCCTGATCTCAGAAGGGACAAGGAAAAAAAAAAGAAAGAAGCTGCAAAAGAGAAAAAATAATAGAAGAGATATCAAAATTGGAGCAAAAACATAAAAAATCGGTAAAACAACGAGAGATTTATCAGGCCCTAGTCAATAAACGAAACACACTAAAAGAGCTAATAGACCAGGAAACAAAAAGGGAATTTAACTTAATAGCTAAGGAAAGGTATCTGTGGGGAAATAAAACAAATAAACATCTGGCCAGGATGGTCCGGAAAAAAAAAACAAGAAACTATATAGAAAAAATTAAAAATGAGGAAGGGGAGTCAGTACACACAACAAAAAATATAGCAGACACCTTTAGAACTTATTATGAGAAGTTGTATGCAGTGGAACAGAGGAAGTGGAAACAGGGAGAGAAGGAGAACAAAATAACAGATTTTCTAAAAGGAGCTGGTGTCTCAAAATGTAGTCAAAACGACGCATTATTGATGTACAGACCCATCACAGAAAACGAAATTAAGATAGCTCTTGCAGACTCAGCGCTAGGAAAAAGCCCAGGGCCGGATGGCTTTACCGTCCTATACTATAAAAAATGTAAGGAGATACTCATCCCTAGACTATGCCAATATTTTAACGGGCTGGGGAAAGATTATCCGCTAAGTAGAGAAGCAGCAGAGGCGACCATTACAGTCATTCCAAAGGAAGGAAAAGATGGCAAAACCTGTGCAGGGTATAGGCCGATATCTTTGTTGAATATAGATACCAAATTATTCGCAAAGATACTAGCCGGAAGAGTGAAACAGGAGATGACAAAACTCGTTCATCCTGACCAGATGGGGTTCATCCAGGGGAGAGAGGGAAGAGACAATGGGGTAAGGGCTCTCCTTGTCCTTCAGAAAATGAAAGAAAGCGGGCTCCCCAGTCTACTCCTGTCGATAGACGCCGAAAAAGCGTTTGACAGGGTAGACTGGGGACTCATGCTGGACACACTAGAAGAAATGGGCTTTGGGCGGACGATAATGAGATGGATTAGAACTTTATATCAAGCCCCGACAGCAAGGATAAAAATAAATGGAAGTCTCTCCCAAGCGTTTAATATGAAAAATGGAACAAGACAGGGATGCCCCCTGTCACCAATGTTATTTGTTCTATCAATTGAACCCCTGCTGGCCAGGATACGCAGGTGCCCAGAAATCGAAGGAGTGAAAATAAAAGAAGAGGAACATAAGCTTTCTGCTTTTGCGGATGATGTCCTCTTCTACTTGGTCAATCCTAAGACATCAATCCCAAAATTACTTGAATTATGTAGCCAATATGGAGAAATCTCAAATTTTAAAATAAACATTACTAAAACAGAAGTCCTGAACGTAAATACATCTAAAGCAGAGGAACAAGAACTTAGAATGAAGTATCAATTTCCGTGGGTTGAAAAACTTAAGTACATAGGGGTTAAGTTAACAAACTCAATTAAAAAAATCTATGAGATCAATTATATCCCTCTCCTGGATGAAATTAAAGCAGAAATAACAAGGGTAAAGAGTAGGCCAATATCATGGATTGGCAGAATTAATTTTTGTAAGATGGTACTCATACCAAAAATTTTATATAAATTCCAGATGCTCCCTATCATTCTACCAAATGTAATGCTTCAAACCCTTAAAAATCTGATCATGAAATATATCTGGAGGAATAAGAAGCATAGAATATCGCTCCAGGTTTTAAAACAACCAAAAGAAAAGGGGGGTTGGCTGTACCCGATATCAAAAAATATTATGACGCTGTAGTGTTATCGAGAGTAGTGGAATGGGCTAGAGGAAATAAAGAAAAACGGTGGATCAGTATAGAAAATGCACTATCTGAGGCAAAATTAGAAAAAATAATATGGAACCCCCCTCAAAGTAGGGTTTTGGGCATAAATACACACGAGATCACTAGGAACGCACTCAATATTTGGGACACTATTCATAAAAGAATTGATAAAGAATATAATTCACCTTTTATAGCACTAAAGGATAACGATTATTTTGAACCAGGTAAAGTCTCAGTGGGGGGAAATTGGATAAAAAAAGACACGGCACAATTAAGAGATGTTATAAAGGATGGCCACTTGATATCACTGCACGAAATGGAAAAAAAAACTTCTTTTATGAAAATAAATAACTGGAGGTACCAACAGCTCAGACACTTTATCTTAAAATTACCACAGCCCTTAAGGACAGGAGATCAGTTAACAGATCTGGAAAAATTATGTTCTATAGAAAATTCTAAAGGAACGATCTCAAAGTTATATAAGATCTTACTAAAGGTGGAAGAGCAGGAGGTACCTCCTTTTATTAAAAAATGGGAGAGGGAATTAGGGACACAACGGGACAAGGGCACAATAAAGAAAATACTGAAACTGACACACACCTCAGCGACTGACATCAGGACGGCAGAAATGAATTTCAAATGCCTGACTGGATGGTATATTACACCTGATAAATTAAGTAAATATAAAGAAGGACAATCAGCAGCGTGTTGGAGGGGGTGCAGATCCATAGGTACGATGGCCCACTTATGGTGGGAATGCCCCAAAACAAGAAAATACTGGGAGACGATCATAGGTTTTATAGAGGAAATCACAGAGAAAAAAATCAAGATGGACCCATGGATAGTTTTTTTCCATGGAGGAGAAGAAAGTATTAAAAGGTATAAAAACTCATTAGTTCCGCACTTGCTCAATGCGGCCAAAAGGCTTATTCCTAGTAAATGGCAAGAGATCGAATGTCCCCAGATATGGGAATGGATTGATATGGTAGAAGGGACATACATCATGGAAGACCTAAAAAATAGTATTGAGGACAGCAAAAAGAACCAAAACCAGAAATGGGATAAATGGAAGAGATTCAAGAGGACCTGGAGCTATGCTGAAAACCTAAGGGAAGAGATCTAAGGAAAGGAAAGTTAGACAGGGAAAAAAGATATGAGGCAAAATTTTGGTGAGAAAGGGGGAGGAGAATGGGGGGGGAGCGGGGGGAAGGGGGGTATGCATAAGGAGAGTAAATTTGGGGGGGGGGGGGGGGAAGTTGTAAAAGGAATAGGGTATAGGTCTTTTTTTTTTAATACATGCCTAAAAGACTAAACGGAAAAAAAAAAAAAAGGAAAAGAAAGATGAGTAAAAATACATATAAAAAAAAAAAAAATATAGAGTTCCCTCACTGATGATGCGAAACCAAAATAGAGACGCTTTTGACAGCTACAAGGGGATAAAAGGAGCGTCCTACGTAAAATTTACGAAAACTCTATGAGGTGGAGTCTGAAGTGAGAAAAAAAAAGAAAAGAAAAAAAAAATGCAGGCACTACTACTACCAGACAAAGCACCCTTGACCCCCACTTGACACTTTCAGGACCCTCACAGTCTAATTTTCCATTGGTCCCAATTCCAACCCCTCAAACGTAAGTGGCAACAGCATCACCAATGATGAATTAGAGGTACTACAATTTGGACTTAGCTTTTGCCCCACCTCACAGCTTGACAAATACCATCAAGGATCTCTATCTTTTTGCTAGAAAAGTAACGTATAAGTACTTGTTCGATCAGGATCGGTTACGATCCAAAAAGGACAAGGAACTGGCAGAGAGTATGAAACACTTCACGATGGCTGAGTTTCGAGCCTTTAGAGATCTCGTACTACTATTAGAAGAAAATTAATCAGAAGGCCCATCACCTAATACACCTGATTCTAATGCATCTACCATTCCAACTCTTGTAATACCTCACCGTAAGTTTAGACCCAAATCAACCAAATTTCCAGACCTGACCACCAATCCCTTCATTTGGACATTCCTACTGGCCACTGTCAGTGATATCAAATCACTGGACATTAACCCTAAACAATCACATCTTACTCAACAACAAACCAAGTCAATCAGGAAACTCAAAAATCACCCGGACCTGATAATCAAGCCTTCCGATAAAGGAGGAAATATCGTATTGCTTACTAACACACAATATGTCAAAATGTGTATGGAGATTCTATCAAATGAATCATGGTACTGCAAAATTGCTGCCACCTCAGTCTCACGGTATGCAAATGATTACAAGGGCCTGATAGGTGAGGCCTTCACCAAAGGGACAATAGACCAAGAAACATACAATTACCTCAATTTGAAATTACCATGGGCACCTACATTTTATGCCTTACCCAAGGTACATAAAAACATCAAAACACCCCCAGGTAGACCGATTGTTTCTGGCATAAGGTCCATCACTGAAAATGCAAGTAGACTGGTTGATTTCTTTTTGACACCTCACGTCACACGACTGCCATCCTTTGTCAAAGACACATTAGACCTTCTCAAACAAATCGAAGGTATGCCCGTCCCTCCCGGCGCCCTGCTCGTGACATTGGATGTGGAGGCTTTGTACTCCAGCATCCCTCACGAGCAGGGCGTCGGAATGGCGCGCACCTTTCTTATGGAACAGGACCACCATTTATGGCCTTTCAATTAATTTATTCTGAGACTATTGCAGTTTATCCTAACGCATAACTGGTTTACATTCAACGGCTCCCACTACCTCCAGGTACTGGGCGTGGCCATGGGCACTTGTTGTGCCCCGGCCTACACTAACCTGTACCTGGGGGGGTGGGAGCGTGATATCTTCTCTGACGAACAGTTGTCAGACCATGCCAACCAAGCGGTGGTATGACTCCGCTATATTGACGACATCTTTATAGTCTGGACTGGCACTCAGTCCGCTCTGACCTGTTTCATCAATATACTAAATACCAACTGCTATAATTTGAAATTCACAGTCAGCAACAACCCCCGCAAAATCTCTTTTCTAGATGTTGAGATATTCATAGACAATGATAATCGCCTAGCATCCACCCTATATCGTAAAGAAACTGCAGGAAATACCATCTTACACTCAGCCAGTGCACATGCTATCCCACTGAAACGCAGTATACCCTACGCACAATACCTTAGGTTGAGACGTAACTGTACACATGACATAGACTTTAAACACCATACCAACTTACTAAGGGATCGCTTACTGGCAAGAGGGTATTCCAAATCCCTCTTACATAAGGCATATAACAAAACCACTCAACAATCTAGAAACTCACTCCTGCATAAAGTCCAAATACAACAGGACCCCTACGGCTCAGTTAAAATTATTACAAAATACTCTGACCACCAAGACCAACTCAGAGAAGATTCTATCCTAAATAAATATGTCGGTGAACGTTCTGCAATAATTTTCAAGCGCTCCACATCCCTGAGGGACCAACTCACTTGCAGCCACTATGCCCCTAACAGACAAGGCCCCCCCTCTGGGAAAGGCATGTTTAGATGCGGACATTGTGAATTTTGCCGATATATCACCACAGGCAATGAATTAATTTTACCGAGCGGTGAGCGGCTACAACCTAAATTCAGAGCAGATTGTGACACTATGGGTGTCGTTTACCTTATGACCTGCTCATGTGGGACCTATTATGTTGGGAAAACCATCCGTCCATTTCGTCAGCGCATTAGAGACCACATTTATTATTCTTCCAGTGGTAAAATCCTGACACCGGTAAGCCGACACCTGGATCTCTACCACCGATTTAATACATCCTCACGGCACTGCGGCGGGCACGCGCACCAGCGGTAACGGCGCGCGGGCACGAGCAAACGTCACTCTGGCGCCAAAACAGGGCATTTAAACTTGCTGTGAGCCTTTGCCTCTTGCTGTCCGGTCTACAGCAGTTCCTGTGATTACCTGTACCCGTCCTGCTTGCACCTGTTCCTGACAACCCGGCCTGTTCCTGACTTCTCTTGTCTTCCGCCTGCCCTGACCTCTTGCCTGCTTGACGATCCGCCCGCCTGACCCTCTGTACCCGCTGCTGCCCGCCTGTTGCCGACCCGGTCTGAACTCGACTCTGCCTTACCTGCCGCACCTGTACCTGATCCGCCAGCCTGCTGCGGGCCCTCCTGCTGGGACTTATCTCCACCGTACTACGGTACACCTTCCCCGCTCTGGTAGTCCCTTGCTTCCAGTGTCTTCACCTGCCGCCTGCAGCTATCAGCCTACACCTGCTACTCTACGCAGCACTGAAGCCTCCTGAAGCCTTCCCAGACCAGCACCTGCGCTGCAACCGGCGCTTGTGCGACTCTGTACTCCTGTACCCCCTGTCTGCTCTACCAGGGGTCTCGGAATCAGAGGAGTAAGGGCAGCCACTCCTTGCACGTCGGGCTCGACCACCAGGTACGTGACACTACCCAATTTTTCAGGATGTGGCTCTGCAGTACCTTAGGTCACCCATAGTCCATCCTATGGTGTGTGTACCTCGAATCTCTTTCTAAAATCTAAGGCCCCGTACACACGGCAGAGAACCTCGATGGGCGGAACACATCGTTCCGCCCGTTGAGGTTCTCTGCCGGCCGTCAGAATCGGCGACCCGCCCGTCGGGAAAGGCAACCAGCCATTCATCCCGACGGGCCGTCGAGCAAATAGAGAACCTGTTCTCTATTTGCTTGACGGGTTTCCCGACGGGCGGGGCTCGCCGAGAGCGTACACACAGCCAAGGTTCTTGGCAGAATGCGGCTCCCAGCGAGGTTCTCGCTGGTTTCTGCCGAGAACCTCGGCCGTGTGTACGGGGCTTAAGGAAACATGGCCACATGCAAAATGCTTTGGATTATCTATAGCAGGGGTCTTCAAACTACGGCCCTCCAGATGTTCAGGAACTACAATTCCCATCATGCCTCGTCATGTCTGTGAATGTCAGAGTTTTGCAATGCCTCATGGGATGTGTAGTTCCCCAACAACTGGAGGGCCGTAGTTTGAGGATCCCTGATCTATAGCATATTTAAAACTAAACAGCATGGACACAATTTATGTCTAAGAACATATACACCTTTATACTTTTTACTGCATACCTCGCTCCGCTTGCCAAGGGGGTGCAAACTTTTAAGCCTTAGGAATTCTCTCAGCAGACATCTTCCATGAGGTCCTGTTGCATGCATCTAAATGTGAAATCTGAGTTACAGGAAGAGACCTTCTTTCTAAAACAGGAAGACGGAGTGGTCTCGTGATCCTGCTGATTAAACATTCCCCAGGGGACCAAAAGGAAAGCAGAAAGGTTCCACCTAGCAGTAAGTGCTGAACAAAGATTTACAGCAATAAGCGGACAGTTACAGTAACATCAAATTCCGAAAGTTGTAATCATTAAATATCCCAGAGACCGAAAGCTAAAGATTGAAAGAGAATATTTATTTTCCTGACAGACTCCATGGCAGACTACGTGTGGGTTAACCCCGCCTCCTCTCTACTGCTATAGGACCCCCTACTCATAAATTTGAGCTCATCTCCATGGATGGTGTTCCTTTTTTGTCCTCCTCACATGGACCATCATCATGCGATTCTGTGCATTCAGGATTTCTGTCCAGTCGTTAATCATTTACTGCGGTGCGCCCAGGGCCCAGCTAATAGCTTTTCGGGCAGTTTGTTACCCCTATGGTGGAAGGGATGTGGCCCAGTATACCGGAATGGACGTGGAGCTGGCTGGCAAGGTCTGAAGATTTCATCTTTTTTCTCCCTGGCAGCGTTTTTATGTGTCTGTCTGTTTGTATTGGTTTCCGTATGCCCCATATTGTTTATTTTTGTTCCCAGTGTGTGTGGAGCGCATGCGAGAAGCAGCGGTGAAACCGAGGCTTGGTTCTCGCGCATGCACGGTGCGGCGGAGGGGTCAGAGGCCGCACAGGCGCAGTCGGGCCGGTCTTCTCAGCGCATGCGCGCGACGGAGATCAGCCGTGACGTCATTCCGGCGGAGTATTTAAACCGCTGAAGAGCCCTATACAGGTGGGATAACCTGTGGGCTACATGGCGGCATCCCGGAGCACAAGCATTACTTAGGCAAGGTAAGCCCTGTTTTGTGGGGGGTGTATCTTAGGTCTCTTAAAGGGGACATTTAAAAAAAAAAAAAAATTATTTTTATTTATTTATTTTGATGTTTTAAGCTCTAAGTGGTGTACTTCGATTGCCTGTTATTGGTTTTTCTTCCTCATCATAGACTCATATTCACCGCCGCTTGGCCAGCCCTCCCGCAGAAGGTATGTGCGGAGGGGGTAGGGGGATGGTGGAAACATTTATTTTTTTCTATTGGTAGTGCTAATGGTGTCTACTGGTCACCTTTCTTCCCCTCCGTCTTTACTTTTTCATTGCAGCCCGGCTGAATCTGTTCATCGGTCACAAAGCAGGGACCTTGCCAGGCCACAGCACCATCATCATTCGCCTTCCAGGTCCAGATGTGACACCCCGTCTGGGTCCCACCATCACAGGGGACGCTCACATTCCCCCTCTAAGTATAGGAGATGTTCCCATTCCTCCTCAAGTCACCGCTACCACCACCGCGATAGTCGCTCTGACCATAGAGCATGCTGGGGATGTAAGATCAGAATCCCGGAGGGCAAAACGCTATGCGACCCATGTTATGCCCGAGCGATCGGTGAGAAAGAGACGGAAAAGCAAAATCTTGAGTCTCTTGTTAAGCATGTGGTGCAACAGTCTATGAAGGAATTTACACCCCCCACGCGAGGAGACAGTCCACCACCTTGTCGGGCTCCCTGGCTGACGAGGCCCAGAAGGATCCCGGCCAATTCCAGCCTCATGATGCTTCCCATGATTCCTCGCACAGCGAGACGAAGGGAGATGACTATTCTCTGGGTTTCGACTACGCTTTAGTCTCCCCACTATTCAAGGCGGTCAAGGAGACCCTAAAATTGGAGGATACTGCCGCTCCCCCAGAGAAACAGAGGAAGCTGGGGAAGGAACGCTCCAATTTTTTACTTCCTTCGGAACTCAAGAATATCTTTGAGGAAGAATGGAGCAAAGGGGATAAGAAAGTTTCAATGCTAAACAAAACTTCAAGGCTCTATCCCTTTAAAGCGGAGGATGTAAAACATCTAGAGAATGCTCCCCTTGTGGATGCAGCAGTAATGCGCCTAGCGAAGCATGTCACCCTTCCGCTAGAGGATACAGTATCTTTTAAAGGTAGCTTGGAGCGCAAAATAGTTCAAGATCTCAAAAGGATGTATAGCTTGACTGGAATGGCCTGCAAACCAGCCCTGGCACTTGCAGTTACGTCCAAAGCTATAGAGGCCTGGGTTTAAAATGTGGATTCCGTTCTGAGAGGAGCTTCAGAAGATTTAGCTCAAGGATCGGCAGTACAAGAGCTTAAATTGGCAGTTGCCTTTTTGGAGGAGGCATCGATTGACCTCATGCGCCTGTTGGCCAGATCGATGTTGTCTTCTGTCACGGCCAAACGGGCTTTGTGGTTGCGTCCCTGGCTTGCTGACCCAGCCTATAAGCAGGCATGGTGTAAAATTATTTTTGAGGCGTCATCCTTGTTCGGTAACAAATTGGATAATGCTATCACTAAGGCCACAGGTGGGAAGTTGGGGTTCCTCCCCCAGGACAGGCGGCCGTTTAACCAAAGAAGACCACAGCGTAGGCAGAGTACAGAATGCTCGAGGGAAGCACGCTCCTATAAGCCCGGGTGAAATTTCAGGAGAAGCTGGAACAGGGGACAGTCTTCCTAGGATCAAAAGAAAAGGCTACCAAACAATTAATCTCCAAGGGAGGAGGAGATCACAGTTGATAAAAGGAGCTACTATTGGCAATAATGGGTCATAAACGCTTATATATAAAATAGTATAAATTTATTACAAAAAGTTACTTAGAACCTCCAATGCCTGATAAGGTGGCTGAGTAAGCCAATATCATATAGGTCTCTGGAGTGACAAACAGTAGTACATAAATGAACAACCAGCTCACTGTGTACGTGTTGGTGACCAACACATAGGGACAAATACAAACATATAACACAAACAATTGAAAACAAAAAACAAAAACAAAAACAGATGTCCAGACATGTGTGTACGCACTAGTTGGAATTCCCAGCGGTAATGTCACCGCAATATAATAATAAAAAATCAAATATGTGTATATATGGGAAGAATTCCACTTAGTGCGTCCCCGCGGGGTATGGAAATAGTGGAGGTGGGAATAACCAAAGGGGGACTTTAAACAGCAACTGGATTGCTATATAGCCATGAACCTGAATGGACAGTAGTTGTGTATGAAATATCGATAATATCTCACAGAAACGACAACATCATGACACGATGGACTGCTGATATATCAAAAATTGATTATAGTCCTGTAGTTGATGCCAGAATGGTGAAAGATGGTTCAAAACTAGAAATAGTGTTGATCACTGGTATATCTTCATGTATGAATTTCTAGACCAGGCATCAATAGGGTTATTTGCAATCTACCGCTTGATGAGATGTTGGAGTATATTCCTCAAGATAATACTGTCATATAGATCTAAAGATAGTCTCCAAATATATCAGGTTTGTTGCACATTACCGTATCCGCCGTGTCCGTGATGGGATGGCGTTTTTTCTCTTTACTTCATGTGCGGTAATGGTGCGATCAACTATGGATCGTAGCGGGAGAGAGACTCAAGGTTCGTGGAGCAGTCGTGGTTACAAAAAGAGGTTTTAAGGAGATCGCTACAGTGCCGTATGTTGTCCTGATAGGAGTAGTTGGCACCTATATGTTTTGGAGTGTCTCCATGTCCCGTCTACCGCTACAGCCTGCTCCGGGGGATCCGACACACAGAACGTCCTGGACCTTTGACGTCAACGCGTTTCGCTGGACGTAATCGCGTAGCTTCTTCTGGACGATAGGGGGGTTGGCGTGCGCTGCTCCTATATGTGCCGTGGACGCACGCCCCCTCCTGGATGAGTGTTTTAATGTCTTCAAATTACACGGTTAGATAGATGGATTACATCCCGTGTGTTGGAAATAATATCTTGGGTTAATGGCAGTCTTGGGTTAATTATTGTTCACAGAAAAAATGACAGACATATATCCGGAAAACAAGGACTAGTATATACAAACAGAGTGAGACCCCTCCACTATTTCCAGTAAGTAGGTACACAATATATATTAAAAGCAAACAAAAGGGAAAAATGATAAGGTATAGCAAAAACATGAACATAAATAAAGCCAGCAATTACCTAGTTTTTTTAAAAAAGTTTATGTAAATGAAAGAGGAGGGGGAGAGAGAGACCAAGGAAGGGTGGGGTGAGGGATTTATCAAACAGAGATATTATGTACAGGCATAGCCGAGTAATACCGGCAAACGCTATACACAGTATGAGAGAGATTGTTTTACCCCCCAATAAGGGTGTATGTCTGTTTGGTTAGTGAAATAATATAGCTTATAACGGCCAGTATTGTTTTAGCTAGATCATACTCAGTAAGATAATAGTGAAAAATAAAAGATTTATATATATATATTCTGTGAAATAGAATAGATTGGATTGATGTGGAATAAAGAATAAATAAAAAATAAATAAAAAATAGAAAATAATAATAATAATAGTTAGAAGACTGATCTGGTTGGAAGACAATGAGCCCAGCGTTTTTTTATATTTAATATTATATGTCAGGGAAGAATAGGACTTTACTGGTAGATTTCTCAGTGTAAAGTATCATATAACCTATATGGTAGAGAGTTTTAAGATGATGAGAGTGACTGGCTTTCAAAGGAAAGATTGTAGATTCATTTCAACATTCATTCCTATGGGGGCCAGAGATTTGAGAGAAAAGATCCACCATTTTTCTTTCTGTAGTAAGGTTTTATCAAAGTCGCCTCTTCTGGCTGACAGTTTTAGTGCATAAATCCCCTTTACTTTTAAACCATCCGGTTTCCCTTCATGGTATTCAGCAAAATGTTTTGCTACCGGGCTTTCATGCATTTTTTCGGGGTTTACTTGTCTCCTCATTTTTTCTTTTTTAATGTCACGTAGATGTTCTCCGATTCTTATTCGTAGTTGTCTCTTTGTCTTCCCGATGTAGATTTTATGACAGGGACAGGTTAACATATAAATAACCCTCTCAGTGGAGCAGTTAATTAGATCTTTGATTACATATACTTTCTGTCCTAGGGCATCTTTAAATGTATCTGTTCGGTCCACATATGGGCATATTTGACACTTAGAGCATGCAAACATTCCCATGCTACGTGGGTAATCAGATAGCCATGAAGTGTTTGGTTGTTTGATGAATTCAGATCGAATTAAGATGTCACCTAGGTTGTTAGTTCTTCGTGCCACCATCATGGGGGTTTCACCAACAATTTTGGCCAAGGATCTATTACTGGTCAGAACATTCCAATGCTTCATTAGTATCTTCCTTACATTGCCCCATTGGGGGCCATATGTAGTGATCATCCTCACTGGTCCTGATGGTTCATTTTTTGTATCTTTTTTATCGGTTGAGAGTAGGCTAACTCTGCTCCTCTGTGCTGCCTTCAGTTTAGCCAGTTTAATCTGTCTGTGGGAATATCCCCTTTCCCGAAACCTTTGATATAGGTCTTTGCTTTCCGCATAGTAGGTTGAGGTTTCAGAGCAGTTGCGTTTGATCTTCATAAATTGGCCAGTAGGGATCCCGTTCTTTTGCCAAAGTGGATGATGACTGTCTGCCCTCAATAGGGTGTTGGCGGCCGTTTCCTTGCGGAAGGTACAGGTAGTTATTTTCCCATTCTTCTTACCAATTTTCAGATCAAGGAAAGAGATTTGTGTTTTATCACAGACATATGTTAATCGTATGTTGCGATCATTGATGTTAAGTTCAGTGATAAAGTCATGGAGGGCCAAAAGGCTCCCCGTCCAGACCATGAACACGTCATCAATGTACCTCAGCCATGTATGAGCATGGCTGAGGTACATGGGGAAGATATAAATAACCTCTTCCTCCCATAGGCCAAGATGTAAGCAGGCGTAGGCCGGAGCCCAAGCTGCACCCATCGATGTATCGGTGATTTGTTGGTAATAGTAAGATGCAAACTGAAAGAAATTATTAACCAGAGCAAATTCAAGAAGATCACACAAAAATTCATTTTGATGTCCCAACAAAGGGTAGTGTTTGTCTAGAAAGGTCTTGGTCGCTCTGATTCCCCATTCATGTGGGATAGAAGTAAGCCAATATCATATAGGTCTCTGGAGTGACAAACAGTAGTACATAAATGAACAACCAGCTCACTGTGTACGTGTTGGTGACCAACACATAGGGACAAATACAAACATATAACACAAACAATTGAAAACAAAAAACAAAAACTATTTCTAGTTTTGAACCATCTTTCACCATTCTGGCATCAACTACAGGACTATAATCAATTTTTGATATATCAGCAGTCCATCGTGTCATGATGTTGTCGTTTCTGTGAGATATTATCGATATTTCATACACAACTACTGTCCATTCAGGTTCATGGCTATATAGCAATCCAGTTGCTGTTTAAAGTCCCCCTTTGGTTATTCCCACCTCCACTATTTCCATACCCCGCGGGGACGCACTAAGTGGAATTCTTCCCATATATACACATATTTGATTTTTTATTATTATATTGCGGTGACATTACCGCTGGGAATTTCAACTAGTGCGTACACACATGTCTGGACATCTGTTTTTGTTTTTGTTTTTTGTTTTCAATTGTTTGTGTTATATGTTTGTATTTGTCCCTATGTGTTGGTCACCAACACGTACACAGTGAGCTGGTTGTTCATTTATGTACTACTGTTTGTCACTCCAGAGACCTATATGATATTGGCTTACTTCTATCCCACATGAATGGGGAATCAGAGCGACCAAGACCTTTCTAGACAAACACTACCCTTTGTTGGGACATCAAAATTAATTTTTGTGTGATCTTCTTGAATTTGCTCTGGTTAATAATTTCTTTCAGTTTGCATCTTACTATTACCAACAAATCACCGATACATCGATGGGTGCAGCTTGGGCTCCGGCCTACGCCTGCTTACATCTTGGCCTATGGGAGGAAGAGGTTATTTATATCTCCCCCATGTACCTCAGCCATGCTCATACATGGCTGAGGTACATTGATGACGTGTTCATGGTCTGGACGGGGAGCCTTTTGGCCCTCCATGACTTTATCACTGAACTTAACATCAATGATCGCAACATACGATTAACATATGTCTGTGATAAAACACAAATCTCTTTCCTTGATCTGAAAATTGGTAAGAAGAATGGGAAAATAACTACCTGTACCTTCCGCAAGGAAACGGCCGCCAACACCCTATTGAGGGCAGACAGTCATCATCCACTTTGGCAAAAGAACGGGATCCCTACTGGCCAATTTATGAGGATCAAACGCAACTGCTCTGAAACCTCAACCTACTATGCGGAAAGCAAAGACCTATATCAAAGGTTTCGGGAAAGGGGATATTCCCACAGACAGATTAAACTGGCTAAACTGAAGGCAGCACAGAGGAGCAGAGTTAGCCTACTCTCAACCGATAAAAAAGATACAAAAAATGAACCATCAGGACCAGTGAGGATGATCACTACATATGGCCCCCAATGGGGCAATGTAAGGAAGATACTAATGAAGCATTGGAATGTTCTGACCAGTAATAGATCCTTGGCCAAAATTGTTGGTGAAACCCCCATGATGGTGGCACGAAGAACTAACAACCTAGGTGACATCTTAATTCGATCTGAATTCATCAAACAACCAAACACTTCATGGCTATCTGATTACCCACGTAGCATGGGAATGTTTGCATGCTCTAAGTGTCAAATATGCCCATATGTGGACCGAACAGATACATTTAAAGATGCCCTAGGACAGAAAGTATATGTAATCAAAGATCTAATTAACTGCTCCACTGAGAGGGTTATTTATATGTTAACCTGTCCCTGTCATAAAATCTACATCGGGAAGACAAAGAGACAACTACGAATAAGAATCGGAGAACATCTACGTGACATTAAAAAAGAAAATATGAGGAGACAAGTAAACCTCGAAAAAATGCATGAAAGCCCGGTAGCAAAACATTTTGCTGAATACCATGAAGGGAAACCGGATGGTTTAAAAGTAAAGGGGATTTATGCACTAAAACTGTCAGCCAGAAGAGGCGACTTTGATAAAATCTTACTACAGAAAGAAAAATGGTGGATCTTTTCTCTCAAATCTCTGGCCCCCATAGAAATGAATGTTGAAATGAATCTACAATCTTTCCTTTGAAAGCCAGTCACTCTCATCATCTTAAAACTCTCTACCATATAGGTTATATGATACTTTACACTGAGAAATCTACCAGTAAAGTCCTATTCTTCCCTGACATATAATATTAAATATAAAAAAACGCTGGGCTCATTGTCTTCCAACCAGATCAGTCTTCTAACTATTATTATTATTATTTTCTATTTTTTATTTATTTTTTATTTATTCTTTATTCCACATCAATCCAATCTATTCTATTTCACAGAATATATATATATAAATCTTTTATTTTTCACTATTATCTTACTGAGTATGATCTAGCTAAAACAATACTGGCCGTTATAAGCTATATTATTTCACTAACCAAACAGACATATACCCTTATTGGGGGGTAAAACAATCTCTCTCATACTGTGTATAGAGTTTGCCGGTATTACTCGGCTATGCCTGTACATAATATCTCTGTTTGATAAATCCCTCACCCCACCCTTCCTTGGTCTCTCTCTCCCCCTCCCCCTTCATTTACATAAACTTTTTTAAAAAAAACTAGGTAATTGCTGGCTTTATTTATGTTCATGTTTTTGCTATACCTTATCATTTTTCCTTTTTGTTTGCTTTTAATATACATTGTGTACCTACTTACTGGAAATAGTGGAGGGGTCTCACTCTGTTTGTATATACTAGTCCTTGTTTTCCGGATATATGTCTGTCATTTTTTCTGTGAACAATAATTAACCCAAGACTGCCATTAACCCAAGATATTATTTCCAACACACGGGATGTAATCCATCTATCTAACCGTGTAATTTGAAGACATTAAAACACTCATCCAGGAGGGGGCGTGCGTCCACGGCACATATAGGAGCAGCGCACGCCAACCCCCCTATCGTCCAGAAGAAGCTACGCGATTACGTCCAGCGAAACGCGTTGACGTCAGAGGTCCAGGACGTTCTGTGTGTCGGATCCCCCGGAGCAGGCTGTAGCGGTAGACGGGACATGGAGACACTCCAAAACATATAGGTGCCAACTACTCCTATCAGGACAACATACGGCACTGTAGCGATCTCCTTAAAACCTCTTTTTGTAACCACGACTGCTCCACGAACCTTGAGTCTCTCTCCCGCTACGATCCATAGTTGATCGCACCATTACCGCACATGAAGTAAAGAGAAAAAACGCCATCCCATCACGGACACGGCGGATACGGTAATGTGCAACAAACCTGATATATTTGGAGACTATCTTTAGATCTATATGACAGTATTATCTTGAGGAATATACTCCAACATCTCATCAAGCGGTAGATTGCAAATAACCCTATTGATGCCTGGTCTAGAAATTCATACATGAAGATATACCAGTGATCAACACTATTTCTAGTTTTGAACCATCTTTCACCATTCTGGCATCAACTACAGGACTATAATCAATTTTTGATATATCAGCAGTCCATCGTGTCATGATGTTGTCGTTTCTGTGAGATATTATCGATATTTCATACACAACTACTGTCCATTCAGGTTCATGGCTATATAGCAATCCAGTTGCTGTTTAAAGTCCCCCTTTGGTTATTCCCACCTCCACTATTTCCATACCCCGCGGGGACGCACTAAGTGGAATTCTTCCCATATATACACATATTTGATTTTTTATTATTATATTGCGGTGACATTACGGCCCCTTTCACATTGAGGCGTTTTTCATGCGGTACAGCGCTAAAAATAGCGCTGCTATACCGCATGAAAAATCATGCCCTGTAGTGTTCAATGTGAAAGCCCGAAGGCTTTCACACTGAAGCGGTGCGCTAGCAGGAACGCTCCAAAAGTCCTGCTAGCCGCATCTTTACCGCGGTATAGGAGCGGTGTGTTCACCGCTCCTATAGCGCGCCTTCCCATTGGAAACAATGGGAAACCGCGGCAATAGCGCGGTAATACCGCCCGCAACGCGGGCGGTATTAACCCTTTTTCGGCCGCTAGCGGGGGTTAAAACCTCACCGCTAGCGCCCGAATATCGCGGTAAACACGACGGTATAGCGGCGCTACAAATAGCGCGGCTATACCGTCACCGCGGCTCCACGCCTCAATGTGAAAGGGGCCTACCGCTGGGAATTCCAACTAGTGCGTACACACATGTCTGGACATCTGTTTTTGTTTTTGTTTTTTGTTTTCAATTGTTTGTGTTATATGTTTGTATTTGTCCCTATGTGTTGGTCACCAACACGTACACAGTGAGCTGGTTGTTCATTTATGTACTACTGTTTGTCACTCCAGAGACCTATATGATATTGGCTTACTCAGCCACCTTATCAGGCATTGGAGGTTCTAAGTAACTTTTTGTAATAAATTTATACTATTTTATATATAAGCGTTTATGACCCATTATTGCCAATAGTAGCTCCTTTTATCAACTGTGATCTCCTCCTCCCTTGGAGATTAATTGTTTGGTAGCCTTTTCTTTTGATCCATTTATGCTAGCTACGGTAATTCACCCCCATTTCGGGTTGCGGTCTTCCTGCTACATATGAACCTCTTTGGGTGCTCTTAAATAATAGCAACCCAACGCTCCGCATCATATTCCTTGTTTGTTTATATGACAGTCTTCCTATCAGAAGTCCGCCAAGAAACAAACACCTGGTGGACGTAAGCCAACAAAATCTTTTTGAGATTGGACCCGCCCTTATCTTATCTTATCTTATCTTACTTATCTGCTAGATGGACACAAATAGCGCAATGGCATATCCTACATTCCAAGATCCCGTGGGTGGAGTTTGAGAGAGCATCTATAGCACCATATTTTATTTCAGGCATACTTTGGGGCAATAAAATCCCGATTCCAGCCTTAGCCTCCCGTAATCACATAGTGGCACATTCATACTATCTATGGAAGCTACATAATCATAAATACAATCTTACTTCCAAATCCCCCTCACACGCCTCATTCGTAGGCGACCCAAAATTCAGACCGAACACACCGGTCCCAATAAATCTCTCATGGTGGATAAATAATAACCTAATTTCACTCTCCAACTTTATAGAAGGCACCAATTTGATTTCTTTCTCCTCACTAAAATCTAAACACCAGATCCCTGACTCAGAGTTTGACAATTATCTTCATATCAAACAGTTCTTTGACTCACATTTCCAGACCTCAAACACCCAACCCCACACCCTTTTTGAGAATCTATGCCTTAAATCCCCCAAAAAAAGAGGCTTCATTTCAGACCTATACTCTACCTTAATCAATAACACAGATACTAACAAACTATCATATATGCTCAAATGGGAACAAGATGAAAACTTCACATACTCTACGGTGAGCTGGGACAATTGTATAAATAACCTACACAAATGCACTAAGTCCATCTCCATTAAAGAAACTGCCCTAAAACTATTTACAATATGGTATTATACCCCAATTAAACTCCACAAGATTTTCCCTTTGTCTTCCCCTTCTTGTTTCAGAGAATGCAACTCCTTAGGCTCGTTCCCCCACATTTTTTGGTATTGCGAGAAGGTCAGGAGCATTTGGTTACAGGCTGAGAAATTTGCCTCCAAGATCTCCGACAGTTCCATCACTTTAACACTACAAAACCCATCAGAGATTGATTCACACAATCTGTGTCGCCATACACTGGTTGATAGCCTTCCATTGGAAGTCAATTACGATTCCCTTAGCCCCACTTAAATTCAGAATCAATGAGATAAACTTAATGGAAAAAATCTTCCACTCACTACAAAACACCTTACACATTTACAATAACAAATGGTCCCCCTGGTTGGAGCATTCCCCCATGTTCTTTAACCCAGTCTAGTTCCCCCTCAAGGTTCATATTCTAACTGACACTGTTTGACTTCTGGTTTTGTCACTGTTACCACGACCTTTAACCTTACTACTTTGTAGAATAACTATTTACACCGTTAAAATGATATGTTGATGTGTTTATTTGTACTGACTTCTTTTTTGCCTTAATCCGTATTTTTCTGTTTGCCTTAATCATTTGGTTTTGTACCATCATTTACTTCTTTAATAAAAGTTTGTAAACAAAAAAAAGAGATTGGACCCGCCCAGGTAGGTCGGATAGGGGCTCGCTTGCATCATTTCCGGTACATCTGGATGGCCTTAATCTCCGATTTTTGGACCATCAAAACAGTCTCCACAGGCCACACTTGGTCCTTCACCAAGATTCCTCCTCACAGACCAATGTCCACGACACTTCCACGATTAGAAGAGAAACGACAAGTTTTACTATCATACGTAAACGCTCTGAAAAATCAAGGAGCGGTGGTGCCTGTACCAAAGAGCGAGTAATCCCAGGGGGTTTACTCCCCTCTCTTTCTAGTGAAGAAAAAGAACGGCTCTTGGTGCCCGGTGATAGACGTCACGTTCCTCAACAAATTTATAAGGTACGAGAAATTCAAAATGGAATCGCTTTCGACCATTCAGAAAGTAGTCCAACCAGGCGACTGGTTAATCTCCATAGATTTGAAAGACGTGTACTTTTATGTCCCAGTGGCGGAAGTATTTCACAAGTACCTTCGGTTCCAGGTCGGTCAAGAGCACTTGCAGTTCATATGTCTTCCGTTCGGATTGACGACCTCTCCAAGAGTTTTCTCAAAGGTCCTTTTGGCAGTAGTGTCTGAGAGCTTCACAGTGCCTCAAGATAATCGGCACAATGGTGGCCACAGCACCTATGGTCAAATGGGCAATGTGGAGGCTTCGTCCCTTCCAAGCGGGCTTCCTTCTGCAATGGAGGTCGGAAGACATGAGTCAGTGGATTCGGATCACTCAGTTGATGATCAGTCTCCTTTGGTGGCTCCAACACAAAAACCTGTTGACATGCCACTCTCTTGTTCCCATCCAATGGGCATCTGTTACTACTTCCGATGCCAGCAATGCGGGCTGGGGGGCACTAGGAGTTCCGCTCTTCTCCAAGAGGTCGAGCCCATCATGTCCTGGGCCCAAAGGAATCTGCTCAATCTGTCAGCAGTCTTTATTCCAGGGGCAAAAATAGAAAATAACGATAAAGTTGCGCTAGACTTAAAAAAAAATGTAGGAATATAGCAGCCAGCACCAACAATGGACCATGTTGTATACAGAAACAAAAAAGAAAAAAAGTGCAGCGCTAAATAATATCTGGAGTGAAACCAAATATGTGATCAAGGTATTCAAATCTGGTGCCCCAATTATTGAGCATGTATAAGAATATATAAAATTGCACTAGACCAATACGTGTAAATATCAAATAATGTGCACAATTTAAGTGGTACCACCAGGGTACTTCAATGATGTCAATGGGAGACCGTTGAGCCAATAGACAATCGATCATCAGAAGTCAAGTGGATCCAAATGTGAGGGAAAATCCTTCAGGGGAAACTTATGGATAATGGCATTGTGGCGGGTAGACCCATCATAGAATCATGTAAGGAAAGAAAACACACACAACTATGCATAGTGTGGTTACTTCCAGTAAAAAAGGCCTTTATTAGGCATAAAATGGTATACAGAAAAATAGGCAAAAAATAAATAAAAAATAGGCTAAAAAGTACAAGACTGCGGAAAGACCAGTACAGGTGATCACATGGATAAGTAGCGTGGTAGGCAAATAGCGTATGGGCTTATGTACCCGACATGTTTCGAGCCATAAGCTCTTCAACTGGGGCATGAGCTCTTCAACTGGGGCGTTCATGCCGATGGGGTTTTTACTACCTGTTTAAATCACTGAAGTATCCGATTACTGTGTTGATGGACTTATTCTACACGTTTTTGCAATTCCGTTTGCCTTAATGTGATTCTGTTCATTTTACATTGGGACTTTTTCATCACCAGAGTTTCCATTTCTTGCTTTTTATTTATATTGCTATTTACAACATATATTAGCATTTGATTTTTTATCTTTGAACGTATCTTTCCGGGATATTTATTTGTGATACATATCCATTTTCACTTGAGTGTGAAGTACCCTGGTGGTACCATTTGGTATCTCACTTATTTTGATTTTGATTTTTTAGCTTTTTTTTAAAAAAAATTGTGCACATTATTTGATATTTACACGTATTGGTCTAGTGCAATTTTATATATTCTTATACTTGCTCCATAATTGGGGCACCAGATTTGAATACCTTGATCACATATTTGGTTTCACTCCAGATATTATTTAGCGCTGCACTTTTTTTCTTTTTTATTCCAGGGGAGCAGAACATTCAAGCGGCCTGCCTATCTTGCAACAATCTAGACAACAACGAATGGTCACTGCATCCACAGAACTTCAAGTGGATCCTATCGTTGGGAATCGAATTCAAGGTGGATCTGTTTGCATCCCCCTGCAACCACAAACTCAACAAATACTACACTTGACCCCTTGCAGTAAAGCTTTCGGAGTAGATGCTTTAACAAGTCAGTGGAATTTCAACAGGGCGTATGCCTTCCCTCCACCTCCGATCATTCTAAAATTCCTTCAGAGGCTTCAATTGGAGACGGTCGAAGTAGTGACAATAGCACTCTACTGCTCGAGCAGGCCGTTGTTTTCCCTCCTGAACCAGATGAGCTTCCGGAATCCGCTGCCTCTCCCTCTCAGGCCGGACCTTCTTTCTCAAGGGGCGACCCTGCACCCCTGTCCAGCGATACTAAGACTGATGGTCTGGTTTTTGAGAGGGAGAGGATAGAGTCTCTCAGCTGTGCTTCAAGAGTTATTTCTACTCTCATGAGTTCCAGAAAGCCTAATACCAACAGAGTCTACAGTAGAATATGGGCCAAGTTCGTTAACTTTTCTACTTCGGCAGGAAGATCGTGTAGAGACCCTGGAGTCCAAGACATCCTCAGTTTTCTCCAGTCTGGCCTGAATCTTCCTTTGTTGGTTAGCTCTCATAGAGTGCAAGTATCAGCTTTGTCAGCCTTTTCAGGAACAGCATGGGCAACTCACCCATTGATACGACAATTTTTTTGTGGGGCATCAAGACTCAGACCTAAGAGGAAATCTAGATTCCCCAAATGGGATCTTCCACTCGTCCTTGACGCATTATCAACTCTCAACAACAAAGATCTTTCAATGAAGGACTTGCCACTAAAATTTACCTTTTTGGTGGCCATCACCTCAGCCGAAAGGGTATCGGAGATAAGCTTTTTGGGATGTCAGGAACCATTTCTGACTTTCTTTCTGGACTGGGTGGTCCTTGTTCCCATGCTTGGGTCCAAGCCAAAAGTTACTTCCGTTTTTCACGAAAACCAGGAGATAGTGCTTCCTACATTCAAGTCTCCAGATTCTACAGATGTACATCCTTTGGATGTGGGTGAAACACTGAGAGAATACTTACGAGTCACTTCGTCTTTCAGATGTCCCAATCATCTGTTCTTATTACACTCTGGCAGCAACAGAGGAAAACGTGCTTCTTCAAGAACAATAGTGGCCTGGATTGTTCAAGCCATTCAACAAGCTTACAGGGCAAAGGGATTGGCTCCTCCAGAGGCGGTGACAGCTCATTCCACCAGAGGCATGGCGACCTCATGGGCAGCGGCTCGACATGTGGCTCCTGATGTGATATGCAAGGCAGCCTCATGGTCTTCGATCAACACTTTCATGTCTCACTATTGTATAGAGCCTGCTTCCCTTTCTTCTTAAAAATCCTGTCAGTTGACCGGAAAGATTAAAAAAATGTGTTCAGCATACCCTCCCGTGTGGATTGGCTAGTTATTTCCCACACGTAGTCTTCCATGGAGTCTGTCAGGAAAACGGAAAATGTATTACCAAATACTTACGTAATTTTCCTTTCCTGATAGTCTCCATGGCAGATGGAGTTCCCACCCATGAATATGAATATAAGAGTTCAACTGGGAATCGGCTAGTTACAGAACACCATCCATGGAGGTGAGCTAAAATTTATGGTTAGGGGGTCCTATAGCAGTAGAGAGGAGGCGGGGTTAAACCACACGTAGTCTGCCATGGAGTCTAACAGGAAAGGAGAATTACGGTAAGTATTTGGTAATATTTTTTCCGTTTTCGATGCCTAAATCACTTCTACCACATTGATTTAGTACAGGGGTGCTCAACCTTTTAAAGCACAAGGGCCACTTAAGCGACTTGGTAACTGGTCGCGGGCCACAATGAGCGGAGCAGGCGGATGCCACTCCTTAGAGGTGAATGGAGGGTCCAATTGGGTCGGAGTGACCGTGTTAAAGGGGCCCATGGCTGCTTCTATTATATTCTGAAGGTTTGGTGCACTTTCAGAAAGCTCACCAAACTTGCAAGTAATAATAGAAGTCTAAGGCTCAGTGGAGGTAACCCACACCAGCACTGCTCTGCACCTGTAAATTTGTTTGAAAGCAGCCCAGTAACCACCAAAGAACAGATATGCCCACATATACACTGTGATTTTAGTATTAAACTGACCTCTAACAAAAGTATTCTATTCTATTCTATTCAATCCCAGAGCATGAGACCGTGGGCCACATCAGAGGGCTCAGCGGGCCACATGCGGCCCCCGGGCCACTGGTTGGGCACCCCTGATTTACCTAGACACCTTTCATCTTTCTTCTGCTATATATTGAATTTCCAGCTCCTGCTGACAAAAATCCATTTGGACTTCTCTAGTTTGCCTTGAGGGACCCTTTCTTGGTTTGGGAGATGCAATATTGTTGAAATAATATTTTATGTAGATTGTTACTCCTTTAGGGGCCCCCGGCCCACATATCTTCTGCCTTTTTTTAAATTTAAAACCTTTTTTTTATGTACCTGGTCTTATAAACCAGCCAAACTATAATGCCGTGTACACGCGACCGTTTTTCATGACGAGAAAAATGCCATTTTTAAATTGGTCATTAAAAACGATCGTGTGTAGGCTCCAGAGCATTTTTGCGAGACGGAAGCGCTTGTTCTGGTAAAACTAAAATTTGCATTGGAGGTGGCACATTCGTCATGCTGTAACAGACTAAAGAGCACAAAGACTGAAAAGTGCAAATCATCTCTCACCAAACTTTTACTAACACAGAAGCAGCCCAAAGGGTGGCACCATTCCAATGGAACTTCCCCTTTATAGTGCCATCGTACGTGTTGTATGTCACCGCGCTTTGCGCGAGCATTTTTTTTTACGATTGTGTGTATGCAAGGCAGGCTTGACAAGAATCACGTCGAGAAAAAGGTTGTTTTTTTCCATGACATTAAAAATGGTCGTGTGTACGCGGCATAAGAATCTATTCCATGTATGCCAAAATCCTGAGGATTACATACCACGAGCCTGACACATGAGCAGAAAATTAGACTGGTGTTGACATGTGATCTAAAAATGATAAGTAGCCTGGAAACAAATTGTGACAAATATACTGTACCTCTCCCTAACCTCCCTTTTGTAAAGGTGACCTATCTACAAGCATAAGAAGTTACTCTACTTTGGGTATCTCTATCAAGGTTTTTAAAAATATATAACATGGTATAACATTAGACCTTTCTCCGCTTGATCTTATCTTAAGAAACCCTACATTTCAGCCTGAGTTGATGGACCTGGGAGCCTAATAGGGTCTGGAGTAGGAATGAGCTCCGCGTTCGATTCGAACATATGTTCAACTTGAACATTGTTTGTTCGTACGTTAGACGAAATTCGAACAAAACCGGTCGTTCACGCCATATTCGAGTGACGCGCAACGGTCCATAATTCACTGCGGCATTGCGCGCTGATGATTGGCCAAACATGTACTATGACCCTGCATGCTTGGCCAATCACAGCGCGCAAAAAACTGAGAGACATAACTGGCCAAAGCCAGGGTGGCTTTGGCCAATTATGGCTCAGGGCTTTAGCACACGCCCCACACTATATAAGGCCGCCTGCTGGGCAGCCTCGTGTAGTGTGTTTCAGCGCTGAGCAGAGATCAGTCAGAGAGACAGAGAGATTGTCTTTTTATATAGCTAGATAGAGCAGGCAGTCTAGTCAGTTTAGCTTAGTTTACAGTGTGTAGAGGATATATATACATCCCTAGGAGTTGTACATATATTTATACACTGTATAGTTTAGCTAAATCAGTTCTTCCTAATTTACTGGCAGGCAGGTGATTGTGCTATTTAAAGATGTTATCACTGGTATAGACACCCAGCAGGTACAATATTTAAAGGAATTTTTCATTTTTTTATTTTTTATTTAAGCACCATTAAAATCACTGCTCCTTTTTTTTAATTCCTTTAAATATTGTACCTGCTGGGTGTTTATAGTTTGCCTGTGAGTCCTGCTTCTGAAAAAAATACCGTTTTTAAAACTTTTTTCCATTGATACATTTTCCCTGGGGCAAGACCGGGGTTCTCAAAGACGTTTTCCAACAATAACTTGAATATTGGGCTTTAAAATGAGCACTTCTGAATTTGAACGTTCGAGTCTTCAATGGGGTTCTAAATGTTCGCGCAAACGGGCGGTCTGTTCGAAAATTCTGGTGCAAACCGAACACGGGGGTGTTCGGCTCATTCCTAGTCTGAAGTTGTCATTGTTACATTTAATAAAAACTTACATCACTTGCCTGCAGTGCAGAACATGATGGGTACCCCTGATTACATACACCTAGGCTTTTTTCGAGAACTATTCAACCCCATAACTTCCTTTATCTTTCTTACCAAAGTCAGGAACGTTTGTTTACCCGCTGACATTTTTTAAAGAATTATGCGCTGCTAAAGGTCCAGTGATACATATCTTGTCCACATTATACATGGCATTAGTGCTGGCTTCCCCTGAATATTTATTATAAGGGACTAAATCTGCTGATGAAAACAGTATTTTTGTAGAAATTTGCATGGATTTATGAAAGATTGTTCTTGCTAGACCAATCTGTTAACACTCTATGAGAAAGTAAGCTTTCATCTAGATAAAAGAAGACCTGTGGACATGGTGTCCTGTGGACATGGTGGGCCAGATTCACGTACATTGGCGCATATTTTGACCGGCGTAGCGCACCTCCTTTACGTTAGACTGGCGCAATGTAGAGGCGCAATCACCGTATCCTCGTAGTATTTTCGCAGAAATTTGCGCCGGTGCAATGTAATTCCCGAGGCGTAAGGCGGAGTAATTCAAATTGGGAAGGACGTGGGCGTGTTACATTGAAATGAGCCGTGACCCCATGCAAATGAAGGGCCGGCCGGATCGCACATGCGCACATGAAGCAGACCATGGTCAGCACCTCTGTGCGCATGCTCACAACTCGGGAACGTCGCAATCAGTGAAATTGGAAGTGGACCCGGGCAACTTAGTGAGCTACACAGAGAGCTTAAATAGACAGACACAAACGCACTTCCTTTGCAAAAGTACATCCCTTTGTATCTCTTCCTATACAACAAGGTGCCTTTGTTCTGTTGTTTATTAGCGTTTGTTTGTTTGTGACGTGTCTTTGAGATATTTGGTGACTGTTTTGCAGAGTGATTTTTGTCTTTTCTGTGTTTTCTTTGTTGTGTTTTTTTTTTAAATCATATTTTTGCTGGGCATTTTTATTTTTGTGCTGGTCATTTATTTTTTTTGGTTCTGTTTGTGAATGATTTTGGAATGTGGGGGTGACATTCCTGCCGGAAAAGGGGTGTCACCCTCATTTGTGGTGGAGAGGTGATCCCCAGGTCCGTGTGAATGGTGTATGAATGTACAGTGACATAATTGGAGCCGTGGCGTCGCTGCTCACAAGTCCTGCATGGTGGGCTTGTGCTAATCCAATTTGATGAGGATGTGATGTGTCTGTTCTAGGGACCACAGTGGTGTGCATGCATGCATTCTCATTGTGCCATGATTAATGTGTGTGTTTAACGTGCAAAGATGCCTAATGTGAGCTGTCTCCTGGCTGCTCTTCCCTCAGAAGACGGGGTAGCCTCGGTTAGGGGGGGATTGTCTGGTTCAGGGGTCCAGGTCATCACTTATGTCAATCTCCATGCTCTTTCTCACTGTGAAGTTGTGCAGCATGCAACATGCACCGATGATCTGGCCTACAAAGTTTGGGGAATACAACAGGGTACCATTGGGGGTTCCAGATAAGAGTCATGAGATGGGGTCCCAGGGCATATGCAGAGTCACCCTGAAGGGATAAGACAGGAGGATGTAAGTAGTGCATGTGCCCCTTGTGATGTGTGCATCATGGGGGGGGGACAGTCATGCCCGCCACCCATGTCACTCACCAACCAGCCAGCTGTCCCCATACATGTTCTGTTCGAAATCTGTGGGGATGGGGCTAGGATTGTATATGTAGCTGTCATGGGTGTCATGGGTGGTGTCATGTGTTGGGCTGGTGTTGGGCTCCTGCAGGGTTGTGGTTAATTCCAGGATGGCATGAGGGGTGAATCTGAAGATGCGAGACACCTCAGAATCACTCATGCCAAAGATGTCTATGCGTGTGTGATATATCAAGTGAAGAGTGAGGGGCTTGTATCTGATTAGATTATTATATCCATCAAGGTTTTAAAGGGCTATTGAAAGATAGTGAAACCGTGTTTGTAATTTGTATGTATGTTATGTATTGATGTATATATGTATGTATATATTTTTTTTAATGTTTATAAAAGCAAATAAAAAGTTTTTGGAAAAAAAAAAATCCTCTCCCGTGCCCTCCTCCCTGCCCTCCTCTGTACCCTCCTCCTTTTTTGCTCCTCTAAAGTCAGTAGTATAGTTATGAGCATGGATGCCCCTGGCATGTTGGCATACAGTTTGTTGTGCAGCAAGTGTGACTGCTCAGCTCCTCACTGACAGTGTTGCTTTAGCTGACATGTAGACGGATTGTCTAATTTTATTCCACCTTTTATATGGTCTAATTTTAGACAGGACGTGCAGCTGTTGCGCACAGCGCGTAGCCTGCGCTTGCACCAACTTACTTTTGTGGATCCCCGTAACTCCCTCATTTGCATATTTGAATAGCAAATCAATGGTGTGTCTAGCGCAGTTTTGCGCGGACGGATACGCCAGTCTATCGAAATTGCACCAGTCCAAAAAAAGTAGATTTCATGCGTATATCGTTTTGGGGATGCGGCGCATCGATACGCATGCGCAGATTTAGACGTGCATCTCCTGTAAAGCCAGCGTAATGGCTCTGTGAATCTGGCCCGGTGTATCTAGATTTTACAGTTCCCCATAAAATATAAAAGGTAGAGTATGGAGTGGGGCTTTGAGTGTGCCACGATGGAGTCAAACAAAATGAATACATTTCACAAGAATTTGTTTAAAAAATATATAGAAAAAGTTTAATTCACCATCCTTAGATGGAGCTGTTTAAAACAATGAATAGATCACAATTAATTGCAAGTTACAATTTCTTTGGTCCAGGGTGTGTGTAGATCTTGGCGGTATATCGTAGAAGAGGCCTACGCATTTTGCGGGTATCCCCGCTTCATCGGGGGCCTATTGAGCTGTCACACAAGTGTAAGTCTGTCCGGGAATTGGGCCCCATAGGCGTGCCTGAGCTGCCAGTACCTAAACGTCCAGTGCGGCGGAACCGAATAATGGTCCCTCATCTCCCAAAAGGACATGAAAGCACTGTCGGAAACAATATGTTTAAGAGTAGTTATCCCCTTACCAGCCCACACCGAGGGGTCAGGAAGAGAGTAGAAATGGGGCAATAGGGGATTGCCCCATAATGGCATATGAGGGGAGATGTGGGAGGGCCTTGCATATATTTCCCTAGCATCCCTCCAAGCCCTGATTGTAGTTTTCATGGGGACCGTGACCGAAGGGGCCGCCCGGCAACCCCGGAATGCAAGGTTGTTCAGGGCGGCGTATGAACCCAAAATAGCTGCCTCCAACGTAACCGCCAGATTCTGCTTAGGCTGGACGAACCACCACCGGACAGTGACCAGAACAGCCGCCCAGTAGTACAGCTGAAAGCTTGGGAGTGACAGGCCACCGCCTGAGAGGGGTAGGTATAAAGTTTTCTTAGCTATTCTAGGGGATTTGCCCGCCCAAACAAAGGCCCCCAACTGACCCTCAAGCTTCTTGAAAAATGCCCTAGGGGGGCGTGGCCTGGACATGGCTGTGTGAAGCTGCTTTTCATCTGAGCTCCCGGGCTGATCCATCGATTTCTGGCCAAAAAACACCTTTAAACCGGCATGAACGCGGCTAAAAGATACGGGACCAGAGCAGCAACTAAGGGGACCCCAGCTGGCAAGATCCCCGGAGAGATCCAAAAATATTTCAAAGCCCTACAAGAAGTATCCACTGGTCCCGGCCTACCTGACCCACTAGGCGCTACACGTGGAGCAGACGGAGACTCACAGAGTTACCTAACGGACCCCGGGGGATCAGAAGACTGGCCGACCCTATTCCAGAGCCCACCAGAGACTGCACCCCTGGACGAGATGTCATCCTCGCAAATATCGGGGCCGGCTGGTATTGACCCCGACATCAAGGCTCTGCTGCAAGCACTGCCCACCAGAACGGACATTGAGGCCCTGATACTGCGCCTAGAAGAGACCCACAGATGTGACATACAGGAAGTACGGGGTGAGGTCTCCACACTTACCGATCGGGTGACTGCGGGTGAAGAAACGGTGTCCTCACTGGCGGATCGTGTGGCGGCCCTGAAGCAATCCCGAGACCAACACCGCGAGGCGGCCATTGGGTTACAGCTCCACCTAGAGGAGGTTGAAGATAGAAGCCGCCGCAACAATCTGCGGGTCCGCGGTATTCCCGAGTCCACGGGGGCCGAGGATGTGGGGGCCAAGGTGATCGGCATCTTCTGAGGAATCCTGGAAGACCCTGAGGCGGAGGTGATTGTAGACAGGGCGCACAGAGCGCTTGGGCCTAAGCCGGCAGACCAGGAGAGGCCACGTGACGTGATCTGCCGCCTCCACCGTTACGGACAGAAGGAGGACATCCTACGTTGAGCCTGGGACCTGGGGGACGTTGAGGTGGAAGGAGCGCAGGTACGGATCCTGCCCGACCTATCCAGGGCTACTCTACGCCGTAGAGCCATGCTGCGACCCGTCCTGGAGCTCGCCAGACAGGCAGGACACACCTATCGTTGGGGGTACCCGCTGGCGGTGACCTTTCGTAAAGACACTGATGCCTTCACATTGCAAACCGTGGCGGACCTCCCGGCACTCTTCCGCTTCCTGGGGACCGATCCGATCCAAGTGCCGGACTGGCTTCAGCTCATTCCCCGCCAGATCGGACGTTTGGGAGCAGCGGCCTATCGGGGTCCCTTGCTGCAACGACCGCAAAGAGGCAGACGACAGCGCCATTCGGCTCGAGGAGGAGCAGGACGTGAGTAGGCTCTGAGCCGCATCACAATTTTCTTTCCTGCCCTTGCCTGCACACCGCCCCTACTGTGAGGATCCCTGTGACTTACTTGCTCGCCCCCCCCCCCGTCTGCTGGCTGCTCACTGATGGAGCCCTGAGACTACAATACACCCGGAAAAGTCATGCTTGGGGGACCCCCCCTTTTTTCTTCCTTGTATCCCCGTTGTTTTCTGCCCCTTGCACAGACAGCCCAACTTGAGCCCATACCCTGAGGTTGCAGACATGGTGACACCCCCCCCCCCGGCTTTGCTGGGAGAGCACTCCCTGTCATATAGACCCTCCAGCTGATTGGGCCCATTGAATCAGAAGGGGTTGTTCATGGAACATGTGCCCCCCTTGGGGATGGAGGGAATGGGGAACTATATGCAGGAAGACCCGAGGCCACAGGAGCTGACTTGGCTGGGGATTTCTTCCATGATCGGGATGTCTGCAGGACAAATTGACCCAGCTCTCTGCAAACACAGACATACGTGCCTGGGACTGGGGGGGGGACCTGGATTTGAGGTGTGTTCTGGGTTTTGTGGGGGGGGGGGGGCGTCCGACGGGAGTAGTACGGGGTGCCTCGGCTGGGGAACCCCCGTATCCCGGACGGGAGGATACATTGTAACACAGGGTATGCCCTTGCACTGTGACGAAGAAGGTAGTGTTGAAGTCCATCTATACTCTATGACCAGGGCTCCCCAACACCACTGTCCCCACTTAGCTCCAGGCTGATACATGGGGGGAGGGGGCGCAATACCCGGTTATAGGGGGAGCGGTGTTGGCAGGGTAGATGGGTAATCACTTGACTCCCGGATGGTGGGGTCCGGGGCCCTGGACCCTACGTGATGCTGGGACTCTTATTAGCACTTTTCACATGGATTGCTGTGGTTCATGTTACTGCTGTTTTACTTGTTTTAAAAAAAAAACTCTTTGCTGCTAGTTTTATTGTTATTAATACTGTTCTGTATGATGCCGGTTTATGCTTAGTTATATGTCACTGTTTATGTTTTGGCCGGGGATGGGTGGGGAGGATCGGGAGCTTGCTGCCGACCCCTGTCCAGCTCAGTTCCCCCCACTTAGGTCTGCACTCAGTTACCGGGTTCTCACCGGAGAGTGCTTATAGCCGATTTTGGCTAAATTAGTTTAAACTGCTTGGAGGCTCCACCTGGCGCCTGCCACTTGAGCTCCCCACTTTCCTCCTCCTATCTCTTCCTCTCTCCTACTTTTTGCTTAACCCCCCCTCTCCCCTCCACAGTTTCCCTTCACCACCCCCCCGTCGTTCGGACCCACAGACCTCCCAACACCCCCCCACTGCTGCACGGGCATGGATGAACTCACCGTAATCTCGTTCAATGTCAAGGGCCTCAATACGCCTAAAAAGAGGCGGATGCTGTTGCAGGACATGCGACGCATGGGGGCGGATGTGGTGCTCCTACAGGAGACACATTTTAAAGAATGTATCTGCCCTTCTTGAAAAACAGACTGTAGCCTACATCGTACCACTCTCAATACTCGGAAGCCAAATCCAGGGGGGTATCTATTCTAGTCTCTGCAAAAGTGCCATGAAAACGTATGGATATCCAGACAGACAGAGACAGGCAAGATAGGAGACAGGATAGCGACGTTCGCCAATCTCTATGCCCCAAATTTCCAACAGGACGCATTCCTCAGGAGGCGCCTGGGACAGCTCAGGCGCTTCTCGGAGGGCCACCTGATTATTGGGGGTGACCTGAATGTCCCCCTAATTCCGACTGAAGACACTTCCACTGGAAAATCCTCCCTAACGCGAGACACTCTTAAGCGTATCGACGCTGCCCTACATACTATGCAACTGATAGATGCCTGGCGTCTATTGCACCCGGGGGACAGAGATTATAAGTTTTTCTCTACACCTCACCAGACGTATTCGAGACTCGACTACTTCCTACTCCCACATAGACAACTGGACGCGATCCGGGGAGTCACGATTGGCTCGATCACGTGGTCTGACCACGCCCGATCACCCTGAAGTATTCCATCCTAGAGGGTACTGGAAGCCAGAGACCACTATGGCGCCTTAACGAAAACCTCCTTCAGAACACTGAAGTTGTGACGGAGGTGGTGGGGGAGCTCGGTCACTACTTCTCCACTAATAACGTCCCTGACAGCGACGTGGGGGTAATTTGGGAAGCCCATAAAGCAGTGATCCGTGGAATATTGATCAAACTAGGCGCACGCCTGAAGAAAGAACGTACGGCACAACTCGACTCACTCCTGGCCAAACTACGCGTACTAGAAACGACACACAAAGCTACCCCGAGTGGTCAGACGGGCGCGGAACTAGATGTGGTCCGTGCGAAGATCACTGATCTCTTACATTTCAAGGCCAAGGCAGCGCTACAAACGTGCCGACGCTTTACTTACGAATCGGGCAATAAATGCGGCAAGCTATTAGCCAACACGATACGCAATCGGCATCTGGCCTCATATGTTCCCCACGTGCTATCATCGACGGGACTGAAGAGGTCCACACCCCAACAAATTACACGAGAATTTCGCCGGTACTATGAATCCCTATACAATTTAGACAAACCCCCCAATACACGTGACATGGTAAGGGACTACATCTCCACTTCCCTAATGTCCGCCCTCCCGCCAGACGCTCGAGAAACGCTAGAGCAGCCCATCACTCTACCGGAACTCCAAAGTGCGCTGAAAAGCGCCAAGCCAGGGAAAGCCCCAGGACCTGACGGCCTTACAGTGACGTACTACAAACTCCTGCTTCCATCGGTGGGCCACCATATGGTGCGGCTGTTCAATGACCTAGGCTCGGGGAAATCCCTGCACGTCACCACACTTCAGGCCCAGAGACCCAGCTAATTGTGGAAGCTACCGCCCCATATCCCTCCTCAACACGGACCTCAAATTATATACAAAAATCCTGGCCTCCAGGCTTCAGAGTCACCTCCCACAACTGATACACTTGGACCAGGTGGGCTTTGTACCCACCAGGGAAGCCCGCGATAACACGGTGAAGGTGCTTA
This sequence comes from Rana kukunoris, assembly GCA_029574335.1. Lineage (NCBI taxonomy): Eukaryota > Metazoa > Chordata > Amphibia > Anura > Ranidae > Rana > Rana kukunoris. The sequence continues at coordinate 82,935,087 of CM056060.1, forward strand.
ACCTCCTACACATAGCCTCTACTGGTAAGACTCCGTGCCTTTTTATAGGAACAGATGCCGAAAAGGCATTTGACCGGGTTAACTGGCAGTTCATGATGTCCACCTTGGAGCACATAGGACTAGGGGAGAAAATGAGGAACTGGGTAGCGGCGATCTACCGGGAACCAACGACGGTTCGGGTTAATGGGGCACTATCAGACGCTTTCCCTATCACCAATGGGACAAGACAGGGGTGCCCTTTATCGCCCCTATTGTTTGCTCTATCCCTTGAGCCATTCCTGTGTCATGTGCGGCGAAACCCCGCAATCACTGGTATACGTGCCTCAGGAACGCAATATAGGGTCTCGGCTTATGCGGACGACCTCTTATTTACCCTTACAGAACCAGACACATCCCTTCCAGCTCTCCTGCGGGAGTTTGAGGCCTATGGCACACTTTCTAATTTAAAAATAAACATGACAAAATCGGAGGCAATGGGAGTGGGGATTCCACAACGACAGCTCGCCCGACTGAAGACTAAGTTTAACTTAAAATGGACGGAGGTTGCATTGAAGTATCTAGGGACGCAGATCCCCCCCCTCAATGTCACAACTGTATGAGATGAACTTCCCACCCCTCCTGACGGAAATCAGGAGACTGTTATCGCAGTGGACAGGAGGCCTTCACTCCTGGCTAGGTAGAATCAATATATTAAAGATGACGATCCTGCCCAAATTTCTCTACCTCCTACAAGCCCTTCCGATCAGGATTCCAGGGGTGTACTTTAGACAAATCCACTCTGCTTTTTCCCAGTTCCTGTGGGCTGGGAAGAAGTCTAGAATACACAGAGAGATCCTCTCTCTCCCTAAACTGTGCGGCGGTCTAGCACTACCGGACATACGGACATACTACCAAGCCTCACACCTAGTCAGACTGATTGATTGGTGCAGACACTCCCGCACTAAACTTTGGACGCAGGTAGAGCAGGGCCAATGCACAGTCCCACTCCGTCGAGCCCCCTGGTGTAGTACAGCACTCCCCATATCCGTGACAAGACACCCTTTAATAGGAACTACGACCAAAGTGTGCGCAGACCTGTTTGATCGGTTCTCCCTCTCGTCTCGGACCTCTCCTCTCAGACCCGTTATTGGCCACCCACTTTTTGAACCAGGCCTGCAGGACGGAAAATTTCTCGACCTGGCGCATAGAGGCCTTTTCCAGGCCTCACATTTTGGCTCGGGGGAGGGGTGGAGAACGTCGGCAAAACTGATGGACCCTGAAGGCGAATACCGCCTAGACTTCCTGAGAGCGCACCAACTGAAACACTTTTTAAACAGCCTCCCGACCCCCCCAGTAGCTCAGACACCGTTGACGGCTCTGGAAGACTTATGTAGTGGGCAAGAGGCACTCCCTCACACACTGTCCCTGACGTACGCACTACTGAATGCTCCAACAGGCGAGTACCAGATACCAGCCCTGGCTAAATGGTAAAGAGATTTAGGTACGCAATTTTCAGTCAACAAAAAGCAGAATATTGTTTGCTTCACACACAAATCATCTGTCTGCGCGAAAACGCAAGAGACGAACTATAAAATACTCACACGCTGGTATAGGACCCCTGACCTGTTGAGAAAATTGTTCCCTGATACCACAGCCACTTGCTGGAGATGCCAACAAGATAGGGGCACTATGTTGCATATATTTTGGTCCTGCCCGCAGATCAGGAGCTTCTGGGAGGAGGTACGCCGAATCACACAACAATTCACGGGCAGTACAGTACCAGACGACCGGCCTACTTCCTCCTACACGCAAATGACATGTCACCAAAAATATATAAAAAATCGGTGGTGCGCCACCTTCTAGATGCGGCCAAAGCCTGTGTCTCCCTTCTCTGGAAATCCCCTCACCCGCCGACCATAGCCATGTGGCTACGTAAAGTAGATGAGATTAGTCGCATGGAGGACCTAGTTTTATCTAGCCAGCAAAGGGAGGAGGCATATTCGGAAACGTGGCAATTATTTAACATCTTCAGATATTCTGAGGAGGGCCAGAGACTCCGGGAGACGGACTGCCACACACCTCCCCCATCATAACTGTGTCATTGAAACGAGAACTAGACGGTAGTTACGATTTATTATACGCCCCTAGGGGTGCTTTGTGGGCTCGCCCTGCTCGTGCAGCCCCCCCCCCCTCCCCACATCCCCCCCCCCCTCTCCCCGCTACCTCCCTCTTTCTCCGCTCTCTTCAGTACCTTTATCTTCTAATACTTTATTCTACTACAGTAAACGGAAAATAGGTTGGAAAACCGGCTCGTTTGGGCCAGATGGATGGATTATAAAAGGGTATTGTGAGAATGTACCTAGTGAAATATATGTCCATGTATATATCAATGCCTGCATGCATTGCGGTTGTCTACCTCATACAAGATGTCTTTTTGTCACTCTTCGTGATTGTATGTTTATGGTCCGTGCGGTCTGGTTTTCCTTTCTGATGATAAATAAAAAAAAAAAAAGAAAAATGCCCTAGGAAGATGAGTCAGTGTTTTCCTGAAGAAATACAGAAATTTGGGTAGGAGCACCATCTTCAGGAGGTTAATCCTACCCACCGGGGTCAGAGGGAGCGAGCGCCACGCCGCACATTTAGTGGTGACCTGTGTCATCAGGGGATTAAGGTTACGCATCACAAAGTCACCCAACGCCGCAGTGATCCTGACCCCCAAATATTTGATTTCCCCAACCCATTTGACTGCGACTGGAAATTAGAGTTAGTAGGGGAGGGGTGGAGGGAGAAGAGTTCAGATTTGTCCCAGATAATGCGGACTCCAGAGAAGACGGCCAAACGGTCACATTGGGCCAAATTGGGCCTTACCACGAGAGTCGGACGAGTCGGCCAGGTACAGCAGGGCATCGTCCGCCTAAAGGGAGATTTTTTCATGTAAAGAGCCAACCCCTATTCCCCGTATCTCACCGTCCGCTCTGATAAGGGCCGCCAGGGGCTCTATGGCCAGCGCGAACAGGCCCGGAGAGAGGGGGCAGCCCTGCCTCGTGCCACGTTCCAGCGGGAATGGGTCCGACAGGCATGCATTAGTACAGACCCTGGCCTGGGGGGCATCGTAGAGAAGCTTGACCCATGAGATGAATTTGGGGCCGAAGCCAAACTTGGCGAGACCCGCCCACAGGTACCTCCACTCAACAGAGTCGAAGGTCTTCTCGGCATCAAGAGAGGCCACCAGAGTCTGACCCGCGTCGTCCACCCTAGCTATATGGGTAAAGAGTCTCCTAAGATTGATGTCAGTACCCCTACCCGGCATAAAACCCGTTTGATCGGGGTGCACCAAGGCCGTGATAACCGTATTTAACCTAATGGCCAGGACCTTAGCCAGCAGTTTAGCATCGACGTTCAGTAATGAAATAGGCCTATAGGAGGGGCAAAGGGAGGGATCCTTACCCGGTTTCGGGATAACCACGATCACCACTTCGCCCATGGAGGTGGGGAGAGAATGCAGGCACTCAGCAGCCACCAGCATCTCCCCGCAGCCTAGCAGCTAACACATCAGGGTACTGCCTATAGAGTTCTACGGGGAGGCCATCAGGTCCCGGAGTCTTGCCTGGCTGCATAGCCTTAAGTGCCTTAAGTATCTCGTCCAGGGAGATAGGTCTGTCGAGGGTATCTTTGTATTTGTCAGTCAGGACAGGAACATCAACTTCGTCCACATAATGAATAATTAGTAATGAATAAATAAATGAATATAATATTCAAGAAAATCATTTTTCAAACACACAATAATGGTTTTGTTCCCACAATGATCATGCAGCAACAAAAGGAATAACACCAATGAAGAACTGTGTAACGGAACCCCAAATGGGACGGGGTTAGGGCCGTTTAAGATATTCCATTCTGAACCCAAGACAGCTTATCGACACTCCATAATCCGGCGAACACGACCCATAAGGATTCCCCCAGAAATGAGACACACGGCTCTGTTCTCTGATTCAAAACGAATAGACTATTTAATGAGAAAATCAGAGTCTTTATATACAGTCAGTAACCAAAAATGAACAATGGCCCAACTCCACCCACAACATGACACAAGAAGCTCAGAAGCTCATTACACATCTTTTTGGTAGACCTTCTGGCAGCAGCTCTTGATCTAATTTACACAAGCTAATTAACTAATCATTTACCCAGACAAGGTGACTCCGAGATATGACCTTTTAAGATAGACACCTGCTATACAATACACATTCATTTAGTAGACATACTTTACATGAGCCAATTAACTATAGCTGATAAGTCAGACATCTGACCTTTAGACTGTGTTAACTCACAATTCACATTTATCATCAATCACACAATACAGTGTCCATTAGCACAACACGATAAAAGGTTCTTAAGAGCCATACTAAGATTCATTTACATCACAGTAGCAGATGACATTAACATCTAACACCTAGTATGTGTTCCCACATTGAATGAGTCCCTCTTTTAATTAACCTGTTGAGTTCAGAATCAACAACCTGTAAATAGGTCTTACAGATATGCTGGAATACATTGTGAATTACAGACCCATGTTAAAGCAATCCAGGATATAATTTCTCAGTCATCCTATGCCACTAGTGGACATAGGATGATTTTAGACATAAGAGTAATTGTTGAAACTGAAACAGGAGTATCTCATACTTCTCAAGAGCTTCTGGGTCCCATGGGCCATTCCGTTACAAACTGCATCCTTTGGGATGCACAGAATGCATAATAAGGATTGAGTGAGCCATTCAAAATATTTTAAGCATATTACATAATTTATTATAATCAAACATGTACAACCACAAAGAGTTTTGCATGGTGCCCAGCTGTGTTTCATATTTTCAAAAAATTGTTTAGAGAGAATATGAATGAATGAGTAAATAAATGAAAAGAATAGTTACGTGAATAGATTATATATCAGTTTGACCTTGTAAGGTATGCAATTGGTATAGCAGGGGGAAACAAACCTTGTCTTATCATTTATATCCATAATTATACATAAGACAATTCCCTGTGCACTGCCTAGTTGTGATTCATATATATGCTATAGTATGCTATAAGCCATTTTGCTTTAAATTGATTCTAACAATATTTAATTATGTGTTTATGTATTTTAACACTTTCTGTTTAGTTGCTTTCTTATCTATCCTATGTTTAAACATATCATTCTTTCACACGTCCTCGTTTTGGACGCGGAAAGCAGCAATTTGGCATCCGTCTGGCAGGATCATCTGCCTTGCCCGTGTCTGCCCACTGCCTAGGGCTGTTTGAATTATTTTCTGGTCAAGCTTCGGCTTGCCGAGATAGTTGTTTCAAGTCCCCTTTTTTTTTTCTATTCTTGGGACCCTCCCCTAGAGGCGTTCTCCATGGTAATGTGGAATGAAGTCATGGTGGAATGACCTTCGGTCTTTTCACCACCGGGTCTCATCCATGCCTGCGTTGAACGCAGCGTCTCCGACGCACACTACCTGTGCTGAAGATCCGACGCTTAGCCTTCTGGGCTCCACTCAAGCCTTCTCCTGTATCCAATCCTCAGGTCCCTGCTGATATATTTCATTGGCCTGGGGTAACACGTCGATTTAAGAGCCTCTCCAGCCTGGCTTACAGGAATGAGGCAGTGGAGCCCGGGGCCTGTTTACACACGCTGAATCTCAGCATGTCTATGTTCCCATAGTTTGTCAGTGGACAGTTGAGCTGGCTCCCATCCCTCTGGATCCTTTGGATCCAGTACTGGATACACGATCCGGGCGATGGGGCCAACCTCAGGGATTCCCTCCCATGTGTCCGACCGGATGAATCAGGAACACTCAAGCCCTATATATTCAGCACACATCTTCACTCTATTTTCAGTTAATTTCTCTGCACTGGCGGAGCTCTTGGGATCAAACAAATGGCCATAGACAGGTGAGAAAATACTTCTCCCCCTCCTCTCCCCCCTTTCTCTCCCCCACCCTATTTATGTATGCTTCTATCAATGCATCTTAAAATGTACACATTCAAATTTATTTAAATCTCCTTTGTCATTCTGCTTTAACAGCCCGTATACATACACTGTTTGATCCTTTTGCAAATCCTGCATACCATCTACTGGCAACCCAGCCTTATACTTTAAGAATCACCGACAGCAACTCAGGTTACTCCTGAAATCCTCCGGTTTACAGTGCATACTTTTGCGTTGTCTTTGTTTTTTATTTTTTTCTGTGCTAATTTCAGTAATCACCACCTAATTATCATCATTTATAGGGATTTCAGTTTTCCTCTGCTTTCCGGTTCGGATGGGTGAGGCTATCCCCACAAGCTCTCCAGGCTTTATTGTTCCCCTGGACTACTATACCAATTGCATACTTTACAAGGTAAAACTGATATATAATCTATTCACACTAAAATGGTGATTTTGGAATGGGGGAAACAATTTCGTTTCAGGTCATTTAAAAGGATGCATAGAAACTCAATGAAGTTGGAGGAGAAGCATTTTAAGCTTAACTACGTAAATGGTTCCTTACTGTCAGAGTTCTAAGGATGTGGAACTCCCTTCCACAGTGGGTGATGTCTGCAGCGAGTATCTTAGAATCTTAGCAAACACAATATACATGGATATGTAAAATGGTATTAACATCAACACACCCACACAGGGTCAACTGGATGGACTGGTGTATTTTAGGGATGTGCAAATGATTCGGGCCAAGCATGAGTTCGGGCTGAACATTGGCTGTGTACCTGTTTCGATGTACACACCCAAATTATCGCGGCGTTCGACCGTTTGTTTGGCCCACCGAAAGACCACAATGCACTGTCACCGCACAGTGCATTGGAATCCCAGGTTTAAACAATGAAAGTTTTGCCCAATCAGGCCACAGAGCACTGTCAGAGCCATGATTGGATGCTGTCTTGACTCTATCCAATCATGGCTAATTGTTTTTAGTCCCATCCCACACTATAAAAGTATTCTTTCAATAGCAGCCAAGTGAGTGTAGTGACATCTATTTACATTAGTGTGAATCTAGTGATAGGTCAGTCAGTGTGAGTGTAGTGACCGTTTAACACAGTATATTTTATTGCGTTACTGCAAGTCTACCGCTGTATAATTTAGTGCGTTACATGCCATTTAACACAGTATATTTCTGTGTGTTAGTGCATGTTTAACGCAGTATATTTTAGTGCATCACTGCAAGTTTAAAGGGTCACTAATGGAAAACATTTTTTTTTGCTGAAATGACTGTTTACAGGGTATAGAGACATAAAAGTTAACTGATTCCTTTTCACAATGATTAAAAATAGATCAAAATCAATCATATAATGTGCCTGCAGGTTAGTTTCACTTTTGAACTGGCTTCATGTTTCTGCAAAGTATAAATAGACACACAGAACAAAAACAAACAAATCCAGGGCAGTGTTTTGTTTTTAAAATGAATCTGATTGGTTCTGGGAAGTTTTAGACACACAGTAATGACAGCTTAAACCATCGTGAGAAAGCTTCCAGCACTGTGGTTATAAGGAAACAGACAAGCAGGAAGTTTGGAGAACAGAGCAGGATTACAGCAACTTCAAAGCAAAAACGAACAATAAGGACATGAAACCAGTACTGCAGTAAGGTAAAGAAAGCTATTTAGCTAAAAAAAAAATTTCCTTTAGTGATCCTTTAATGCTGTATATTTCAGTGTGTTACCTTCTGTGTAATGCAGTAAAGTTCAGTGCGTTACTGCAAGTTTAATGCAGTTTATTTCTGTGTGTTGGTGTGTTTAATGCAATATATGGGAATGAAGACCAAACATAAATATTCTTATTTCTAATATACAGTATATGCAATTAATATATAATAAATACCAGTAGACTTAAAATGTGGTATACATGGCTGCGGCCCTTTATTATTGGCATGACGATACAACATTACCAATAATAAACCAATTTGATTTATAATGATAAAATGTTTATTCATAACCATTGTGACAGGAAGTCAGGTAAATCTGTGGGTGTTGTCACAGACGGGAGATACATTTCTGCCTTGTTTAGACAATTCACCAATTACTATTAGGTGTCGGCTGCAGAAATAGCCAGAAAGGATTATGGCATTGTAAAACTTCAGATGTTCAGAATGAGGCAATTAAGGCCTATATAAGTTATTCAAAGGATGATTACTGATTGCTGCATCCTGAGGCTTTTTGAGTTAAGGAGAGCAGTCAGAAAGTCTTCTGAAGAGGTGAGGTGGTTGTTGATTTCTCTGTGTGATAAAAATCAAAAAGACTATTGTTTTTTTCTGCTGTCTGACCAGCAGTGTCTGCCCAGCAGTAGGCTGTGCCAGACTCCATAGGTAGATTCCTGTGTTGTGAAGATAGATGCCCCAAGTGGCAAGGGTTTATTTTATGTTTTGTTTTGTTTATGCTGTTTTGATGCTTGCACTTGTATCCATCAATATGGAAGAATAAACCATATCCTTTGTTTTCAACCATCCTCAACTGCCTTTCTGTATAGTTCAGTGTGTAGTGAACCCATCCAGGGGATCACACACACCCGCTACCGAGCGAATCCCTCACACCATACATACAAAATAATAGTATACCAATGGTTCAGCCATAAAAGCTTAAACCAACATTACTACAGCAGTAACACCACTATCCTCTTTTGTAGAAGGGACAAAGCCACATAATGAAGGACCACGACAAGGGGAGGGATGCGTCCTCTCTGTTGCAGCCGTTAATCTGATTTGTTACTGTTGGTCTAATGTCATTTATAACTTCTTCTTTAAACTTTTGGTTTAACCAAGTTAGATTTTTGAAAATAAAGTTTGACTTTAAAGACAAGGAGACCCAGAATAAACATTTCCTCACCATAAATTCACCATCTCAACACCAAAACCTCCAGTGCATCCATCACTGGGTCTGTCTGTGCATGTTTCAAGCTTACTGAACAATCAGACCCAGTACAGTTTAAGGCTAGGAATTTGGAAATTTGAGGCAGCTTTGGACTTTCATGGTACAGTAAAGACTTTGAGGCTGGGTTCACACTGATACTACACAACATTTATACAACTTTCATCCTAATTTGCTCTGCGACATTACTCCTACATCGGTCCTACATTGGTCTGACATCTATCCGACTTTCATGAACAGGATACTACTTTGAACCGACTTTGTGATAGTCTGATTTGTCCTTTGTCACGTACCTGGTTGGAGGCCGAAATGCCGAGAGGGCTCCCCTTGCGGCTAAGTGCAGTACACCCCTGAGGTTGGGTACAGAGGGTGTAGTGCCCAGAGAAGCACAGGTTGCCAAAAGGATCCAGAAGAGAGAGCTGGTGAGTGTCTGAAGAATGCTGGAGAATACAGTAAACACCGCTGGGCTGCAGTCTCTAGAAGTCCTTGGTAATACTTGGCAAGGTGTGCACAAGGAGCAACAGTGGAAGCCGGCTGGGGATCAAACACTGTGGATCCAGGCAGGAGATGCAGGTTTGCAGGAATGGAGACAAGCTAAGATCTGGTGTTGGAAAACAGGCAGGAACAGATAACTGAAGCGAAGTCCGTGAAACAAGCCGTGATCAGGTGCTGGAGAAGGTAACTAGTCAGTAAAGCAAGCCAGGGGGTCAAACCAGGAGATCGGATCAGACAGGTCAGGAACAAGCCGGGTCACAACAGGAAATCCAAACAGTAATAATACAGAGACTCAGGAACTCAGGAAGGCTGACGACAATCCAGCAATTTGGATCAGACAGTGGCAGCCATTTATAGACCAGCAGGAGGATCTTCCTGTCACATGATGAGCCTATGGCTTCCATTTCTTCTACTGGCAAGATTGCCAGTACTTCTTCTATGGCCATTTCTTCTACTGGCAAAATTGCCAGTACTTCTTCTATGGCCATTTCTTCTACTGGCAAGATTGCCAGTACTTCTACGGACATTTCCCTGACATCCTTTGACCAATCAAAACAATCCCAGTGTGAGATAAATTCTCTTTACTGCTGCTGTAATCACATGTCGGATGTCAAAAGTCAGATGGTAAGGACAAGGATCCTACTGTGATTCGACTTTAATGATATTCAATGGAGTGAAGTAGGATCAAAGTCGGAACAAAGTACTACAGGGAGCATTTTCAAAGTCGGACTGACTTGTGTCGGACCAGTTAAGACGTCTCTCAGGGAAACATTGATTTTCACACGTCATGCGACATGAGCTCCCAATGTCGGAGCGTTTGTCAGACCAGTGTGAACCCAGGCTAAGTCTTTACCGTACCATGAAAGTCCAAGGTTACCTCAGAATTTCACAGTTGTTTTTGCAGAATTGGTAGGACAAAGATACATTACACGTTTCTCTACTTCGATAGCAACTAATATGTTTGAAGGCTATGAAATTAGCAATATTTTTACCAAACCCTTTTTTATTTAGATGTTACAAGACTACAAGGCATACGCCACATAATGCCCCTCGACTCTCATTTATTTTGAAGTTCTTTTGTAATCCAAGTCTGAGTTTATTTTATCTCTTGCCTTATGAACAAATAGCATGTTTTAGGAAATGCATTATTGTGACTATTTACTGTTAATAATCACATGCATTGAAGGGAGAACACATGCATTGTAGGACTCACATGCATTGTTGGTGTGGGTTGTGACCCTGAACGGGGCTTGCTTCTTTCTGTGGCATATGGAATTATTCACATTATGTAAATAGCACCAGTTGCAAATAAAGCATATGGTAGGAGAAATATTCCAGTTTTGGAGGTTGCCAACACCAACACAATTGCAGACAGATCAGCACCCAAATCTGGTGTTACTTTAGGTGAGAGTAGAAAGCTATTTTTATATGAATACATACCTGAAACTAACACTAGCCTTATTACCACTTCCTTTTTCTGCATGAGATATATTACACGTCTCAGACTAGTATTGGCCTCTGCACACTTTTCTGTGTTAATATGTTCCTCTTAACTAAAGGGACTTTCATTGTCTATTGTTAAGAAATAGCTCAGCAAAAAAAAGGGTTTTATCAAGAATATTTAGGACTGATCAGCCTTTTGTTAGGAATCGAAAATAAAAAGGTCTTGTCAGGTTTCTTCAGGTTTCACTGCATATGGTTGTGGTTTTCTTTGAACTGCATAGTCGTCACTTATGCCCTCAAAGAAATTCCAGCGGAATTCACCCACAGTTCTGGTCAAAAGCCAGGCTGCTTGAGCCTTAGGCTTCTGTACTGAATACAGCCTTCAGTACTATAAAGAAAAGGCCAGAAGAACCATGATACACATTTTTAGCAGCTGCAATTAATCATAGCAGCAAAAGACTAACACAATCTTAAATCTCCTTAAAGTGGATCTGACATTTGCACATTAACCTCTTAAGGACCGGACCAATATGCTGCTAAATGACCCAAGGGTTTTTTACAATTCGGCACTGCATCGCTTTAACAGACAATTGCGCGGTCGTGCGACGTGGCTCCCAAACAAAATTCACGTCCTTTTCTTCCCACAAATAGAGATTTCTTTTGGTATTTGATCGCGTCTGCTATTTTTATTTTTTGCGCAATATACAAAAATAGAGCGACATTTTTGAAAAAAAACAATATTTTTTACTTTTTGTTATAAGAAAAATCAAATAAACTAAATTTTAGTCAAACATTTAGGCCAAAATGTATTCAGCCACATGTCTTTAGTAAAAAAAAAATCGCAATAAAAAAAAAAGCTACCTAGAGGGAACAGCGACACTAATACAGCGATCAGAAAAATTATCGCTTAGTGACACTGGCAATAGGGGGTGAAAGGGTTAACTAGGGCGGATCCCGCAAGCTTTTTTAAAAAAACTGCAAGCAATGTTTCTTAAATTCATATGGAGGGGGAAAAAAACACGAATCAAGTTAACACTTTTGACAAAAGATAAGACACCGGGAGCACCGGATTTAAAAAATGATTACTATTCATTTCGACAAGTTCTGCGATAATGTCCCTTTTCTTACGGTTGCTGGCCGGTCTGCCCCGGCTCTCCAGTAAGTCCATGAGGGAAGAGAGCTTCATCCGTTCATACAGGGTCTCCATTGTCATGTGTCCTTGTAGCCGTCCTTCTGAAGATGGAATCATCCCACCGCTGCCACCAATGTAACGGTCACCACCGCTTACGACCTTCCATCCAACCACGACAAGCTTATCTGACAGACTCCGACAATATTGCATACACGATCCATATCCTTTCCCAGAATAAGACGAGACAGAGCTCCGTTCTTGCTTCCAAAGATATATGACAATTTATTAGTTTTTTTTTTCAGCTTCTTATACAGTCTCAAGCATAATGCAGTTTATCACAGGACAATGCAATCTCCACCCCCCTATTCACTCACTGAGGATAATTCTTTAATTGGTCCTCAGATCGGCACCGTATCATCAATAGGGTTCAATTAACCTTGAATAGTAACACAGACATCTAGTTGAATAAGTTTATCTAGGCAGCTTTATCACACAATGGCAGAGTCTTGTGAGAGTGGGTGCAATCCACACCATCAACGGAATGTCTTTCACATGAATAGCCAACACCTTAAGATATTTCAATAGCCTATTATACAAAGGTATGGCTCACTCTGGTCTTGTAGACCTGGATTAACACCTTTCCAAATCATGTGTGCCCAGATTGAGTAGCTAACCGCTTTCGATATTTGAAGACATCCTGCAAACATGAACTATTATCAATGTCCCTTATTAATGTCTTCTGTAACATATGAATTATGATTCTTTGTCACCCTATGGCCCTAGTGGACATAAGGTGACCCTAGACATAGGAATATCTCAGTCTGTCACGGTGCATTCCGTTACAAAGACTATAACATAGAATGAGTTAACCTTGACAGCAATAGATCTAGTAAAGATATACTCCCATAGATAATCACTGGGATGGGATCCCAGAAGTCTTGTAATGGTTTGTTACATATACTTGCGGTTCTGTTGATATGTGATCAGGTTGATCCGAGCTGCGTTGGTAACTTCCAGAGAGTCTGAGGCAGATTGAAAGTAAGGTCCCTCGTTGTAGTGTAAGTTACAGGCTCAGTGAGGAGCCTGGTGTGCCTTGGCTGCAGAGGGTGCTGATGCCCTTCCTGTACGTGGGGTCTGTGACCAGACGGTGGAAGGGTTCGGGTGTGGCATGGAGTCCCAGGTGACGGCGGGTGCCGAACAGAATAGCGGAACACCGTGCCGTCATTCTGGGGGGGTTTAAATAAGCCGTGCTGCGCAGGAGAAGGCGCTGCACGCCGGGACGCACTTTCGCGTTCCAGCGTGGAACGCAAACCCCGGCGCACCGGAAGTGACGCAGATGGAGAGAAGAGAGGAGCGCAACTGTTTGGGAAAGATATGGTTGCACTCGTTTTACACAGGATAACGCCAGTGGCGTTACACCTTGCAGATACAGGCTGTAGATAATAGAAGCAGTCCTGCCTCCAACGAATGTGTTTGTCTCATCGCCACTCCAGCCGGAGTGGGTACAGCGCCCCTGGACAGGTCCCTCTCACAGGCCTGGCAGCCAGAAAGTCACTGAGAAGGCTGAGAAGGAACAAGTCTCGGCCACCGATTTGGCTCTAATAGAATTTGGTTTAGTAAAGGGTCTCTGCCACAGGCCCAGTACTCAGGAACATGAATGTAGAGAGAATCCTCTCAGTTAATAATTAAGGAGCCACCGACTGACAGTTTGCTGCATGCAACCTGTCAGTGTCCGGTCACTCAGATCCCCAATGGTTTTGTTTGCGCCCTATTGGTTCACCTGCCTCCGGGTTCACCTCAGACCGACTCGCCCACCGAACAGCACCCAGCTGACCGGCGGACAAATTTTAAAGCATGCTTTAAAATTTGTCTGCAGGCGACATGTCCGTCGGATATGTCCGCTGGTTAGTACACTAACCAGCGGACATATCTGCCCGCACAAGCGGCGTATGGATGCAAAGCATGCTTGGATGTTTTTTACTTCCTGGGGCGGTGACGTGGCGGCGTCCACGTCACCACCACGTCACCGCGCTGTTTGCCGGCGGGGATTTTGATCCGATGGTGTGTACACACCGCCGGACGAAAATCCAGAGGAGACATGTCCGATGAAAACGGTCCACGGACCGTTTCCATCGGACATGTCCCTCCATGTGTACGCGGCCTAAGGCTGCATTCACACTATAACGCGCATATTTTGCTGCGACAAATTGCGGTGTATTGTACCGCGATTTGCCGCGACAAAATGGGTCGTTTTAACCTTTTTTTTACATAACATTGTTGTCTATTCCGAATGCCGAAAGCCGTCTGAAAAAAGAGTCCGGGACTTGTTTTGCGCTTCAGGCGTATGGCGTTTCAGCGTTCGGCGTTCGACAATGTAAAATCACGCCTCCAGCGGCACGAGCGTCGGGCGTAGGGCGTAAAAACGCCTAGGTGTGAATGCAGCCTTAGAAACTAAGAGAAGAGAATTCTGTTCTAATGGTGAAAATTGCTTACTAATGCTGATCTCCAGGATAACAATAACAGACATATACTTCCTGGGGCGGTGACGTGGCGGCGTCCACGTCACCGCCACGTCACCGCGCTGTTTGCCGGCGGGGATTTTGATCCGATGGTGTGTACACACCGCCGGACGAAAATCCAGAGGAGACATGTCCGATGAAAACGGTCCGCGGACCGTTTCCATCCGACATGTCCCTCCGTGTGTACGCGGCCTAAGGCTGCATTCACACTATAACGCGCATATTTTGCTGCGACAAATTGCGGTTTATTGTACCGCGATTTGCCGCGACAAAACGGGTCGTTTTAACCTTTTTTTTAAATAACATTGTTGTCTATTCCGAATGCCGAAAGCCGCCTGAAAAAAGAGTCCGGGACTTGTTTTGCGCTTCAGGCGTATGGCGTTTCAGCGTTCGGCGTTCGACAATGTAAAATCACGCCTCCAGCGGCACGAGCGTCGGGCATAGGGCGTAAAAACCTAGGTGTGAATGCAGCCTTAGAAACTAAGAGAAGAGAATTCTGTTCTAATGGTGAAATTTGCTTACTAATGCTGATCTCCAGGATAACAATAACAGACCTTTATATACATTCTTATAACTCTTCTCATATAAGCCCTTGTATGATTTATATCATTAACCATTAAAATTGCTGTAGAAAATGCATATAATAGTACTTAAGACATCGCCCAGAGGCGATTTGGTTCGCATGTGCCGCGCTATATAAGTTTTTCATTCATTCATTCATTCGTAGTACGTATGACTCGGTCATCCTCATGTAATTTCCTCTTTTTTTCTGGGTGCAACATACAGTAGATAGGGTGACTTTCCAGCAGGATGGTGTATGGGTCTGGAGAGGGTTAGATAAATATGGGTAACATACAGTATTTCCAATGCTTTGAAACTGGGCCTATATGGTCAACACATGTTGTGGTGTTGGGCCTCCAGCCCTTCCTCTGCTGTGCCTTTCACAGATTACAGCTGCAACATCATCACTGTGTTGTGCTTTGCAAATGGCACAGCAGAGGGAGGGGTGAAGCCACAGCACTGGTGTTAAATTAACCATAGACCTTATTGCGATGCAGCAGGGAGCTGGGAGTGCAGTTCCCCCTTTACATATCGGCAGCTCTGAGCAGAACTGAGAGCTTCTGAAAAGAGATGAGCACTGGTTTGGTCTGAACTTAGCTACAGACTAAACCCAGAAGTAAGCTGGCACTCTCGCTAAATCAGGGCCCAATCAGCCACTGGCAGGGCATTAAGCAGCTGCATGTAACAAAGGGGTGAGGATACCTATGACATTTACTGGGCTCACAGAAAGTGGACTTGAATGACACAGGGTCCAATTCCACCTAGAGTGGGTAACACCACTGAATCTATACGTGGGAAAGTCTGCGGTGACAGCGAGATAGGAAGCACATTAAAGCCAAAGCTGCTTTCATATTTTTGACTAGTGCTAGGTAGGGATGAGCTAGGGTTTGGGCCCATACCAGCTGCTAACCACTGGCACTCTAAGGCCCATATTTGAAAACAGCTAAGCAAGCTTCATATCAATTCACCCCATGCTGCTGAAAATTCAGTTCAGTTCTCCATCATCTCAATCTACGCCATCTTAAACAAGGAACTATTTCTGATCATATCACTACCAAGTCCAAAATTCACTCCAAAATTTGCAGAATAAAACCACTGTCCTCTCAACTTGTAAATACTTTCCAGCAGCATATACTATAAGAACATCAGGGGAACCCTATATTCTGCTCAAATGCAAAACTGTTGGCATACAGTGGTGCTAATGTAACCATAGAAAACCGTACCAGTGGGTTTTAACCTCTTAATTCTTGAAGTGCCAATCGTTCAATCCCACTGCTGCTCTTTTTTTTATCCAGAACATATAGGAAACCATTTTCTACATTTGCGAATCCTTGAGAACATATGGCCAGGAGAACATAAACAAGCCAATGGCCACCTACTACATCCAAATGACTCTCCTGCTGTTCTTCTTAAGATCTTTCAGCATTCAACTAAATGGTGTCAAAGAAAAACAAACATGCATAGACTTCCATTTTCTAAACCCTCAAACTACATTATCCACAGACCCACCCAGAGGCTTCCATTGCCACTCCAATTCTAAAGGAATCAGAATCACCTTACACTTTGGTGTATTAATGCAGTATCTAAAATGTTATTATATTGAAAATTCGATAATGATGAGTCATCGCAATTTAATATAACATTTCCCGCCTTTTTTATAAAATAACATATTGGACAATTGGTGCATTTTTCAACCCCATTTACAAGAACCTAAAAATATGACCTTGCCCAAACATTTTTTGAATATTGGCTTAAAATTCCAATACCAGAAATTCCATTTCCCACTTATAAACCTTTACCTTTTTAACTGCTTGCCGACCAGCCGCCGTCATTTTACTGTGACAGGTCGGCTCTCCTGGGCGAGAGCCCGTAGCTCTACGTGGGCTACTTTTGCGGCCACTAGGGGCCCCGCTTGCCCCAGAGGCCCGTGCGCGTGCCCGGCGGGTAAACACACAGCTCCCGGTCCTGTCAGCGGGGGAAATGCTGATCTTCTGTTCATACAATGTATGAACAGAAGATCAGTGATTTCCCCTAGTGAGGCCACCCCCCATACAGTTAGAACACACCCAGGAACATACTTAGCCGCTTCCCTGCCCCCTAGTGTTAACCCCTTCACTGCCAATGGCATTTTTATAGTAATCCAATGCATTTTTATAGCACTGATCACTATAAAAATGCCAATGGTCCCAAAAATGTGTCAAAAGTGTCCGAAGTGTCCGCCATAATGTCACAGTACTGAAAAAAAAACACTGATCGCTGCCACTACTCGTAAAAAAAAAGTATTACTAAAAATGTCAAAAAAATACCCCCTATTTTGTAAACGCTATGGGCCAGATTCACGAACACTTGCGCTGGAGTATTTGGATATGCGCCGCGTAACTGTGATGATGCGCCGTCGTTTCTATGTGCACGTACCCACCAAACTAGATGCGCCCAATAACGGGTCATTTGCGACCGGCGGAACGTTCCGACGCCAGAGTATCGTCAGCGCTTATTTTCGCTGGGCGCATCAGTCGCGCCCATTGATTTCCCCTGCAAATATGCAAATGAGGGAGATTTCCCAATTCACGAACGGATTAGCACCATACGCTGGCTACATGCGCCGCGCGGATCTGGTCCGTCCGGCGCAAAGTTATTTCTACAAAAGGCTGCTTTATCTTTACTCCAGACGGTCACAGGTCAGCAGGAGAGCAGCTACAGCAGCGTTACCGACGATAGGAGCTTGCTGAACAACAACACTTGCAAGGACAACACCTCTGTGTGCCAACATGCCAGGGGTAATTGTGGTCCTAGAACTACTGATGGGTCCCCTGGAACCAAGAAGGCGGCCACGTGAGAGGATATACCGCACTCGTATGAACCTCTTTGGCATGGGGGATGAGGAGGTGTATCGCCTCTTCAGATTCAGCCCAGATGCAATACTTGAACTAACCACAACCCTGCAGGATGACATCACCAGCCCAACACACCGCTCACAAGCAGTGCAGCCACTGGTGAAGGTCCTGGCAACACTCCATTTCCTTGCAAGTGGATCATTCCAGCGTACAAGTGGAGTGGTAGCTGGGATGTCACAATCCTCCATGAGCAGATGTGTGCACCAGGTTGTCCCTGCAATCCTCAGACGCATGTCCAACCAGTTCATCAGACCCACCACTGAGGAGCTGCGGCAGAAGGCAATGACAGATTTCTACAACATTGCCAGATTCCCACGCACTGTGGGGGCCATTGATTGCACACATGTGGCCCTACAGCCCCCCAGTGCCACAGAGCACATATACCGCAATCGGAAGCATTGGCATTCCATCAACGTACAGGTGATAGCCGATGCCCAACGCCTCATATGGCACGTCCGTGCCAAACACCCCGGGTCCAGCCATGACAGCTACATATACCGTCAGAGCCCCATCCCAGCAGAATTTAACCAGAACATGTATGGGGACAGCTGGCTGGTTGGTGAGTGACATGGGAGTCAGGCATGACTATCCCCTCCCGTGATGCACAACAGAAATCGCACATGCATGACTAACATTATCCTGTCTTTTCCCTTACAGGTGACTCTGCATATGCACTGGGACCCCATCTAATGACTCCTTTCCGGAACCCCCAAACCAGAGGAGAGAGAAAATACAATGAAGCACACATCAAAACCCGTGCAGTGGTGGAGCAAACATTTGGGCTCCTGAAGTCCCGTTTCCGATGCCTGGATAAGTCTGGGGGGGCCCTATTGTATTTCCCTACCTTTGTGTGTCAGATCATCGGTGCATGTTGCATACTACATAACTTTGCTATGAAAAAAGGCCTGCATATTGACATACGTGATGACCTGACCCCCGACCCACACAGTCCCCACCTGCCAGAGGACACCCAGTCTGCTGATGGAAGAGCAGTCAGGAGGGTCCTCGCCGTAGGCATCTTTGGACACTAAACCAAAACATTAATAACACAGACAGTGCACGCATGTACACCACTGATGTCCCTAGATCACACACACCACATGCACATCGCATTGGATTAGCCCAAGTCCAGCATGTAGGAGTTGGGAGCAGTAACGCCAGCGTCAAGGCCCCAATGATGTCACTGTCTATTCACACACCTTTCACACGTCATTCATTCAGCCGTGGGGTTCACTTCACCACCACGGCCGAGGGTGACACCCCTTACTTTCAGGAGTGCCACCCCCTCACATTCACACACCATTCACACTGTCCCCTGCACTCCTGACCGTGTGCAGTACAAAAATAAATTAATAATATCATATCCTGATAAATAAAATAAACAAAATCTCATAACCTGAGAAAAAGAAAAAATAAACTCATGACCTGAGTATGTCCAAAACAAAAATATAAAACAAGAAAAAAAAAAAAGGCCTCATCGGGGATGCCGGGGGCTTCTTCTGGGGGCCCCTCTCTGGCTCCGCAGCTGCCTGGATGGAGTGGGTGGGGGTGGGGGGGCATCTGGAGGTGGCTGATCCCCAGGTGGGCCACTCCTGGCAGGTGTGGCCTGCGTGCCCTCCAAGGCCCTGGCTATCCGTCCAAGGTAGGAGTTCGTCTGGGCCTGCATCCGGAGCTGACGGGTGACCTGGTAGTGCTGGGCCCGCCGACTCAGCCTCCCCTGGTCCCGGATGGCAGCACTGTTGGCCTGGACGGCTGCAGTAAGGTGCCGAATATCCCCCTGCACCTCCCCCAAAGTGGTGACCACTGCAGCGCAGTTGCAGCTTACATCCTGCACTGCGTTGCTGAGGTTGGCAACGGAGCCCAGGCTGTCAGCCACTTTCTCCAAGTGCACCGCTATGGTCCCCATCTGTTCCGTCTGCCTGGCGTGATCCCTCGCCAACTGGTCCTGGACACCATCAGACACCCCCCTGGTCTTCTGGGTCGCCTTCCTGGGGCCAGAAGATGGTTGTCCTCGGGTGGAAGGAGTCGCCCTTGAGGGGCTTCCAAGGATGGGGGAGGGGACGACAGACGGCCCAGGAGAAGGGGAGGAGACAGACAACACTAAGGTAAAGTCCTGCTCTGCCACAGCAGGATCCTCTACAACCACCTCGGCAGGTGTGGTGTGGCCACTCTCCTCCTCCACAACCTCTTCACCACCCAGTGGCTCGGGCACACGATGGCGTGGGGGGGATGGGGTGGAATGCACGCTGACAGATGATGGCCCAGCTCCGTCATCTGTGGATGACACAAAGCAGACACATGTTGGTGGTCCCACACACTTGGCACATGTACCCCCCCCCCCAAATGCTAAACAACAAATAGGGGATTATAAAACACTTACCTGTCCTTGTGCCTTCCTCCACGGAGTCATAGCCTGCGACCCCCTCCACCTGCTCCCTCTCCAGGCAGCGTGCGACCACCTCCTCCTCTGCGGTCAGGGTGACAGGACATGGGGGACCACCACCTGTGCCCCTCTCATACCTCCTGATGGAGGCCACCTTGTCCCTCACCTTGCGCCGCAGGTCATTAATTTTTTTTTGGATGTCCCCAGCAGTCCGGGTGGAGTACCCCAGGACATTGACCCTGGCAGCAATGGACTCCAGGATGCCCTGCTTCCTCTCCCGGCTGGTCTTCCGGCTTTTTTTGCCATGGAGAAAATCATTATCCGTCTCCATTGCCGAAATGATGAGCGAGACCTCCTGTGCATTAAAATTCAGGTTCCTCCTCTCTCTGGGGGTAGCGGGAGCAGCCATCACCAAACAAAAGTATCTTCCCTGGGGTGGGGGGAAGCGGAAATACTTTTGCGCCGGAATGGCGTTTCCACCAGCGCTTTTAAGCGCCCAGCGGAACGCATTGCGCTGACGTTTCCCAGGAAGTGGTGCCGACGGAAGTTGTGAGCATGCGCACAAGGGGGGCGAGTGGAGCCGCACTCACTGCGCATGCTCCGTGGATGATGCGCTGAACGTAAGCCTCTGCGCTGGGCTCCGCCCATCATTTACATATGATCACACCCACTTCCACTTGCGTCGGGTTACGCCAGCGCATTATCGTTACTCTGGCGCAAGTTTACGCGCAACTGCTATGTGAATTACAGGACTTGCGCTGAAAGGGTCTTCAGAGTAACGTAAATGAGAAGCGTTACTCCAGAGGAAAGATACTCTCATCTACCTGAATCTGGCCCTATAACTTTTGCGCAAACCAATCAATAAACGCTAATTGCGATTTTTGTTTTGTAAAAATATGTAGAAGAATACGTATCGGCCTAAACTGAGGAAACAAAATGTTTTTTTATATATTTTTTGGGGATATTTATTATAGCAAAATGTAAAAAATATTGATTTTTTTTCAAAATTGTCACTCTATTTTTGTTTATAGCGCAAAAAATAAAAACCGCAGTGATGATCAAATACCATCAAAAGATAGCTCTATTTGTGAAAAAAAAAACCTGCCAATTTTGTTTGGGAGCCACGTCGCACGACTGCGCAATTGTCAGTTAAAGCGACGCAGTGCAGAATCACAAAAAGTGCTCTGGTCTTTGGGCAGCAATATGGTCTGGGGGTTAAGTGGTTAAACATACTTTCTTTTGCCAATTCTAAAAGCACTGTAAAAGGCTACAGAGAATGCCAACTTATCTAAATGACACACATATTCATTCCAGGATACAACTGCTAATTTTCAGGAGAAAGAAAATCTGTTTGTAAAATGCTTCTAGACTCCTTTGATCATCCGCATGAGTCTCTCTTAAAAAAAAAAAAACTGATGAACTACAAACTCCTTGTTAAAATCTCTCCAATTCTTCAATTGAAATTAAAAAGAACGGGCCAATAGTGCCTTTTTAACCACTGACACATTAAGCCAGAATGACATAACTAAAAAAGAAAAGCAACAAGTTTCTCCTTACCTCCTTAGAGGGAACCCCCTGTACCCTAGTTTCAAATTTAATGTCTCCATATCCTTTAATATGCTTCCCAAGTAGAACTTGCAACAGAGCTTTTTCAACCAAACTGCCAGTCTTCTGGACCATGGATCCCAATGTGCTCTGGAGCAAGTGCTTGTAATTATTTAGACTCTAGCACCAGATCCTGATTAAGTCCTGCATAAATCAGGGCAACAGCAATACCCCTTCAGGACACTAAACAACCCTAAGCTAAATGTTAAACATCAAGCACTCAGAGAAGGGTACCTACCTAAATGGTCCTCAATTTGCTGTCTTATGCTTCGTATACACGACCGGTTTTCCCGACAAGAAAACTGACATATTTTATATTGGTCGGGAAAACCGGTGGTGTGTATGCTCCCTAGTAGTTTTCACGAAAAATTTGAACCTGCTCTATTTTTTCCTGTCGTGTTTCCCGTCAGTCTTTTTCTCGTCGCGAAAACCGCTTCTGTGTATGCTTTTCCGAGGGGAAAAAAAAAACATGCATGCTCAGAATCAAGTATGAGATGGGAGTGCTCTTTCTGGTAAAGCTACCGTTCGTAATGGAGATAGCACATTCGTCACGCTGTAACGGTCTGAAAAGCACGAAGACTGAAAAGCGCAAATCGTCTCTCACCAAACTTTTACTAACACGAGGATCAGCAAAAGCAGCCCAAAGGTTGGCACAATTTGAATTGTCAGTTAAAGCGACGCAGTGCAGAATCACAAAAAGTGCTCTGGTCTTTGGGCAGCAATATGGTCTGGGGGTTAAGTGGTTAAACATACTTTCTTTTGCCAATTCTAAAAGCACTGTAAAAGGCTACAGAGAATGCCAACTTATCTAAATGACACACATATTCATTCCAGGATACAACTGCTAATTTTCAGGAGAAAGAAAATCTGTTTGTAAAATGCTTCTAGACTCCTTTGATCATCCGCATGAGTCTCTCTTAAAAAAAAAAAAAACTGATGAACTACAAACTCCTTGTTAAAATCTCTCCAATTCTTCAATTGAAATTAAAAAGAACGGGCCAATAGTGCCTTTTTAACCACTGACACATTAAGCCAGAATGACATAACTAAAAAAGAAAAGCAACAAGTTTCTCCTTACCTCCTTAGAGGGAACCCCCTGTACCCTAGTTTCAAATTTAATGTCTCCATATCCTTTAATATGCTTCCCAAGTAGAACTTGCAACAGAGCTTTTTCAACCAAACTGCCAGTCTTCTGGACCATGGATCCCAATGTGCTCTGGAGCAAGTGCTTGTAATTATTTAGACTCTAGCACCAGATCCTGATTAAGTCCTGCATAAATCAGGGCAACAGCAATACCCCTTCAGGACACTAAACAACCCTAAGCTAAATGTTAAACATCAAGCACTCAGAGAAGGGTACCTACCTAAATGGTCCTCAATTTGCTGTCTTATGCTTCGTATACACGACCGGTTTTCCCGACAAGAAAACTGACATATTTTATATTGGTCGGGAAAACCGGTGGTGTGTATGCTCCCTAGTAGTTTTCACGAAAAATTTGAACCTGCTCTATTTTTTCCTGTCGTGTTTCCCGTCAGTCTTTTTCTCGTCGCGAAAACCGCTTCTGTGTATGCTTTTCCGAGGGGAAAAAAAAAACATGCATGCTCAGAATCAAGTATGAGATGGGAGTGCTCTTTCTGGTAAAGCTACCGTTCGTAATGGAGATAGCACATTCGTCACGCTGTAACGGTCTGAAAAGCACGAAGACTGAAAAGCGCAAATCGTCTCTCACCAAACTTTTACTAACACGAGGATCAGCAAAAGCAGCCCAAAGGTTGGCACAATTTGAATGGAATGTTCCCTTTATAGTGCCGTCGTACATGTTGGACATCACTGTTCTTTTTTTGACTGAACATATGTATGCAAGGCAGGCTTGAGAGGAATCACGTCGGGAAGAACTTCGGGTTTTGGCATGTCAGGTAAACCGGTCGTGCGTACAGGGCATTATACTTTCTTGTTGCCCTTTGAAGGATTGGGAAAATGGGTGGTTATCTTTGCCAAATCTTAAGCATTCAAATTAAAAATGACAATCAGTAGCCAACATGCTCTATACTCATGCAATACCATTAGTTCCCAAATAAAAGGCCAATATTGGACAAGCTGATGAAGATGAACCTGACTCCCCATACTGGGGTGCCTTGGATCGTCCATTAGCTGCATTAGCAAAACAACATCCTTGTGATTCCAACCTAGTGTTAATTGTCATATAGAATAATTGATAAAACCTGTCTACAGAGGTTGCCACTAGTGATCTTCTGAAAATGCCAGCTATGCAAACTATGGTGTATGTAGACAGGTGCCTACAGAAAGTTTTCCTTTTTGTGTCATGTACAGTTATTACATGTTCTATGTGCATGACTAATGTAATGTTCTATGTACTATTGGTAAAGAGAGAGTTAAAGTGATTGTAAAGTCCCTTTTTTTTATATAGTAAAGGAACAAACGTGTTATACTTAACTGCCCTGTGTAATGGTTTTGCACGGGACAGCTCAGATCCTCCTCTTCTCGGGTTCCTGGCTGGAGCTCCTCCTGTTCCTCCTGTTGAGTACCCCCCACAGCAAGCAGGTTGCTATGGGGCACCCAAGCTGAGCTGCAGCTCCATGTATCCATTTAGACATGGAGCTGCCTTTTGGCCCTGCCCCCTCTCTCTCCTGATTGGCAAACTGAGTTTGATTGACAGCAGTGGTTGCCAATAGTGCCACTGCTGTGTCCTTATGGCTTTACAAACCCTTTAATTCTTGATTCATGCACTGTCCCTGATGTCCATGGCATTTCCCTCATGTCAAGGACATAAATACCTGGGGAACTGTACCTCATGGTCAGTCCGAGTATGGGAATTGAAAAATTGAAAGAAGAAGATGTGTTTAAGATGTAGAGGTCTTGTTTTGTCAGCACCCTTCAGCAGGAACCCAGGTTTCAAACTGTCTGATGCTGTGATGAGCTCTGACTGAGCTGTCACATGATCTCCCTGTTAGTAGAATATTGAAATCATGCTGGAAGGTTGTTGTATACAGTAATACGGCTTTACTTTCTTGAAGAAATGTCAATGCATGTCTTTACAGAATGGAGAAACATGAACACAGGAACAAGGAGCATCCAAGTACAGAGAGAGGATAGACAAACATCCTGTTATATCATAGATAACATAACTATACACTATAACGGCCCTCAAAAAATCCACTCGCTTGCTCGCATTTTGCCAGTGGATATTGAGGGCTGGAGAGGAAGGGCTGCCTGGGAGAGAGGGATCCTTCTCCCAGCGCTCGCGGAAGGGAAGAGAGAGGAGAGAGCTGGCTGGTTGATCAGAGCACAGGGGGACATCACTAGCGGCTTTAATTTCAAAAGATGAGTGTTCCCCACACTCGCTGTCACACGTAGCCCTGCCCTGCCCCTGGTAACAGGGAATTTGATAGACAGATCACCCGTCCAATCCCAGGACGAGTGACACGTATCAAAGTTCCCCGGCCAGGGGGCGGGGCTGTATGTGTCGCTGAGCGGTGGGAACACAGCAATTGCAATGAAAGCTGTACCAGTGATGTCCCTCTGCGCTCTTATCATAGGCCGGCAATGCTCTTCCTCTCCTCTGCTCCCCTGCTTTATGGATACGGGCAGGCTGCATTATGGACACGGGCAGGCTGCATTATGGACACGGGCAGGCTGCATTATGGACATGGGCAGGCTGCATTATGGACATGGGCAGGCTGCATTATGAACACGGGCAGGCTGCATTATGAACACGGGCAGGCTGCATTGGTGGACACGGGTAGGCTGCATTATGGACACAGGCAGGCTGCATTGGTGGGCACAGGTAGGCGGCATTATGGACACGGGCAGGTTACATTGGTGGACCCGGGTAGGCGGCATTATGGACACAGGCAGCCTGCATTGGTGGGCATGGGTAGGCGGCATTATGGACATGGGCAGGCTGCATTGGTGGGCACAGGTAGGCGGCATTATGGACACGGGCAGGCTGCATTATTGGACACGGGCAGGCTGCATTATTGGACACGGGTAAGCTGCATTATGGACACGGGTAAGCTGCATGATGGAGGCTGCAAGTTTTGTCTAATTGTTTTTATGCTGTTTTATCTCCGCTGTAAAGCCGCCTGAATCCATTCTACATTGATTATGTTTGTGTGCATCAAAATTATTATAATTTGGATTTAATAAAAAATAGCACAACTATTGAGCATTAAAACAGTCAAACATTTATTCTACAATGTCATATTGCATTTACAAATATGTAATGTGATGTGTAAACCCCAAAATCAGTTTCCTAAAACACTGTTTATCATAATCAGTTGGAATATTTCAAATAAAATGCATATTTTTGCCTTTTTTTCACCCTTTGTTCTATCTCCCCAGCACAGCAGTGTAGGTATATGGGAATTCTAACATAGAATAAAATTAAGCCACTGGGTCAGCATGACACCTACTGTATTTCAGAAGATCAACAACTGTTTTGTTTCTCTAATAATAACTTTACTTTAAAAGTCAACAAATACTGGTTAATTTAGAGGGACTCTAATTTTGTGCAATGCTTACCTTACTCCCTGGTCCCACAGAATGTCTTCCCACCAGATAACCATTTAACCAAAGCAGCTCCTTCTTGCCAGTCATGCAGCTGCCTGTCCCCGATGTCGTCATGTACATCATTATATATCCTGTTTGCGTTAAACAGGAGAAGCTCTGTTTTCGAACCATTGAGTTTAAGATAACTGGATGTCATCCAGTTATCTATTAGAGTGAGCGATTTCTCTAATCCAAGAGAATGATACTGCTCGTTGCTGACGCGGAGATACAGTTGAGTGTCGTCTGCGTAGGAATGGTAAAGTAACTTCTGGTTGCTGATGATTTCAAAGAGGGGACGAAGATAGATATTGAACAGTACCGGTGACAAGGGAGATCCCTGAGGGACTCCGCATGATAACGTACGCATTTCTGACGTGAAAGAACCCAATTTCACTGTTTGTGATCGGTTTTCCAAGAAGGAGGAGAACCGGGGTAGATCAGCTTCTGCGACTTTGGCCACTTCAGCTAGCCTAGCGAGTAGTAGTTTGTGGTCTACCGTGTTAAAGGGCGCACTTAGATCCAGCAGGATCAGGAGAGAAGATTCTCCTTCATCTGCGGCCTCTAGAACATCATCCCATATTTTTACCAGAGCGGTTTCAGTTCCGTGCCTGGGCCGGAAGCCTGATTGAAACGTATGGAGTAATTTTTGGGTTTCTAAATGCAGTTGTAGCTGTTGTACAATTTCTTTCTCCATTATCTTGGAGAAAACATTTAGACCCGTTATGGGCCTCCTATTGTTTGGGTCTTTAGGGTCAAGGGTGTGTTTTTTCAGGATCGGTTTTATGGTACCTTGTTTCAACAAGGAGGGCACCATGCCCTCCTTGAATGATTGGTTTATAAGCTGCGTGATAGCTGGTGCCAGTATATCGGCACTTTCTTTCAGCAGTTTAGTGGGAATAATGTCATTGAGTGCTGTGCTGTTGCGCAGAGACCGAATGCTATTTTTAGTGGCAGCGATGGAGATGAGTTTTAAGGTGAATTTCGATGCTTGAGGCGGGTATATAATGGTATCGGGGTTGGGATTCGGGGCAGGATTCCTGCAGATTTCATTTTCCTCAATGCTTGTACGGATTTTTATTTTACTTGTACAGATTTTTAATTTTATTAATGAAATAATCCGATAGTTTGTTGCAAAATTCTTGTGAATCAGCATTGGGGGGCTCTAAGCAGGCTGGATTAATCGACTGTGAAACCAGCTTGAAGAGTTCGCAGGGGCGGTTTAGGGCCTTGGTGATGATGTTGGCGAAGTGATAGTCCATGGTAGTGGCTCATTTTCCCTGATCTCAATTTCCAAATCGTGTTTGAAAATGAGATCGAGGGTATGGCCTGAGACATGAGTGGGGCCTCAAATTAATTGCTGCAGACCTAGTCCTTCCAGATGGTCGATGCAGGCGTCAGCGATGGGGTCCAGTGATGAGTTGGCCCAGAGGTTGAAATCCCCGAGCACCAAAAGATGTTTGATGCTTAGGGTGTAAAAGGAGATGAATTCTGTTAATGACGTGAAAAGGTGTGTTTTTTGGCCCGGTGGTCTATAGCACAGTAGAATATGGACCGTGTCTTGGGGATTTGTTTGCAGCTGAAGAGTAAGGGTTTCCATAAATGTAAGCGAGTATTGGAGGACTGGTTTGGTGATCAAGAGGTGAATCTTGTGGATCACCGCCAGACCTCCCCCTCTTTGCTCCACTCTGTTCTGCATTTGGATGCGATAATTTTCCGACACCAATTCTTCCAGAATGGTGTTGCAATCGGCTGTGAGCCAACTTTCTGTGATAAAGAGGCAGTCTAGATCACGTTGAAGGATGAAATCATGGATTTCTTGCCGGTGTTTTACCGCCGATCTTGTGTTGACCAGAGCGCAGGATATGTGTCTGGGTTAAAGTGTCCTGATGCGATTTTTTTCCTGTTAATCGTCTATTGATTCTTAACAGTTGTTCGCTCTTTAGAGCTTTTTCGGTGATTGTTGAAAGCATTGAGGCGAATGGCTTTAATTTCTAGATGGCTTCTGCAGAGTATTTAAGATAACCCATGGTTGCAGAAAAACACCGGGAAGTATTGATAATTATGGGGGTTATGGCAGTGCTGGGGGGAGGAATAAACAAGCGAACCTGTCACTTATCCATGTCCTCCCTCCCTAAAATTGGTCCAGAGGAAGGCGAAAAACCCCAGGTGTGCTGAGCCAATCTGCCTTGACTGGGGAAAAAATTCCTTCCTGATCCCAATAGGCGATCGGTCAGAACCCTGGATCAATTGCTTTATAAGTGAGGGGTTGGCTGCAGTGACCAGTTTTTAAATTGAAATGGCCTGTGCAAAGGGGGGGTGGGGGGTGAGGATGGTGTGTTATTATGCAGTGGTTGTACCAAGATGGCCGCCGACCGGGACCACGGGGGAGAGAAGGCGCTTGTAAGGGTACAGTGGGGGGGAGTCCTTGGGGGGGCCTGAGGCGGATGGTTGTTTTAACTAGTTTCCCTGTCCACTTCGGCATGAGGGAGGGGTGTCCCGCTAGGCCGCGGGCAAAGCCGCGGACTTTCCTGGGATGCTTCACGCGTGTCTGTGGCCACGATCCTCGCTGCGGTGGTTTCCAGCGGAAACCCGAGGGTTGCGGTGGTTAAGTGGTGAGAGGGGGATGGCGGAGGGGCGAGGGGGGCAGCGGGATGGTGTGTGGGATGACGTGGGGGGTCCCGGTTGTCTGGTCGTCCGACCCCCGGGACTTCGAGAACCGCAGCTATCCTTAGAAGGACGGCCGCATCCAGTCCCGGGGGGGTAGACCAGACAGATCGGGCAAGTGCTTACCTTAAGGCAATCACTGCAGGAACAGTGCAGGGACAGTTCAGGGGGGAGAGGAGCGTTGCTAGTCCTGGGTGAGCTGCAGTAAGGCTGGGCTGGGCTGGGACGAGACCTGCCTGCCTCCCTGCCTGGAGCCAAAGCGTACACTCCCTACTCCTAGGGAGACGTGCGCCGTAGTGTGCTCCTGTAGCTAATCCTCCTGTAGCTCAGTTCTCCGTGTAGAGGCGGCAGGGGATAGATGCAGCATAGAGAGGGATCCCAGTAGCTGCTGGGTCCCAAACCTTTTCTGAAAGGATCCCAGCTGTACGTGGGGGATCGACTTGAGAAGAACCTGGAGGCAGGTGATCCAATAGGGCTTGAACGAACCATCGGGGATCCAGTGACTCTAAATCTATTGGGAGGACTCGCTCATTTCAATTTCACGTTCACTCAAGCACTAAGCCTGTGGCAGAGGCCTGAGCCAGGCCTGTGGCAGAGGCCTGGTCCTCCCAACATTTGCAAGTGACGTTCCAGCTGGCAGGCCTGTGGCAGGGGTCTGTCCAGGGGCACTTTACCCATCCCGACTGGAGTTGCGACGAACTGAGTTCATCACTGCTGAGAGCAAGACTGCTCCCTTCTTCTTCATATCCAAGGCCTGATACTCAAGCTCTCTCTCTCTCTGCTCATCAACCTTTTCTGTCCTATTCATGTTGATGAAGGCCATGTTGGGCCTTGGAATAAAGCATTGAAGAAAACCCAACTTAAGACTGGACATTCGCTCTCTTCCTTAACTCACAAGTATCACCTAGACACCTGCCAGGTAACACAACACGCTTATACTCGGCTCCTTCGGGGGTAGTGCTAAACAGATATGACATGTTTTGTATTTCTATTTTTTTTATTAACTTTTATAAACACTTTGAGCTAATTTGAAACATATGTGCAGGAGACTGAGAAGTAAGGAACATTGTTTTTTCAGCCATTGTCATATGGTGATTTACAAGTGCTCTGTGATAGGGAGTCAGCTTGCTTATCCTGCTGTACCTTCAATTCTCCAAAAGTGGCATTTTCAGGTGCCAGCTTAATGTGACATGGGAGAGGACATCGTTTTACTCCTGATGAACTCTACCTTATTATAGTAACTTTGCTGTGATTATTATTTAACCACTTGCTGCCCGCCATATAGCAGAATGACGGCGGGAAAATGGTTGTGATATCCTGACCGGACGTCATATGAACCCATGCACAACATGGGGGCACACAACGCAGCGATCGGAGGTGCTGTGTGTCAGTCTGACACACAGCAACTCTGATCATGGTATGGAGCCTCTGATAGAGGCTTCTTACCACGTGATCAGCTGTGACCAATCACAGCTGATCATCGTGTGAACCAGGAAGTGCCGGTAAACAGATTTTCTTGATTCACGCTGCAGGAAGAGCCGATTGGTGGCTCTTCCTGTCAGAGGGGGGTCTGTACTGATAATCAGTGCATTGATTATCAGCACAGCCCCCATCAAAAGATGCCAATCAGTGCCCAACACCTGCCAGCCTGTCCCCTAATAAATGCCCACAACAGTGCCGATCAGTGCCCAAAAAATTGCCAATCAGTGCCCCAAAGTGCCAATCAATGCCACTCTGTAATGCCAGTCAGTAGCTCCTCATCAATGCTGCCTATCCAGTGCCGCCTTGTAGCTGGCCAGCTAGAACCTGTCCTAGGTAGCTAATATAACCTACGTGTATATACAGCTAAGCCTGCTGGGAACCTAATGTAGAGCACATGTGTTTATGTGGGAGACAAAAGCAGAGTTATTCACTGTGATTTTGTGCTAGGATTTCATAAAACAGTTGTATGTTGTGTTCACAGAAGCAAAAGAAAAAATATGCCTTTAAGAGTCATTTGTTTGTATGGCAGCAGGAGGTAAGCAAAGTTATTCATAGTTTAATTCATGCCAGAAAGCATAGAGTTAAGCTTTTGTGACTCATCAGAAGCCTTGGCCCAATCACAGCTAATCTCACATTGAGCAGAGTCTTGACCTATCACAGCCTCCTTTGCATCCATTTCTGTCTGGGAGTTTCCTAATACTCCATATGCTGCTAGATTATTCATTCCACTACAGAGACAGAGAGCCACATGGAGACAGAGAGTAGAGCAGAACAGACATAAGGCCAAAGTTGTGTTTTATGCAAGCCACGGGCTAAAAATAGGTATGTGACACAGTTATATATATGTTCTAATTGTAAATAGTGTGGTTAGAACTGTATACTGATCTAGTTGTGTGTTCACTTGTAGTTCCACCATACCTGCAAACCATACTTTCATACCATACCATATCATACTTTAAACCAAACCAAACTAAGCTAACCCTGCAAAAGCAACCCTGCAAACCAAGTTGCAAACCACAGTTATACCTTTCAGAGAAATCAGAGAATGCTTTGATAACTTGCAGAGAGAGAGAGTAAATACTGAAGAAAGAAATATATCCACCATCTTATGTTAAATGACAAGATTGAATATTTGAACCACCACTTTCTGTTATACTTTATTCATCACGTGTTTTTGTACATGGACTGTCTGCTGCAAGCAGCAATATTATATATATGAACAAAAGTGAAGTTAATAAAGAAGTTATTTTAAGCATTTGGTGTGCTCTTTAAACCTACTGCTTCCATAGAAGGGCAATAGAGGAATTTCAGAGTAATAGACAGTCTTGTTGGACTGAAAAGTTAGAGATATCACAATTCTTCTAATGCCACAGCGCATGAGGCACTTCATAGTGCTGCGCCTGCCACAGTGGAACTATTTTTCCCTTTGAGGGAAAAGCGATAGCGCTCCTCAACTTGCACAGTAAAGAGCGCATTTGAGCAGCGGAGCGCCAGCATATACCGCCGCACAGCAACCGATCCCTGAGTGAACAAGTAAAGACACCTCAGCGGAGCTACCATAGAGGCTATAGAAGCGTGTTTACTCAAACTGCACCCGACTCTTAAAGTGGCAGAACGGCAAAGGCAAAAAGCACCAACCCTCCTGCGACCCCCAGAGAGAGAAAAAGACGCATGGTGGGAGACCAAAGTCCAGACCTAGAGTGCCTGCACCGCCACCCACGAAGAGGCCACGTACTGCAGCCAGCTAGTTTCCCGCCACTAGGCCCAAAGCCTGCATCAGTGCATCGCAGAGCATCATCGCAACTCATCACAAAGCAACGCATCACAGCTCATCGCAGTGCATCGCAAGTCATCGCAGAGCATCACAACTCATCGCAGAGCATCGCAGCTCATCGCAGCACATCGCAACTCATCGCAGAGCATTGTAAAGCATTGCAAAGCATCGCAAGTCAGCGCAAGCTTCTTATCAAGAAAAGACAAGTCTCCTCTATGACTGACATTTGTTCCAGCAGCCCACAGATCACAGTATCCTGCTCTTCAGAAATAAGGTCAGAGCTTTCCTTTTATTACTTATCATTGCACATAGGCTTTTGCATAGAGA
Organism: Rana kukunoris; assembly: GCA_029574335.1. Taxonomy (NCBI): domain Eukaryota; kingdom Metazoa; phylum Chordata; class Amphibia; order Anura; family Ranidae; genus Rana; species Rana kukunoris. The sequence continues at coordinate 82,967,806 of CM056060.1, forward strand.
GACATTTTCGTGTTCTAGAATAAAAGACTGTAAAGTAAAACAAAGGACACTTTGTAGTATACAGACTCTAAAGTATTTAAAGTGAAAGTCATTTATTGGCTGCATCTTTTGCTATTGCATTTAAAGTGAAAGTAATTTATTGCTTTCATTTATTGTTATAGCAATTAAAGTAAAATGTCTAAGGCCGCGTACACACGGCTAAATAAATCCGATCAAATCGGTCTGACAGACCGATTTGATCGGATTTGCTGCTGGGCTATTTTTGTTTGATCATGTACACAGATCAAACCAAAATCCCCGCCGGCACCGCACCAGGAAGTAAAAAACTTCCACGCATGCGTCGAATCCATTCGACGCATTTGCGGGCAGATAAGTTCGCTGGTTAGTGTACTAACCAGCAGACATGTCGGACGGACGGGTTCCCAGCAGACAGATTTTAAAGCATGCTTTAAAATTTGTCTGAAGTGAAAGAAAAATGGATAGCCGCACTCCAAAACCTGATGGGTGGTCTTTTATTCAATAGACAGCATGAATAAGCACTGATCCAGTGCGAAACGTGTCGGCTGTTCCTTGTTTCCACTGCTGTGACCCTATTTTTGTACATGCTGTCTATTGAATAAAAGACCATCCATCAGGTTTTGGAGTGCGGCTATCCATTTTTCTTTGTCTTCATTTTGCTTAGTGCACCGCCAGCACCCTCGGTATCCTGCACCACCTGTAACCATTTAGTGATCCCACCTGGAGCGGTGACTCCTTTCTCTTTAAAATTTGTCTGCTCGAAAAACCTGTCTGTCCGCCCGTACACACAATCGAATTTGATCGTGTGTACGCGGCCTAAGCCTAGTATTACCATGCCACTGTTAGAGGATACATAGATAGATAGGATAGAGGGTGAAGAGCAAGTGAACCTGTCTGAGGTAGAAGAGTCTGATGCAGCATTAGCCTTGCCCCAAACAAGTGAGCTAAGACGCTCAGAACGTATCAGAAAACTGACCCCAAAAATGCAGGAAAATTTGGAGCAAGAAGCAGCATTAAAAGGAAAAAGGTTCACCAGAATGTATGATAAGTGGAAATTATACATTAAAGATGTTCGTAGAAAGCTAAAGCAAGATAGTATAAAAGAAAACTTGAGTGATCTGGTAGAGACGATAGAAGAATCTGAATCAGAGCTTATGGCAGTGTATGTCAATCTGCGGTCTTCCACAACACCTTCCCAGGATAATGTGAGGAACATGGACACATGTACTGCAGTCACTAAAGATATAGTAAAGCTCATGAGAGAATTATCATCTGAAGCCAACTATGATGAAGTTAAGGCGAGAAAGAGAATGAACGAGCTCTTCACAAGAGACTATGCTAGGTCCTTAGGGGGAACCACAATCTCAAGTGGGACTTCCTTCACTAGCAGAAGTGCCAGTCACACATCAGAGCCCTCAAGTACTCTAACCAAAAGAAAGGAACTTGTTGAACAACTTGCTGTCAAGAAAGCAGAAATCGTAATGGAACCTGCTCACCTCCATACATCCAGGAGAATGAAAGGAAACCTTCAGTATGTAGTGAAGAAAAAAGTCATTGCCCTTCCATTCCTGCCCAGAAAGACGAAAAAAGAGACTCACTTAATTTAGAACTAAGTGATAAAATAAAACAGGATAATTCTACTCCTAAATGTCACTGCAATGATCAGGAGAATGTTGCGTCTATTGTCCCAGCAAGACGGCAGAGTACAGTCCCAGCAAGACTTCCCATTCCAGAACCTACTGTATTTTCAGGGGACATACTGAAGTTCATAGAGTGGAAGGCAAGTTTTGAAATGATCATTGAGCATCATTGTTCCAGACCAGTTGACAGGTTATTCTACCTTCAGAGATATGTTGGTGGAGAAGCAAAGAAAGCCCTTGAAGGTAACTTCTATAGAACAGACGAAGAAGCCTATAAGCAAGCCTGGGAAAAGTTAAATGCAAGATATGGTCATCCTTTCTTAGTACAAAGAGCCTTTAGGGAGAAATTGAATAACTGGCCCAAAATAGGTCCCAAGGAACACTTCAAACTCCAAAAGTATTGTGATTTCCTGCAAGCATGCAGCAATGCCATCCCACATGTACGAGGACTAGAAGTACTGAACGACTATCTAAAAAATCACAGGATGCTAGCCAAGCTACCTGAAGAAGTGGCTTCTAGATGAAATCGCTATGTGACTGAACAGTTAGATCTAAATAAGGACTTCCCAAGTTTTGAAAAGTTCTCTGAGTTCGTTAATAGGGAAGCACGAATAGCATGTAATCCAGTAACAGCATCTTGCGCCTTAAAATCCTTAGAAGAAAGGCCTGCAAGAGATACAAAACGTGCAAGATCAACTAGCTTTGCAATCAACACAGCAGCTAAAGGTCTAGATACCTGCGAAAGCAAGCTTAAAGTCACTACTGGGTTAAGTAAAGAGACAGAACCGACAAATCCTCAGACTACCTTTAAGTGTATGTTCTGTGGAGAGAACCACTCCATACACAAGTGCCAACAATTGAAAGAGAAGTCCTCAAATGAAAAGAAAAAAATTGTACTTGATAACCAACTGTGTTTTGGATGCTTAAGAAAAGGCCATGTTACTAAGGAGTGTAAGAAAAAGGCTACATGCAGCGTCTGTAAAGGAAGCCATCCTACGCCACTACATGAAGAACGTCCAAAGAAGGATGAATCCTCAATACCTAAATATGCTGAGGAAGAAAAGAAAGTATCAGTATTCTCTTGCAGAATAAGGGAAGGAAAAAGCAATGGCACATCAATGGTTGTACCAGTGTGCATTTCAAATCCTAAAAGGAGGAACAAGAAGGTATACGCCTATGCACTACTGGATGCCCAAAGCGACGTCACCTTCATTGATCAATAAATCTGCAAGAAATTACAAGTGGCTACAGAACCAGTGAAGCTCAAGCTCACCACAATGACGGGGAGAGACACATTAGTGAACAGTCAAAAGGTTAAAGGACTGAGAGTTAGAGGACTTCATTCAAACCTCACATTAAATCTACCTCCATCTTATAAGAAAGATGACATACCTCTAGATCGAGATCGTATACCTACCTGTGAAACAGCCAATAAATGGGAGCACCTATCTATCATATCTCATGAGATGTCCCCGCTGAAGGAATTTGGTGTCGGACTGTTGATAGGCTACGATTGTCCCAAAGCTTTGGTACCACGAGAGGTAATCACAGGAGGACAGGGTGAACCCTATGCTGTTTGAACTGATCTAGGATGGGGTGTTGTTGGAGGAAAACAGCAGATTGCAAACTCAAGACAGGTGACAGGATTGTGTCATCGAATATCTGTCCAAGAGCTACCAACTGTAAGTTCAGCAAAGGTAATCAAGATCCTTGAATCTGACTTTGCAGACATAAGTTCTGAAGAAAAGAGTGTATCCCAAGAAGACAAAAAGCTCGTACACACTCTAGAAGAAAGTATTCAGCAGAATCAACACGGTTATCTTGAAATGCCCTTACCCTTTAGAGAACGACCTTGTCTGCCAAATAACAGAAATCTTGCCCTAGCAAAATTGAAAGGCTTGAAGAAAAAGATGGGAAGAGATCCCAAATTCAAGCAGGATTATTTGAATTTCATGGAAGGCATCCTTGAAGAATAACCAACCTAAAGAAGGAGAAGTGTGGTACATCCCACATCAAGGTGTTTACCACCCAAAGAAACCATATAAAAGTAGTATTTGATTGCTCAGCAAAGTATGATGGTATTGGTAATGATGGTAAGACCAGATCTTACAAACACTCTGCCTGGAGTACTCTTCAGATTCAGAAAGTATCCCATAGCGGTCATGTGTGACGTTGAAAAAATGTTCCACCAGTTCCATGTGAAGAACGAAGATAGAGACTTCCTGAGGTTCCTATGGTGGGAGGACGGAGATACAGATACAGAGCCAGCAGAATACAGAATGAAAGTACATTTGTTTGGAGCAGCATCGTCTCCAGGTTGCGCCAATTATGGTATGAAGTACTTGGCTAATAAAAATAAAAAGGATTGTCCATCAGCAGCAAATTTTCTTAAGAAAAACTTCTATGCAGATGATGGTCTTATACGTCTAGAGTCCACAGAATCTGCAATCAAATTAGTAAAGGAAAGTCAAGAATTATGCGCAAAAGGAAACCCGCGCCTTAACAAATTCATCTCAAACAACAGAGAGGTACTGGAATCCATCAGTGACTCTGAGGCCTTGTACACACGAGGGAATAAATCCGCTGAAACTGGTCCGACGGACCATTTCATCCGAAAGATCCGGTCGTTTGTATGGTCAAACGGACCGTTTCGGACGGATTTTTCCAGCGGAACAATTCCAAAGCATGCTTTGAAATATTTCCGCCGGACCCATGTCCGTCGGATATGTCCGCTCGTTAGTACACAAAAGCCTCGGACAAAAAACCCGCGCATGCTCAGTGAAAACGATGGGACGGGAGCACTCGTTCAGGTAAAACTCGCGTTTGTTTGGGACCTGGCACATTCGTCACCTAAACTCTCTATATAGTGTTCCGTTTAGATCGTTTTTTTGTGCTTTCTTCTCTTGCTAGAATGAACCCGTTCTTTTGTCCAGATGTCACATACTGCTAGCTTGCATTTTCATTATTTATTTTTCTATTTGACACAGTTTGCTTGCCAGATGTCCCCACATTTGTTTATGTTCTCCACTTTTTCAAAATTTCTCTTTGGACTTAATGTTGAGTATTTAGTTTTTTTTGAAGATTTGGATTTAACGTGTTTGGAATATTTCAAATTTTTTTTTTTTTTCTTGTTTCATCCTTTATTTATTTTTTTTTCTCAAAAATGGACACTTCTTTGGGGTTTACCAAGTTCAAACATAAAAGGTCCCCCCCCCCCCCCTAAAAGGAGTTTGGGTCCTTTGCAAATGCCACATTTTGTTTTCCAAATGTCTGATGCTTACTCACCACAGTATTAAACACAATAGACAAGGTTTGAAAGTAAATACAAAAGCCATTTATTTCCGGCCAAAAAATAAATTATAAATCACCAGAACGGCAGAACTTGATGAGATTGCAACATACATGCATACTTGGCAATTACAACATGATGAAGGACAAATTAAGTAACCTCAGGAGTCAATATCAAAAATCAGGATCAGCAGCACATGAACAAAGGAACCCAAGCTGTGCTACTACAACGAGCTCAGTTTTTTGGACAATAAACTGGATGGCAGGGATTCATCTTCTCGACTTTCTAGCAGACTTCCTTCCAGCGAAACTTCCACGGGTCCGTCCACGGAACCTTGCAGGTGGGGCTGATGTGGCAGGAGGAGGATGAGGATGATGGGGAGCAGGCCAAGCCGGATCCCACAGCACAGTGTCCCTGGTCAGCTCGTTCCTTTTCATCCTGGCCAGGACCTGATTTATAATGTCCTTGGCCAGGCTTTTTTGCTCCTCCCCCCCTTGGTTCAGCTCATTGGCCACAAATGCGCTATAGCATTCCGTTGGGTTGAGGGGGGCTCTCATGATTTCGGCAGCCTCCCGGATGACCTGAAGGCTTTCATCATGCACCTCCCTTCTGCGCCTCTTTGCAGCTGGTGGCCTCATTTGGAGGGGAGGAACTTGGCTGATTGTGCTCAGCCTGGGCCTGGGGACCTGCTGCACCTCACTTGACCCGGCCTCCTCCTGGCTGCCACTCACCCCTTCCGCCTGGCTGACATGGGCCTCAGGAGCTGCCACCTCCTGGCTGGTCTCTTCTTCCTGTGTATAAAAAAGGCAACATGTTGTAATTTTTGGCACAATCAAGCACACACATTTTATTTCTCTAGACTTTTTTAGTTAGTATTAATTGAAATTAAACAGACTGTCCTTCTGACCCCTGCATTTGGCATCCCTGTTTGTTTTTTGTTTACAAGATCAACTCACGAATTCAAAATAAATAGCAGCACAAAACTAGTTTTGAAAATACTAGACCTCACTGAAGATGGCCAGATCTGGCTCCATGTCAGCCAGCCCTGCTTCTGATTCTGCAGGGCTCCTGGGATCCGGGGAAGTTCCGCTGGGAGGAAGTGTTGAAACCGAAGCCCTGCCATCCAGTTCATCATTCAAAAAACTGAGCTCTTTGTAGTACCAGAGCTTGGGTTCCTTGTTCTTAGCTGCTGCTGATCCTGATTTTGGATATTTCCGTTTTTTATAGACATTCCTGTAGCTTCTCCTGAGGTTACTGAATTTGTCCTTCACCATGTCGCCTGTGCAACTTGGCACCCAAGTGTGCAGGTATGTCGCAATTTCATCAAGTGCTGCCTCTCTCTTTCCAGTGTCCAAATAATGGGTGTGTCTGGTGTCCCAAAGAAGGGGCATATCCCGATATCGGGCTATTAATTGCATTGTAGCCTCCTTCCCTTTCAGCAAATCCATTCTTTTGGGCTGCTTCTAAAAATGTCGCTTCTCAATAGTAATGTCTAGAATAGAAATTGCCAATCAAACACAAAGCACAACTTTCCAAAGGCTCAGCTTTGTCATTCTTAAAATATGTGCACATTCATTCATTTTAGAGCATCTACTTTATACAAACACAGTGTCTTATGCTGCTACATAGCTGGCCTGCTCTGCCGCAATGTTGTAACCCCCAAAAAGTTGGCATTCAGAGTCCATGTTGCAAGTTGTAGCATGTAGTTAAGAACACATCCACCATGAATATGAATGCTAGCATTCACCTCAAGGCACTAGTTCATGTGTAGCTATCATGCCCCTCAGCATTGATGGCAGAAAACACTACCTACTTATCTCTGTCCAACCAATACACAACACTACTGGCATGATCTGACTGCATACTCAAAAATACAAATAAAGAGGAAAGAGCATTCTCTACATATATCTTGATGAAGTGATGTGTCCAAGCACTTTACTCTCTAAATGTTATGGTGGGCCCCAAAATACATAAATAACAGTGGCCTAAAAAGGGTGCAAACAACATCTAAAAGCTCCATCCCCCATGCCTGTTCAAATTATAGGCCTCTGATCCGATGTTTGCATTTACCTTCGTCTCTCTCTCTCCTCGTTTCCGCTCGAGTAATCTCCGCGTAACCTACGTAATCACGTCGTTTCCATTATATTCCCCACGCAATCAAGAAACGTCACCCTCGTCTCCGCCCATGACGTACCAATTTCTGCTTTCCACGCCCATCTGCAACGTTGATTGGAAAATATGGCGATGTCACACGAGCGCACATTAGCCTCTGATCGGGATCAGGAAGGGACACAGGCCGGAACGTCCCGATCCAGGCCAAAACGTTACAAGGCCACAAACATGTCTCTACAAGAGATGGTGGAGTTGGTGTCCATCCTGCGACGGAAGGACTATGATGGTGAGCATGGCCCATACAGCACCCCTAACCGGAGGAAGTCAAAAATTATGGATAAGGCAGCAAGGAAACTTTATGAGATGTTTGGGGTCACCAGGTCCAAAGAGCAGCTCCGGAAACGCTGGTCCGACTTAAAACTGCGCGAGCCAGAGCAGTATCGCAAAATAAAAAGAATCATAGAAAAAAGTAAGTACTTTAAAATGTCTTTGGAGTGCCTATTTTTGTCGGAAATGTTTTGCCATGTATATTTCGCCATCTGCCTCGTTGGCCTGCTTGTATTTTTTAAACCCTGCCTTGTAAATTTAGTAATGTTTGTCTAATATAAATCCGACGACTTGCCACGATCGTAGTCAACATCGTTCCAATCACATCGTTTATCCTCAATCCGCGGTTCCAGGAACATCACACCTGGACGAGGCTATTTGGCGAAAAACATCGTTTTCAGAAACAATGTTGAAAATATGATGTGTTTGTGCAAACTAATAAGTTTATTTAAAAAGGCAATCAGGATTCTGTAATTCACACAGTGCTGAGATAACTTAATATGCAGCTGTTTGGACATCTGTAATTTAGAAAACCTGTCTACCCACATAAAATAGTCATTTGGAGTTTAGGAGAAGGGACTCCAAAAAAGACTTATTCAGGAGGCCAGACATGTGTGTCACTTCCCCAAAAAGCCTCATTATATCACAGCTAGGGAGACGTCAGCTAGCAAAAAAAAGGGACATGGTTTGTGCTGTAATAAGGCCAAAACTAGAATTGTAACGCCACTTCTAAGCAATGTTTGCTAATTAGTCCCTCCAAAAAGATCTGTTTGCTGATTTTGTTTTTTTGTATTTTGTTGTTTTTAGGGGAAAGAAGAGGACAGCGCTATGAGGAGTCAGGGAGGCCCACACTGTCTCCCAAACGGCACGAAAAAATGGTTGAGCAGGAGGATGATGAAGAAGGAGAGGAGGAAGAAGGAGAGGAGGAAGGGAGAGAGGAGGAAGGCGGATTGTTGGAGGAAGGCGGATTGTTGGAGGAAGGCGGATTGGTGGAGGAAGGCGGATTGGTGGAGGAAGGCGGATTGGTGGAGGAAGGCTGATTGGTGGAATTTGGTGGATTAATGGAGGAAGGAGAAGTTGAAGAAGAAGGAGAAGTTGTAGAAGATGTTGAACTTGTCAGTACAACAGGTCAGTGACACCCCAGCTTTGCAGGGAAAAAGAGATGTAGATAGGCCTGCACCTTACTTACTTACAATGTTGTGTTTTTCCTTTGGCCTTTTTAGGGGATGAAGATGGGATTAGCACATCTGTCGCTCCTATTTTTTCTCGTGCAAGTGCACAAATCCTAATACAGCAGATAATGGAGTGCAGCACCGATCTGGCCAATATGAGGGAAAGGATGGTGGTTATGGACCAAAACTTCAAAAACATGCTCGATATTTTGGGACGTATATAGAAGACTATCCCCCCCAGCTGCCCCCCATGCCCCCCCTGCCCTCACCCCTAACCACCCCACTCTCAAAGATGTTGTATAATGTTCGTTTAATATCCCCCAAATTTGGAGGAGGCACACACACACACGGGTTTATTTACTGAAGCTATAAGGGGCAAAAGCAGCATCACTTGGCATATAAAACAATCATCTTCCATGTTTGGATGCGAAGTCTTAATTGACTAAGCTTAATTTAGAAGCTGATTGGCTTATATGCACAAATAAGCCGGAGTTTGGACTGTTTAGTAAATAAACCCCAATGTCTGTTCACATGTGCGTTCTGCCAGCACAGGACATTAATTGTATGTGCTTTGTGGGTGCAACCCCTTCCTTACTTATCAAGTAGGTGACAGAAAGGGGTTGCACCCACAAAGCACATACATTGATCACCCATGATGGCAGATAGCACATGGGAACATTTCGCATGGGATCTCATGTGAAAAAACACCATTTGGCCCATCACACACACAGCATGTGTGCATCCTCAAATTTTGGGGGATTCCGGTGTGACCTAAGACCATGTTGTCTGGGTTTGTTATGCCAAATAAAAGGTTGAACTTTGTAAGTTCGATTGTTAGATATGTTTGTCAAAACCACAAAATATTTTTTGAATAAATAAATACTTTCTAAACCAAGTTTTCTAATTAAAACACAAAAATGTTCGTAAATAAAAAACAAATAAAAAAACCTTTTAAAAACACACACACACCAGTGGCTTCTTATTTCTAACCTCAATACCCAGTTTGTAGAAGAGTGACTAGAATGTGCAATTGTGTGTATTTACTAAAACCTGCTAACTAAATTGGGCACAAGAAATGCACTAGTTTCAGAACCTGGAAGACAGATAAAAAGAGAAAAAGCAATAATGACAAACAACTGTATAAAGTCCAATGGTCAAATTATTTATTATTTATTGGTAATATTTCTTTATTTTGGGGGCCGAATTATAAAGAAATATTAATCTGGCATAGCTACAGTAGGTGACTGGGATATTGTGTCAATCTCGCTCCCTTTCTCGGCGAGATTGACCACCTACGAGCCCCATCGCGGGAGCCAGCGCCGAGCTGGCTTGCCGCGATGGAGACAAAGCCGTCATAGAAGCGACGGGAATCCGACGCGGATTCCCGCCAATTCTACACGTGGGCGGAGTTTGTTATGAATCCTGAAGGAGAAATCCCCGCCGGATTTAATAAAGAAAAATCCGGCATGGGTTCCCCCCTCAGGAGCATAACGGGCCCTTAGGTCGGTTACGGGTTGTAAGGAGACCCCCTACGCCGAAAAAACGGCGTGGGGGTCCCCCCACAATCCATAACAGACCCGTATCCAAAGCACGCCGGCCGGCCGGTCAGGAAGGGAGTGGGGGCGAGCGAGCCCCCCCCCCCTCCTGAGCCGTACCGGGCAGCATGCCCTCAACATGGGGGGGTCAGGTGCTCTGGGGTAGGGGGCGCACTGCGGCCCCCCACCCCAGAGCACCCTGTCCCCATGTTGATGAGGACAGGGCCCCTTCCCGACAACCCTGGCCGTTGGTTGTCGGGGTATGCGGGCGGGAGGCTTATCGGAATCTGGAAGCCCCCTTTAATAAGGGGGCCCCCAGATACCGGCCCCCCACCCTAAGTGAATGAGTATGGGGTACATTGTACCCCTACCCATTCACCTGCAAAACAAAAGTTTAAACACAAATAAACCACACAGTGTATTGAAATATTTTATTAGTTGGCCGCCGGGGGGGGGTGTGTATGATCGCTTTTAGAAAAGCGCCCCCCTCCGGCGGGCTTCTGTGGGGGGGTGGGTGCCGCCGTCTGGTTCTTTTCCGCCGCCGGGGGGGGCGCTTTGATAAAAGCGCCCACCACCCGGCGGGCTTCTTTCGACGTCTTCGGCGGCTGGGGGGTCTTCTCCCACTCTCCGTTGTCTTCTCCCGCTCTCCGGGGGTCTTCTCCGCTCTCCGGGGGTCTTCTCCGCTCTCCGGGGGTCTTCTCCGCTGTCCGGGGGTCTTCTTCTTCTTCAGGACTCGCCGCCGCTATCTTCGTGTGTTAGCTCAATTACTAGCGGCGGCGGTCCCCTCTTCTGCGACGTCGGCGTCTTCTTCTTCTTCTTCTTCTTCTGCTGTCCAGATGTTGACGCGACGCTTCCTCCCGCTGTTATGCCCGGCGCGCGGCTCGCAGCGAATTATATAGGCCTGTCTTGTGACGTCGCAGTCCCATCATGCTCCGGTAGGTACCACGTGATACCTACCGGAGCATGATGGGACTGCGACGTCACAAGACAGGCCTATATATTTCGCTGCGAGCCGCGCGCCGGGCATAACAGCGGGAGGAAGCGTCGCGTCAACATCTGGACAGCAGAAGAAGAAGAAGAAGAAGACGCCGACGTCGCAGAAGAGGGGACCGCCGCCGCTAGTAATTGAGCTAACACACGAAGATAGCGGCGGCGAGTCCTGAAGAAGAAGAAGACCCCCGGACAGCGGAGAAGACCCCCGGAGAGCGGAGAAGACCCCCGGAGAGCGGGAGAAGACCCCGGAGAGTGGGAGAAGACCCCCCAGCCGCCGAAGACGTCGAAAGAAGCCCGCCGGGTGGTGGGCGCTTTTATCAAAGCGCCCCCCCCGGCGGCGGAAAAGAACCAGACGGCGGCACCCACCCCCCCACAGAAGCCCGCCGGAGGGGGGCGCTTTTCTAAAAGCGATCATACACACCCCCCCCCCCGGCGGCCAACTAATAAAATATTTCAATACACTGTGTGGTTTATTTGTGTTTAAACTTTTGTTTTGCAGGTGAATGGGTAGGGGTACAATGTACCCCATACTCATTCACTTAGGGTGGGGGGCCGGTATCTGGGGGCCCCCTTATTAAAGGGGGCTTCCAGATTCCGATAAGCCTCCCGCCCGCATACCCCGACAACCAACGGCCAGGGTTGTCGGGAAGGGGCCCTGTCCTCATCAACATGGGGACAGGGTGCTCTGGGGTGGGGGGCCGCAGTGCGCCCCCTACCCCAGAGCACCTGACCCCCCCATGTTGAGGGCATGCTGCCCGGTACGGCTCAGGAGGGGGGGGGCGCTCGCTCGCCCCCACTCCCTTCCTGACCGGCCGGCCGGCGTGCTTTGGATACGGGTCTGTTATGGATTGTGGGGGGACCCCCACGCCGTTTTTTCGGCGTAGGGGGTCTCCTTACAACCCATAACCGACCTAAGGGCCCGTTATGCTCCTGAGGGGGGAACCCATGCCGGATTTTTCTTTAGAAATCCGGCGGGGATTTCTTCTTCAGGATTCATAACAAACTCCGCCCACGTGTAGAATTGGCGGGAATCCGCGTCGGATCCCCGTCGCTTCTATGACGCGCTCGCTGGAATGTACTTTTACTATTCCAGCGAGTGCGAGATGTCGGCAGCCTGTCGCCGAGATTCAGCGCGATGCTGGCGTGCTGAAAACACATTCTCGGCGGCAGGCACTGTATGGCCCCCCGACCCATAAAGTACTCAACATATTTGTCGCGTACCTCACGAGCAGATTGGGTGACCGAGCCAGCGCGACCAGTGTCCAGCCCAGGAAGGGTATCTGAGGGTAGTCCTGCCTCAGCACCGATGTTGGGTAGGTACGTCTGGGAATGCCTGCGTAAAAAATTATGCAATATGCAGCAGGCCAAAATAACAGAGTTAAATTTATATTCCGCCAGATGTATCGCTGTCTGGAACAGGCGGAACCGGCTGGCGAGTATCCCAAAGGCATTCTCGACTACCCTCCGGGCCCTGGCCAGCCGGAAATTGAAGACTCTCCTCTCCGGGGTGAGGGTCCTCTGGGGAAAAGGCCGCATGAGGTGAGGTCCAAGTCCAAAAGCCTCGTCCGCTAAAAAAACAAACGGAAGTCCTTCCACATTGTCTTCATCCGGTGGCAGTTCAAGACCACCAGTTTGTAGACGCCTGTAAAATTCGGTCCGCGCGAACACTCCCCCATCAGACAGCCGGCCATTCTTCCCCACGTCCACATACAAAAAATCATAGTCTGCCGACACCACCGCCATCAACACGATACTATGAAAACCTTTGTAGTTATAATAGTACGAGCCCGAAAGAGGTGGCGGCACTATGCGGACGTGCTTCCCATCAATTGCCCCTCCGCAGTTTGGAAAATCACAACGCTGGGCAAAGTGGGCAGCCACAGTCTGCCATTCCTGCGGCGTGGAGGGAAACTGTGGGGACAAAAGCAAAAAAAAAAATTAGCACTTTGGCACAGAAACAACATTGCAAACACTAGTAAAAAAAAAACATTCTGCAACATCACGGTATTAACATTGAAAAAAATTAGTGTATAGAGAGTATTTAGGGCAACAAATCTAGAGACAATTATTATCAGACTCCACATCACGCTGATAGGGCAATACACTTTTTTAGAGGGAGGGAGTTGAACTACAATGGAGCAGGACACCAAATAAAAAAAAAAGGTGTTTTTGTCCCTAGGAGATGATGCTGGACAGGTTAGTAGTGTTGAAGGTAAAAATATGCAGGTAGGCCAAACCACATTAACCTGGAAAGCTTAACAACATGCATGGGGAGAAAAGGGAACATTAAGCACACAGCATATTACAATCATGGTGACTAGGAAAACCAACACAAAAAGGTGAGAAAAATATGCAAACATTATTAAAGACACAGATTGTGATGTTAAAGGAGGAAACTTACCTTAATAAACTCCTCCTGCATGACTTGTATGATGGCAGAACACGTCTCCGGTATGATGATCCCAAGCGCCTGGGGAGAGATGCCTGTTGAGAACTTGAGGTCCTGCAGGCTCCTCCCAGTCGCCAGGTACCGCAACGTGGCAATAAGCCTCTGCTCAGCCGGAATGGCTTGGCGCATCACAGTGTCCTGCCTCGTGATATAGGGGGACAGGAGATCCAGCAGACGGTGGAAAACGGGGTCCGTCATACGGAGAAAGTTCCTGAAGTCATCAGGATTATTCTCCCGGATCTCCCTAAGCAGAGACATATGAGAGAATCGATTACGCTGCCGCAACCAATTCTTGGCCCAGGAACTCCTCCTCCTACTGTTCCTGACCAAATCACTGGAATGCACACAGACTCCAGAACAAAACCCATAAACAGCACAAACTCGTGAAAAGTTGCGCTGCTGCTCCATCATGGCTTCAAACCGGCCGGCTGGTCAGTCAAGAACACACTCAAACAGAAAGCACCCCCAAATCCAGCAAGACCTGCAAAGATCGCACGTCAAACAGATACGACCGTACAGGACGGCACTGCAAAGCAGAAACGCCGCGTACGGCGACACTGAATGACAAATACGAGCCCACAAGCACACACTGAACCTGAAAATACGACCTGTTAAGCGCGGAGACTGAAAAGCACGAATCAGCTCTAACCAAACCTTCGCTAACACGGAACTAGCAGAAGCGGAACAGAGGGCGGCGCCGATGGCTTCGTCATTCCCCTTTATAGTGACGTTGTACGTGGTTTACGTGCCCGCGTTCTGGTCCGCTGGGATTTCGGTCCGATAGTGTGTACGCTCATCAGGCCAACGGACAAATTTGACTTATCCGCTGGGAAATATCCGTCGGATGTTTCCGACCGGATACATTCCCTCGTGTGTACAAGGCCTTAATGTGCATCAACAATGAAGAATGTAGAAATCAATTATGATAATCTTCCAGTTCAGAATGTACTTGGCTTGGAATGGAATGTAGAGAATGATGAGTTCTTCTTTGAAGTATCCTTTGAAGAGAAAGTTGCAACCAGACGTACCATTCTCTCTGCAGTGGTTTCTATATGATCCACTGGGATTCTTGGCCCCAGTAATCCTCAAAGCAAAAGAACTACTACAGGAATTATGCAGACGGAAGTTGGGATGGGATGAACCCATACCTGAAGATTTGAGGCCAAGGTGGGAGACTTGGATAAGAGACTTGCAAAATTTGAAAGAAGTTTGGATACCCAGATGTTTTGTACCTCATGATTTCGGAGAGTACAAGAAAATAGAACCTCATCACTTTTCAGACGCCAGTAGTTATGGCTATGGTCAGTGCTCCTACATCAGAGTGATAGGAGAAGGAAAAATACATTGTGCCCTGGTTATGGGAAAGACCAGAGTTGCACCTACCAGTATTCAGACAATACCAAGACTTGATCAGTAAGCAAGTTTCTAAGAGAAGAATTAGAGTTAAAAATAGATGAAGAATATTTTTGGACAGACGCACAAGTTGTCCTAGGATACATAAACAACGAAGCTTGAAGATTCCATGTCTTTGTCGCCAACAGAGTATAGTAAATTCGGGAAATGACAAATCCGGAACATTGGCATTACATTGATACAAAGTATAACCCGGCAGATCATGCTTCAAGAGGTCTGAATGTATCAGAATTGAAAAAATTCTAATTGGTTCACTGGTCCAGAGTTCCTTTGGGAAAAGGAGATCATACCCAGTGAAGGTTACACAGAATTGTCTATGGGTGATCCAGAAGTAAAGGTTGTACAAACATTAAGCACTGCTGCCAAATGTCAAGATGACATACTTGAAAGACTAGCCAAATGTTCAAAATGGAATACGGTCATAAACGTAGTAGCTCGAATTCAACGTTTGGCAAAGGGAATCAGAAAGAAGGAATCATTGAATGTAGAGGAAGGAGTACTTAGCCAATCTTACGCTAAGAAGTAAATGGCAAACACCCAGAAAAAATGTCCAAGTTGGTGACATAGTATTAGTGAAAGAAGAAGATTTACCTAGAAGTCAATGGAAATTGGCCAAAGTTCTAGAAGTTCAAAAGGGTGAAGAGCGTTGTTAGAAATAGGAGACTCAAAACTTCAAAAAGGGAAAATGTCTCACTACTCCACTCAGGTTGGAACATCCTATACAGAAGTTAGTTGTTCTACTTGAGAGTGATAAGACACTTGGAAAGTTGAGAACCTGAAAGAAAATTCCCCAAATTCATGTTCACATCCTACTATAAAGAACTAGAATTAAAGGTAATTTGGTGGGAGTGTAGCTGGCCAGCTAGAACCTGTCCTAGGTAGCTAATATAACCTATGGGCCAGATTCAGGTAGATGAGAGTATCTTTCCTCTGGAGTAACGCTTCTCATTTACGTTACTCTGAAGACCCTTTCAGCGCAATTCCTGTAATTCACATAGCAGTTGCGCGTAAACTTGCGCCAGAGTAACGATAATGCGCTGGCGTAACCCGACGCAAGTGGAAGTGGGTGTGATCATATGTAAATGATGGGCGGAGCCCGGCGCAGAGGCTTACGTTCAGCGCATCATCCACGGAGCATGCGCAGTGAGTGCGGCTCCACTCGCCCCCTTGTGCGCATGCTCACAACTTCCGTCGGCACCACTTCCTGGGAAACGTCAGCGCAATGCGTTCCGCTGGGCGCTTAAAAGCGCTGGCGGAAACGCCATTCCGGCGCAAAAGTAGTTCCGTTTCCCCCCACCCCAGGGAAGATACTTTTGCTCTGTAATGGCTGCTCCCGCTACCCCCAGAGAGAGGAGGAACCTCAATTTTAATACCCAGGAGGTCTCTGTCATTATCTCGGCTATGGAGACGGAGAATGAATTTCTCCATGGCAAAAAAAGCCGCAAGACCAGCCGGGAGAGGAAGCAGGGCATCCTGGAGTCGATTGCTGCCAGGGTCAATGTCCTGGGCTACTCCACCCGGACTGCTGGGGACATACAAAAGAAAATCAATGACCTGCGGCGCAAGGTGAGGGACAAGGTGGCCTCCATCAGGAGGTATGAGAGGGGCACAGGTGGTGGTCCCCCATGTCCTGTCACCCTAACCGCAGAGGAGGAGGTGGTTGCTCGCTGCCTGGAGAGGGAGCAGGTGGAGGGGGTCGCAGGCTATGACTCCGTGGAGGAAGGCACAAGGACAGGTAAGTGTTTTTTAATCCCCTATTTGATGTTTTGCATTTGGGGGGGGGGGTACATGTGCCAAGTGTGTGGGACCACCAACATGTGTCTGCTTTGTGTCATCCACAGATGACGGAGCTGGGCCATCATCTGTCAGCCTGCATTCCACCCCATCCCCCCCACGCCATCGTGTGCCTGAGCCACTGGGTGGTGAAGAGGTTGTGGAGGAGGAGAGTGGCCACACCACACCTGCCGAGGTGGTTGTGGAAGATCCTGCTGTGGCAGAGCAGGACTTTTCTTTGGTGTTGTCTGTCTCCTCCCCTTCTCCTGGCCCGTCTGTCGTCCCCTCCCCCATCCTTGGAAGCCCCTCAAGGGCGACTCCTTCCACCCGAGGACCTCCATCTTCTGGCCCCAGGAAGGCGACCCAGAAGACCAGGGGGGTGTCTGATGGTGTCCAGGACCAGTTGGCAAGGGATCACGCCAGACAGACAGAACAAATGGGGGCCATAGCGGACCACTTGCAGAAAGTGTCGGACAGCCTGGGCTCCGTTGCCAACCTCAGCAACGCAGTGCAGGATGTGAGCTCTAATTGCGCTGCAGTGGTCACCACTTTGGGGGAGGTGCAGGGGGATATCCAGCACCTCACTGCAGCCGTCCAGGCCAACACTGCTGCCATCCATGGTAACAGTGCTGCCATCCGGGAGCAGGGGAGGCTGAGTCGGCGGGCCCAGCATTACCAGATGACCCGTCAGCTCCGGATGCAGGCCCAGACCAACAGTTATCTTGGACGGATAGCCAGGGCCTTGGAGGGCACGCAGGCCACACCTGCCAGGAGTGGCCCACCTGGGGATCAGCCACCTCCAGATGCCCCCCCACCCCCACCCACTCCATCCAGGCAGCTGCGGAGCCAGAGAGGGGCCCCCAGAAGAAGCCCCCGGCATCCCCGATGAGGCCTTTTTTTTGTGGCTGGTTTTATATTATTATTTTTCACATACTCAGGTCATGAGTTTATTTTTTTTTTTTCTCAGGTTATGAGATTATTTTTCTTTTATTGATCAGGATATGATCTTTCTAATTTATTTTTGTACTGCACACGGTCAGGAGTGCAGGGGACAGTGTGAATGGTGTGTGAATGTGAGAGGGTGGCACTCCTGAAAGTAAGGGGTGTCACCCTCGGCCGTGGTGGTGAAGTGAACCCCACGGCTGAATGAATGATGTGTGAAAGGTGTGTGAATGGACAGTGACATCATTGGGGCCTTGACGCTGGCGTTACTGCTCCCAACTCCTACATGCTGGACTTGGGCTAATCCAATGCGATGTGCATGTGGTGTGTGTGATCTAGGGACATCAGTGGTGTACACGCGTGCACTGTCTGTGTTATTAATGTTTTGGTTTAGTGTCCAAAGATGCCTACGGCGAGGACCCTCCTGACTGCTCTTCCATCAGCAGACTGGGTGTCCTCTGGCAGGGGGGGGCTGTGTGGGTCGGGGGTCAGGTCATCACGTATGTCAATATGCAGGCCTTTTTTCATAGCAAAGTTATGTAGTATGCAACATGCACCGATGATCTGACACACAAAGGTAGGGGAATACAATAGGGCCCCCCCAGACTTATCCAGGCAGCGGAAACGGGACTTCAGGAGCCCAAATGTTTGCTCCACCACTGCACGGGTTTTGATGTGTGCTTCATTGTATTTTCTCTCTCCTCTGGTTTGGGGGTTCCGGAAAGGAGTCATTAGATGGGGTCCCAATGCATATGCAGAGTCACCTGTAAGGGAAAAGACAGGAGAATGTTAGTCATGCATGTGCGATTTCTGTTGTGCATGACGGGAGGGGATAGTCATGCCTGACTCCCTTGTCACTCACCAACCAGCCAGCTGTCCCCATACATGTTCTGGTTAAATTCTGCTGGGATGGGACTCTGACGGTATATGAAACTGTCATGGCTGGACCCGGGGTGTTTGGCACGGACGTGCCATATGAGGCGTTGGGCATCGGCTATCACCTGTACGTTGATGGAATGCCAATGCTTCCGATTGCGGTATATGTGCTCTGTGGCACTGGGGGGCTGTAGGGCCACATGTGTGCAATCAATGGCCCCCACAGTGCGTGGGAATCTGGCAATGTTGTAGAAATCTGTCATTGCCTTCTGCCGCAGCTCCTCAGTGGTGGGTCTGATGAACTGGTTGGACATGCGTCTGAGGATTGCAGGGACAACCTGGTGCACACATCTGCTCATGGAGGACTGTGACATCCCAGCCACCACTCCACTTGTACGCTGGAATGATCCACTGGCAAGGAAATGAAGTGTTGCCAGTACCTTGACCAGTGGCTGCACTGCTTGTGATCGGTGTGTTGGGCTGGTGATGTCATCCTGCAGGGTTGTGGTTAGTTCAAGTATTGCATCAGGGCTGAATCTGAATAGGCGATACACCTCCTCATCCCCCATGCCAAAGAGGCTCATACGTGTGCGGTATATCCTCTCACGTGCCCGCCTTCTTGGTTCCAGGGGACCCATCAGTAGTTCTAGGACCACGAGTGCCCCTGGCATGTTGGCACACAGAGGTGTTGTCCTTGCAAGTGGGGGTGCTCAGCTAGCTCCTATCGTCGGTAACGCTGCTGTAGCTGCTCTCCTGCTGACCTGTGACCGTCTGGAGTAAAGATAAAGCAGCCTTTTGTAGAAATAACTTTGCGCCGGACGGATCAGATACGCGCGGCGCATGTAGCCAGCGTATGGTGCTAATCCGTTCGTGAATTGTGAAATATCCCTCATTTGCATATTTGCAGGGGAAATCAATGGGCGCGACTGATGCGCCCAGCGAAAATAAGCGCTGACGATACTCTGGCGTCGGAACGTTCCGCCGGTCGCAAATGACCCGTTATTGGGCGCATCTAGTTTGGTGGGTACGGGCACATAGAAACGACGGCGCATCATCACAGTTACGCGGCGCATATCCAAATACTCCAGCGCAAGTGTTCGTGAATCTGGCCCTATGTGTATATACAGCTAAGCCTGCTGGGAACCTAATGTAGAGCACATGTGTTTATGTGGGAGACAAAAGCAGAGTTATTCACTGTGATTTTGTGCTTGGATTTCATATGACAGTTGTATGTTGTGTTCACAGAAGCAAAAGAAAAAAATATGCCTTTAAGAGTCATTTGTTTGTATGGCAGCATGAGGTGGGCAAAGTTATTCACAGTTGAATTCATGCCAGAAAGCATAGAGTTGAGCTGGTGTGACTCATCAGAAGCCTTGGCCCAATCACAGCTAATCTCACATTGAGCAGAGTCTTGACCTATCACAGCCTCCTTTGCATCCATTTCTGTCTGGGAGTTTCCTAATACTCCATATGCTGCTAGATTATTAATTTCACCACAGAGACAGAGAGCCACATGGAGACAGAGAGTAGAGCAGAACAGACACAAGGCCAAAGTTGTGTTTTATGGAAGCCAGGGGCTAAAAATAGGTATGTGACACAGTTATATATATGTTCTTATTGTAAATAGTGTGGTTAGAACTGTATCTGATCTAGTTGTGTGTTCACTTGTAGTTCCACCATACCATCAAACCATACCTTAATACCATACCATACCATATCATACCTTTAAACCAAACTAAACTAAGCTAACCCTGCAAAAGCAACCCTGAAAACCAAGTTGCAAACCACAGTTATACCTTTCAGAGAAATCAGAGAATGCTTTGATAACTTGCAGAGAGAGAGAGAGAGAGAGAGAGAGAGAGAGAGAGAGTAAATACTGAAGAAAGAAATATATCCACCATCTTATGTTAAATGACAAGATTGAATATTTGAACCACCACTTTCTGTTATACTTTATTCATCACGTGTTTTTTTACATGGACTGTCTGCTGCAAGCAGCGGTATTATATATGAAGAAAAGTTAATAAAGAAGTTATTTTAAGCATTTGGTGTGCTCTTTAAACCTACTGCTTCCATAGAACGGCAATAGAGGAATTTCAGAGTGCTGCGCCTGCCACAGGCCTATCAGTGCCGCCTATTAGTGCTCATCAGTTTTTTTTTCTTTAAATTGTCTGTCTTTTTTTGTCAATAGCGCAAAAACAAAAAACTGCAGAGGTGATCAAATACCACCAAAAGAAAGCTCTTGGTTTTTTGTTTGGGTACAGTGTAGCATGACGGCGCAGTTGTCATTCAAAGTGCAACAGCATTGAAAGCTAAAAATTGTCCTGGGCAGGAAAGAGGGAAATTGGCGGGTATGGAAGTGGTTAATGTACTATGCATTCTATATGATGCTAATTAGGTCACTTTAGGTCACTAATGGCAACTACAAGTGTTTGACTTTTTAAGTAATCCCCATGTATGGGTAAGTTTGATAAAGGTTTATTCACAGCGGCCCAGATGAAGTCTAGACCTAATGGTGTGTAAGAGCAAAATATTGTCTTATTTTTAACTTGAGTGGTGAAGAATATTTGTTTTAAATATCTTGCAATCTTTGGATTTTGATTATTGTCAAGCATTAATAAAGCAATTTTTTTTGTAATTATTTGTTTTGACTTTGATTGGGCTCATTACAAGCCATGTAGACCCGATGCAGTTGGTCTTTTACTGTATACAGCTAAGCCATTCTAGCCTTAAGGTTTCTTTTTTGTAAAGAGCATATTTGACCACTGGAACCACACTGGAGTTGGGTGAGTTGGCATTTAACCCCTTGACTGGTGTACTGCTAGCTTGGTTGCTGGCCTAAACCACCCTACCACCCCATACAGATATTGGTTGCTGGATTAAACACATGACACCTTCTGGATTAAATGGCCAACAAAGGCCCCTTTATTAAAGTGGGGTTCCAATCACACTGAGCAATTTTTAACATTATCTCCTTTCATGGTACGTTTTCACGTCAAAATTAAGTACACTTACTACTTCCAAATGTGCCGCCGCTCCACAGAGTTTTTCTCCAATAATACTTTTTAAAAATCGTTCCTGAAGGTTCTCATCTTGCTTGTGGGCATTGTGAAGCCCACAAGCAGTTACTTCCTGGACGTCGATGATGTCTAGTCATCATGGACCGCCTGTCCCGCCCTATTCTCGCACATGCTCATTGTAATAGCAGCGCAGCGCCGTGAAGGACTCGGGTTGCCATCACAACATGCGCCAGCGGCGGAAGTGCACGCCGTTGTGATGGCAACAAAGAAGCTTATAAGGAGCCGAATGATGGCTACAGAATAATACACAGGGAAATAATACACGGGGCTCTTCCAATAATAAAAATGGCGCCAAAATCTTAAAATAATCGCGTCATTTCCGGTCTCAAAGTCCGATTCTAGCCCTAGTGGTAGCGCACGGCATCCTGGGAAATTATGACACACATTTCCCAGGAGCATTAGCGTTCTGAGGAGCTGAGGGAGCTGACTTCAGAATCCTAGGTGAATACGAAGGCAGATTTTGTGGGACCGCATAGCAACAAGCATTTCCAGGTGAGTAAAAAAAAACAATTTTTTTTTCTTTTTTTTTACGTCTAATGTGCACAATATTGGAAAAAAAAAATTGATGGAAAATCCGCCTTAAATCCAAAAGATATAAAAAATAACCTATAATATTTTTTTTTATAATATATATATATATATATATATATATATATATATATATATTTAATACATATATATATTAACACATAAACATTTTAACCCAAACAAAAGAAAATTTATTTTACTGCTGTGTCAGAGGTTCCTGAGAGAAGGTAAGAAAATGCTCATCGGCTGTCCATCATCACCATCGTATCCTGGCCTCTAGCCGTGCTCCCACTAGCTCAGAGAGAATGACTCGATCCTACTTTCTCCATACAGCCTGATGATTAATAGCCCATTTACCCAGAAGGGGAAGGTGCCTATCCTGCTACAGGCCCCAAAACCGTACCAATCATCTATGATATATCCATATAAATATGAATATATCAACCACCATCCGACCCTAAGGAACCATAGACCCCTGCCACCACCTGAAACAGAAAAGAAAACATAAAAACACACAAACCCATACCAGACATCTTCCTACAGAGAGGGACAAAACTTACTGTGTGCTACTCTTTCAGCCGTTTGCGCTCGAATGGCTAGCTCCACCCCCTGATCCTTAAATAACAAGCACAGGGAGGGCCAGCTAGCCCCGCCACTGTGCAGAGAAATGAACTGCTCTAACTTACATCACTTCCTACTGTGCACCCTTCACAGCATCCCCCCCATGTGGCCTCTACTCTTAGGTTCCCTTTGCCTCAAGGCTTTCGTTATCTAAATTTTAGGACCTTAAACATGCGCCTGTTCTCCTGACTGGCGGTTATTTCAACCTATCAGTGAGAAGATAGGATGTTGCGATGCAACTTAAGACCAAAGAGTCCATGAACAGTTTTGAAGGTCTCCTATACACGTACTGTTGTCCTTTACCCTGATAGTACTTCTCATTTACTTTGATATACTTTCTTCACCTAATATTTAACTTTCATGCTATTTTGGTTTTATTTGCCAATTTTATGATGTATTTTATGGCCATTATATAACTATTTTTTTTGTCATAGTTTATAACATCAAAGGCAATACTTGAATGACCTTTTAGGTGAACAATTAAAAAAGAGCAGCTAGAAGGAATAAAAAATAACTATATTATCCAGGCTGCAAATAAGTGATGTAACAGGGCTGAAAATCAACAAGGAAAGTTATTCAAGCTGTTAGTGAACGTTGAAGGATAGCAGGGGCTGTGTAGGGGAGGAAAGATGGCTTGCCACTGCTTAATCCCCTACAAATATGTGACCAGCAACCAGTATTGTGCTCCTTTCACCTGTCCACCTTATGAATAAAGTACATTTAAAAGATACAAAATGGAATGGTTCCCCCAGAGTTTTTTAGCAGCTATGTATTCCAATTAAAGTGATTTGTTTTGATAAACTCTTATTAAGGAAAATCAGATGAAAAAATTGTGATGGAATTAAAATATGAGTTCTGGCTACAAGTATACACAAACGTGTTCCACTGCTCCTAACAATTATCACACAATACAACTGTCCATTTGGAAAATGCATTACTAAAATGATATTCACATGAACTTGTTCAGTCGTAGTCTTCTTTGGGGGGGGGGGGGTTCCAGAAATGTCTACATACTCATAAATTGAATACTGCATGATCTACAAGCACGTATACTGTACATACAATATAATGTAATGAGGCTATAATTACCACTCAAGGTTTGTAACCATATTCTATAGCATATTGCCCCCTTTTATATATTTTGTGATGACTTTTAATGTATACCTGTGGTTTTATTACAATAAAACCTTTATATTTTTTGACCTGCACCATTGGGGCTGTGTTTTCCTTTCTCCCCCACATGCTGTTTGGAGTCTTCCATTTCCACCCAGTCCCATTCCCTAACGGGTTCTATCATCACCCCCCCTCATCCATTTGGGAGTAGGCATCTTGGGATATTCGGGACACCATTCCCTCCACTGAAGATTCATCTCATCCGTTGATCAAGTAGATTGTGCCCTGAGAGTGTTCATGCCTTATTGATCTGCTGTAGCTGACAGGCATATCCACTCCTTCTGGTAAGCGCTTTCATATTTTCATTGAGTTTAAGAAAGTGATTGTTTGCCTTTGAGGATCTACGTGGTTATTTTTCCATCCATTCATTCACAGTTTTTTGATGGACTTTAAATTGTTATTTTTGGTTGTGTTTGTTTATAGCACTAGTTCATTCATTCACTTCACCATTGTTTTTGTTTTTGGTACTTTTATCACTGTTGCAGTACAGTGATTATTAATTTATCATTCACTAAGAGAAGTTATTGTCTCTATGTTTTAACAGCGCTACATTTTTTCCTCACTGCAGACAGAGGTTGGCAACAGGATATCAGGCAGATGGAAGATATAACAAAGTCTTTAAGGAAAGCCGAGGTCAGGATAGGAGGAGAGCAAGCATGGTCAGGATAAGCCGAGTCAAACACAGGAATCAATTAGAGATACAGAAGCGGGTACATGGGGAAAAGGTAATGTGCGCATGCATTTTAACGTTTGCCTGTTTGCGTTACTGTTTCCGTGCATGCGCATAGGCATTAGCCTATGCCCACAAAGACAGGTACCTGCAGATGCACGTCTGCGCATGAGTATCTGCTTCTGCCTAGGAGCTTCGGCTGCACTATGGCCAGCACATCCCTGTCACTGGGGATCGGGCTTATCAGAAGCCCCATTTAACAGTTAAGGGCCCCACAGATACCTTCCCCCAACATAGACAAGTAACGGTTAGACAGGTTAGACACCACACACTTTGACAAGTTCTTAATTAATCAGTTCCTGCCCAACCTATAGCAAAGAAGACATATGACATTGCATGTGGTTATGGGGCTGTACCGAGACTAATCACTGTACTGGCTTACTGCTGGTACCATGTGATTGTTGTGAACAATCACAGCAGATCATATGACAATTGTAAACAATGAATGGCTTCCTTTCATGCCATCTATTGTGTACAATTGTGTTGCTAGCTGTGATTGGTCACACTGATCACAGGGTACAGACAGGGCTGTACCATGTGATTAGATGTGACCAATCACAGCTAATCACAACAAAACACACTAAATGAAAAAGTTTTATTTAGTAAAAAAATGCCTTTTATATCAGTGAAATTCACTGGTATAAAAAATCATAATGTGTGAGAAAAAAATGTATGTTACTATGATAATACTGTATTGCTCTGGTTACAGTGTGTAAAAATGATTCCTATTTTCTTTTCTTTTTTTAAACACTGTCACCAGTCAGCATCCCTGATAACCACCACACACATTATATGATAACAATGTACTACACTGGTGACAGCATGTAGAAATTGTGAAAAATGTATAGATTCCAAAAATGGGTCATTTGGGGGAGAAGGGGGGGGGGGGGGATTTGTACTGTCTTTGTGTTTTCAGGCATCAAAAAATGACATACATCAGGATTGTTCATAAAATGTATAAGCTATAATTATTGGCAAAGCACAGTCAGTTTGCATTGTTTGCAAGTTTTTACTATAGTCTTTAAAATAAATGTAACACCATAGATATGTGACCTTACGGAAGTTGCCAACACCCCAGATCAATCAGAAAAATAGGAAAATCCCCCGGGGAGGGGCTTTTAAGGCAACAGTAGTAAGCGTAAACGTGATAGTACAGAGAACAAAATTATATTTTATAATTGTTTAATCATATAAAATAAATCATACAATATAACACGTAACAAATATACAAAATTACAAAGTCGAGACTGATCCACATAAAAAACTACAAGGCCCTACGCGTTTCGGGTAATTCCCTTCTTCGGGGGCCGGGGTCTGTGTGGAAACAAAATACATTACATCGGGTTTGCAAAAGCATATTATAAAGTAGTTTTTACAGTTACATCAAATTTAATTACTATAGTCTTTAGACCAGTGTAGCCATACCCCCTGAAGGGGCTGCTGGTAATAGAAAGGGATGGCGCATTACCTCATGGCTTCTTCCGAACATCTAGGGGTGAATGATGAATGCAATAGCAGAAAAAGGAATGTCCGCAAAAGGAATGTCTTTTATGTGCTCTTTATTACCCAGCCGAGTAAAAACAGTAAACAGGTGATGAACAGGACAAATGAAGGTTGGAAGGAGAATAACAGATTCAGGCGTACAATAGGGAAACAGTCCTGTTTCCGACAACACTTAGGTTTTCTTCGCCACTCCAGCCAGAGTGGGTATAGCGTACCTGGACAGGTCTCTCTCACCGACCTGGCAGCCAGAGTATCACTCAGAACTTAGGGAGATGTCTCTGCCACAGACCCTCTCTGAATAAACGTCAGGAAAACACCTCTGCCACAGGCCTTCTCTGATTAAAGGTACGGAGGTAGCCTCCCTGAGTAAAGTTTCGCCTGGATCTTCTTCTTAACATCACCCAGGTACCGACTGAAAGAGGAGTCAATCCTTCAGTGTCCAGTACCCTTGATCCCCGGTGGTTTGTCTGAATCCTGTTGGACCGCCAGCCTCTCATTGGTGCTCTTCAGATGGACTCCCCACCGAAAAGCCACACTCGCTTGGGACCTTCAAAAGTGGGAACCCAGTCGATTAATGAGTCCCCGTCCTGCTTGAATGTTCCGGACCAACTTAGGCCCGAAACCAGGAACACTGCATAGCATGCACGCCCGGCCAGGTAGGCCATAACGCTAGGGGCGTGGTGATGTGACCACCCTAAAGGTGGGTGCCACCCTCGAAGAAGAAGAACCCAGACCAATGGCGTCTGTTCAATAAGTACCCTCTCCCAGCATGCCCAGCGAGGCCCAAGCCTCCTGATTGGTCACTTGGAGAGAACACCCAAACCTCAGCTTCTACTGCTGCCACCTATCGTCCTGGGGTAGAACAACACCCCAGAATGCTGTCCGTTTTCGTCCGATCTCTCTATAGGAAACCGCAGCGCTCGACGAGCCCCTCCCTGCTCAGTGAGCAGAGAGGGACTTGTCATCCGCCGGCTCAGCAGAGGTCAACGGAGAGATCTCCTGCTGAGCTGACGGACCACTGCAAGCGCATCGGCACAGTGTGGAAGGGACCTAAAGCCCAACTCAAAAAAAAATTCAGTTTCCAGCAGAAGGTAAAAATAAAACAGTGGCTTTAACTGTAATACTTTTTTTAACTTGCTATCTTCTACAGACTTACCCTCTCACCAATCCAGCATCGTTCCTCCTCCAGATGGGATGATACCCAACATTAATCAACCCACCAGGGCATCAATGACCTGTCCCCTGCCTAGGACTCACAAGCGAATGCTGCAGAGAGTGGCACCATGTCATTATGTGGCTTTGACAATGACATCATTAGCTCTCAAAGAGGGCCTATAATGTCAGTGAACAAGTGTGCTCATTACTTTGTAACTAAACCCACTTGGGAATTGTGCAATATGCAGCAGCAAAGTATGACATGGTTCAGATTCTACTTAACAAAGCTACAGTCCTTGTCTTGTTTGCACCGCCTGTATACTACTGTATACTGCTGTTCAAAGTATATAGGGCCAAAGGGTCTTGTAATGACCTGGGGGAGTGGTGGCGGGGAAACCCATGCTATTTTTTTCAGTGATTTTCATCCATATTGCAGGGACCATGCATTACATTAAAGCTGCAAGCAGTATTAAATTACTTTTTTTTTATAGTAATCTCATTTTGTGCAGGGACAGTTCTAAACACGTGCCACCTCACAGGCATACTATAGACACCCATCAGGTACGATATTTAACCACTTTGCAACCGCCCTATAGCGAAAGTACGGCTACAGGGCGTTTGCTTAATTCTAAGTGGCCGTTAATTAACGGCCTCTTAGAATCGCGCTCCCGCGCGCCCCCTGAGGCGCGCACACGGGAACATCCGTGACCGGACCCGGCGCATCACGGATCACGGTAAATCGCCGCTGATAGCGGCGGTTTACCACGTGATCGCTCCGTCCAATGACGGAGCGACCACTTGTAAACAAAGCGGCGTCATGTGCTGACACCGGTTCCTCCCTCCTCTCTCTGTACCGATCGGTACAGTGTGAGAGGAGAGGGGAGGGAGCGGATGGCAGCGCCAGTGCTGCGGGCTGGATCTGTGACAAATGTAGTCACAGATCCATCCATCCCTCCCTCCCTGCTCAGCCATCCCTGCTGCAATACTCTGCAATACTGGGCAATACTCAGCTGGGCATACTCTGCAATACTTGGGCATATACTCTGGCAATACTCTGGGCATACTCTGCAATACTCTGGGCATACTCTGCAATACTCTGGGCATACTCTGCAATACTCTGGGCATACTCTGGGCATACTCTGGGCATACTCCGCAATACTCTGGGCATACTCAGCAATACTCTGGGCATACTCCGCAATACTCTGGGCATACTCCGGCAATACTCTGGGCATACTCCGGCAATACTCTGGGCATACTCCGCAATACTCTGGCAATATTCCGGCAATACTCTGGGCATACTCCGCAATACTCTGGGCATACTCGGCAAAACTCTGGGCATACTCTGGCAATACTCTGGGCATACTCTGGCAATACTCTGGGCATACTCCGGCAATACTCTTGGCATACTCCGGCAATACTCTGGGCATACTCCGGCAATACTCTGGGCATACTCCGCAATACTCTGGCAATACTCCGGCAATACTCTGGGCATACTCCGCAATACTCTGGGCATACTCCGCAATACTCTGGGCATACTCTGGCAATACTCTGGGCATACTCCGCAATACTCTGGGCATACTCCGCAATACTCTGGGCATACTCCGCAATACTCTGGGCATACTCTGGCAATACTCTGGGCATACTCCGCAATACTCTGGGCATACTCGGCAATACTCTGGGCATACTCCGGCAATACTCTGGGCATACTCCGGCAATACTCTGGCAATACTCTGGCAATACACTGCAATACTCTGGGCATACTCCGCAATACTCTGGGCATACTCTGGGCATACTTTGCAATACTCTGGGCATACTCCGCAATACTCTGGGCATACAGCGCCCCTGTCCCTGTGAGCTTGCATGCAGAAGCGAACGCATACGCAAGTCCCCCCCACATATGAAAACGGTGTTCAAACCACACATGTGAGGTATCTTTATATAATGTTTTGGGGTTCTATGTAATTTTCTAGCAAATAAATTATGATTTTTACATGTAGGAGAGAAATGTCAGAATTGGCCTGGGTGCTCCCTGCATGTTGGGCCTCTGTATGTGGCCGCACTGTGTAAAAGTCTCACACATGGGGTATCGCCATACTCGGGAGGAATAGCAGAATGTGTTTTGGGGTGTAATTTGTGGTATACATATGCTGTGTGTGAAAAATTACCTAATAATATACAAATTTGATGAAAAAAAAAATCTTGATTTTGCAAAGAATTGTGGGAAAAAATGACAACTTTAAAAAACTCACAATGCCTCTTTCTAAATACCTTGGAATGTCTTCTTTCCAAAAATGGGTCATTTGGGGGGTATTTGTACTTTTCTGGCATGTTAGGGTCTCAAGAAATGAGAGAAGCTGTCAGTACTTCAGGTGTGATGAAATTGATCAATTTTCAGTAATTGGTACCATAGCTTGTAGACCCCATAACTTTCACCCAGACTAAATAATATCCAACATTTTTTTTTTTTTTTTTTTTTACCAAAGATATGTAGCAGTATACATTTTAGGCCAAATTTATGAAGAAAAATTACTTTTTTGCAAAATTTTATAATAGAAATGAAGAAAAATTATTATTTTTTGCAAAATTTTGTTCTTTTTTCATTTATAGCAAAAAAAAAAAAAAAACCCAGAGGTGATCAAATACCACCAAAAGAAAGCTCTATTTGTGGGAAAAAAAGGACAAAAATGTCATTTGGTTACAGTGTTGTATGACTGAGTTATTGTCATTCAAACTGTGAGAGCACCGAAAGCTGAAAATTGGTCTGGTTATTAAGGGGGTTTAAGTGCCCAGTGGTCAAGTGGTTAAAGGAATTTTTCTTTTTTTTTTTTTTACTTTAAAGCGGAGGTTCACCCAAAAATCAACTTTCTTTTTTGTTTCAATAATTTTTATTGGAATTTTCCATTTTAAAGTACAGACATGTGTATTACGTACATGTAAATTCATTAAATATAAACAGATATAGTGACACTCGGGTATTTTTGGAAGGCGTGACATGCCTTAGCAGCCCGTTAATCAACTCCTCTTGGCTTAGGAACGCCCATTCCCCGCAGGATTCCTCGCTCGGAGCCGGATAACAACGGCTCATAAAACGATACGTACAAAAAAAAAAAAAAACAGCATACTGCTAACATCTGTCATAATGTCAGAAAGTTGATTTTTGGGTGAACCTCCGCTTTAAGCATCATTAAAATCGCTGCTCCTGAAGAAACTACCGTTTTTAAAAACTTTTTTTTCCATTGATACATGTTCCCTGGGGCAAGACCCGGGTTCTCAAATAAGTTTTCCAACAATAACTTGAATATTGGGCTTTAAAATGAACACTTTTGAATTTGAATGTTCGAGTCTCATAGATGTCAACGGGGTTCTAAATGTTCGTGCGAACGTTCGGTCCGTTCGAAGGTTCTGGTGCGAACCAAACGTGGGGATCTTCGGCTCATCCCTATTCATGGTTCCCTCAATGAACTGTAGCTCCCAGTGTCAGCAGAAAATGCAGCCCCACACCATGACACTACCACCACCATGCTTGACTGTAGGCAAGACACACTTGTCTTTGTACTCCTCACCTGGTTACCACTACTCATACTTGACAACATCTGAACCAAATAAGTTTATCTTGGTCTCATCAGACCACAGGACGTGGTTCCAGTAATCCATTTTATTAGTCTGCTTGTCTTCAGCAAACTGTTTGTAGGCTTTCTTGTGCATCATCTTTAGAAGATTTTTCCTTCTGGTATGACAGCCATGCAGACCAATTTGATGCAGTGTGCAGTATATGGTCTGACAGGCTGACCCCCCCACCCCTTTAACCTCTGCAGCAATGCTGACAGCACTCATACGCCTATTTCACAAAGACAACCTGTGGATATGACGCTAAGCACGTGACCTCAACTTCTTTGGTTGACCATGGAGAGGCCTGTTCTGAGTGGAACCTGTCTTGTTAAACCGCTGTATGGTCTGCCAGTGATTTAGACATGAATGACAGAGTGGTGAGTTATTTTGAGGTAACAGCAAATTTACACTGTTATACAAGCTGTACACTCACTACTTTACATTGTAGCAAAGTGTCATTTCTTCAGTGTTGTTACATGAAAAGATAGAATAAAATATTTAAAAAAATGTGAGGGGTGTACTTACATTTGTGAGATACTGTATATTTCAACACTTTGGTGAATGGAACAATTTACTTTAACTCCTCTATCTAAGTTAAGGAAAAACTTCACTACCCTCCCATGTTTTCTCCCTCTTACCCTTTTCCCTGGTGCAACACACAGTTCACATACTCTTTCCCTGGTGGATCCTGTGCCACCATCTTCATTGCTGATTTCATCGAGGGCCAGCTGCCTCTTCTTGGTTTAGATCAGGTGCCTATCTCTCCTCTCCCCCAGTAGCCTCCTCTCAAGCGACTTGAGTAGTTTGAAAGATGTAAGCAATTCGAATGCCAGCAATCTTTATGGAAATTTTGGGGCATTTACTGTAGCAGCATGTCAAAAGCAACAAAATACACCTCATATTTTGTTACCAGTGAGAACAAGAGGCACAATATATATGTCATTAATAAATGGCATTTACCAGGGGTTCCAAGTACAACCCTGGCATTTGCCAGCGTCTAAAGAGGCTGCCACAAACCACGTTACATGGCAGTTTACACAGAGACACTCCAAAGTTCGCCTTCTCTTGTGCCAGCTATTACACGGCACTCATTCTGTACTGATGTACCGCCAAGGACTGATGATGAAAGAATTACAAGGAAACTCAAACAGTTTCATCATTAAATTCTAGATTTGTTTATTTTTTTCCTCAGGCTCCTTTGCCTCATTTAAATTATTTTTTAAAGTAAATGAGAAAGAATGAAATGGAAAAAAAGTGAAGAAAGGAAAAACAAACCGTTTCTTCATGGTTTTGACGTTGCCTCACTTCCATTGGACAAACAGTGGGAGTTGGCTTTGTTTTGACTGAGAGAGAGAGAAAATGAACTTTCAGGTTACACAGAGAGTGTATGTAGCACACACTAAAAGAGAAGTTCTGGTTTCTAAAAAACAAAAAATACCTATGGTAGGTGGATGCAGCATAGGACCTGTCCCCTGCTGCTGCTAAGCAGGGCCGCTGATAGGCCAGTACAGCCGGCCCTGATGTACCGGGCCCGACATCCTCAGCTCTGCAAAGGGGGCCTGGGCAGCCTCGCAGTCTCAGACAGCGCAGAATAAAAAAAAAAAATGGGTGAATTACACCCCCGCTAACCCGATTCTACTAGCTTAGGGGGGTGTATAATTGCTATGATTTTCCATGGCCCCTGATGTGGGAGTGGAGGGACTTTTTTCTTAGTTTCGGGCACATGCGCACTGCAGCCAACGCCCGCGCCGCTCCTTACACGTATTACCTGTCAGCCTGCAGAGACGGTTGCTTTTTTCCTTCCCGCCGATGCGGAGTGATCTTCATCTGTTCAGCTCCCCACTCAATAGTTGGCCCGTAAGAGACAGAGAGTGTGAGGCGGGCAAAGTCAGGCAGCTGACAGAGTCCAAAGGCAGAGGAGGAAGCTGGAATTTGTGGCTACTGCTGGGGGTGGGTGAATTTAACGATATCTGTACATTCCTTTAATGTCTCCATACATATCTATATGTATAACACACAGGCAGCAGACAGCAGGTTCTCTTTCACTGTGTGTTACATGACATGGCTGTTGGGTGCAGATTTTGTAGCTTATTGGTCATAAGTTAAAAAGGTCAGCAGCACCCAACAGCCATGTCATGTAACACACAGTAACAGTGCCAGCCATGATAGAGTGTGCTTGTGTGTTATAATGCTGATGATTTTAAGCTCCCTGTGTTGCTGTTTGCGATGAAGGCTTTCAGACTGGGTAGAATCTGCTTGTTCAGCGGGGAATCTGTCCACTGATCCCGGTTGAATGGAGTGGGCTAATGACAGGTCCGTGTCCACTCAGCTTATGCAGAGCAGACACAGACCTAGCCCACTCTACTATAAGGGCGGTTGGTGTAAACAAACCAACTGTCCGCTTACGCCCTCCAATCTGATCTGCTAGACGGAGGGGAACAGATCCCTTTCTGTTTTGTTTAGCGGATTAGATTAGAGGTAGGCAGGTGTAAATGGACACAGGTCCATTTAGATCCATCGCTCTATAATTGTTATGGGAGGCTCAGATCAGACCCAACCTCTTCCCTTTAACTGCTTGCTGCCCACCCTCTGAACATTTACTGCAGCAGGGTGGCACGGGCAGGCTGGATAAAATATATGTACTTCATCCAGTCTGTTCCTGCACTTTGTTTCAAGGCGGGTATGGGGGAGGGGCCAGGGGCGGAGTTGAGGGTGGGGCTGCGAAGGAGGCCCCGCCAGGTAGGATGTATGGGGCCCCATGACTTCTATCAGCTGCCCTGCTGCTAAGGCATAGTGTTATGTTGTTTTAGGCTGGGTTCACACCTATGCGAATTGAGTGCGGCCTAAACTGCATCTAATACGCAGAACATTTCTAAATACTTTGTTTTCAATGAGGCTGGTTCACATATGTGCGATGCATTCGCACTGCGCATTGCAGAAAAAACGTGTGCGGATTTTATGCCTTGCGGTGTGGCTCAGGTGCGAATTCAGTCCCATTATCTTCTATGGGTATGCAGCTGATTCGCAGATGTGTTCAGTTCTCTTCAGGAATTTCTGTCATTCAGCACAATACACTTCTCCCCCACTCTCCTCTCACCCGAAAATTCTCCCAGGTCTCCAAATTCGCAGCAAAAACAGAGCTAATCTGTTGAACACTTTTCTTATCTATCTGCAGAGATAAAAGAGCTGAAATACGCACTGCACAAGTGTGAACCCAGCCTTAAGGTTCAATAAAGACACCAGTCCATCCAGTTCAACCTGTGTGTGTGTGTTCATGTAAAAAAAAAAAAATATCTCCTATGCCTGTATATTGTGCTCGCTAAAATTCCCATCTAAAAGTTTTTAGAAACTATCAATGCTTCCCTTTGACATCACCACACTGACCGTGAAAAACCCTCTACACAGCCTAAGGTTAAAAGACTGAGAACTGAGCGATCAAATACCACTGATTGCTTGGTTCTCCATCTTCACTGAGCAGAGAGCCGGTGTCTGTCAGTCACTGGCTCTCTGCTATGTTCCACCCTTCCCCAGTGCTTACTGTAGCGCTGAGCTGTGGGGGGGTGGAATGGTTGGCTGAGGCTCTCTGCAGCTCACTGAGAGGCTGAGCCAGCTGCCGGTCCAAGAATCTGGGTGGATCCTGACTGTAAAGTCGTGATAAATCCAGAGCCTGGATCACCTAAATCAGGGGTGTCAAACTCAATTTCATCCTTGGCCGCATCAGCATTATGATTGCCCTCAAAAGGGCCGGTTGTAACTGTAATGCCGCGTACACACAGTCGTTTTTTGCGATGAAAAAAAAACAACGTTTTTTAATTGATCGTGTGTGGGCAAAACATTGTTTTTTGTCTTAAAAAAACGACCAAAAAAATTCCAACATGCTTGAATTTTTTGTGTCGTTTTTCAAAACGTCGTTTTTTGTGTCATAAAAAGTGATGGTGTGTGGGCAAAACGACGTTGAAAACGACGTTTTTAAACCCGCGCATGCTCAGAAGCAAGTTATGAGACGGAGCTTCAATGGAAAAGAGTGCCGTCAAACGTGGTGTACGTCACCACGCTTTGCTAGAGCTTTGTAGAAAAACGATGGTGTGTAAGGAACGTCGTTTTGGAAAATGAAGTTTGAAAAACGTCGTTTTTTTTCATGATTGAAAACGCCGTTTTTTTCATCGCAAAAAACGACCGTGTGTACGCGGCATTAGATTAGATGTCCAGCGCATCCCCTCCCCTTACATTAGATGTCAAGAGCCACCCTACCATCAGAAGTTGAGTCCCCCACTCTACCTTACATCACAGTGCAACCCCCTTTCCTTATGCTGCTGCTGGGAAGAAGCATGGATGCATTGCTTGAAAGCAGAAAGTAGGAGTCTGGAGGAGGACCAGAGGAGGGCTGGAGCTCTCCTGCAACTGCAGGAGAGGTGTGAGGGCCACATGAAATGGCCTGGACGGCCATATTCGTCCCGCGGGCCTTGTGTTTGACACCTGTGGCCAAAATCGGGCTTTAACTTTAGCCTGGAATCCACATAAGAAGTAGGGCCAAAAAAAAGCTTTTGCCCATACTTCTCCTTTTAAAACTGCAGTTTAGCTAAAAAACATTCTACAGCTTTAGTCATAAAACTTACCTTTTATGAAGGATGTCCCACATTGTGCAAGCAGCTGAACCCTGAAGAAGTCTTCTGTGCATGGATGTCTGTCCTCCTATCTCTGAACTTCAGCACTGTGATGGTTAACCTCCCTGGCGGTATGATTCTTTAAGATTTTAGGTGCTAAAAGCGGTACCATTATTTGCAAGGGAATTTGGCGTTGTATATTGTAGGCTTGTAATTCTTAGGAATAACTCACTTAAATCTATTCAAACAAGAGTCTAATAGGCATCCCGGGTATGATTTTTTT
Source organism: Rana kukunoris (assembly GCA_029574335.1). NCBI lineage: Eukaryota > Metazoa > Chordata > Amphibia > Anura > Ranidae > Rana > Rana kukunoris. The sequence goes on from CM056060.1 coordinate 83,003,631, forward strand.
TTTTTTTTTTAATTAAAAATTATAATATAATAAATAATTATAAAAAATGATCACAAATGATAATATAATTATAGTAAAAATTATTCAATAATGTAATCAAATCAAAATCACTGAAATTTGCTCAGTTGCAGAATTTTTGCTGTCATTTTTTTTTTTTTTTTATGACGAATTTCCCCATAAATCGCTATCGCTAAATTCTGCAAGTGATTCTGATTTATTATCGCTGTTTTTTAGCTGCTCTAAAACAATTTTTGCCATAAAGGGACACTTTTGGTTGCTATGGGCAATCTACAGTTTGCAGGGAGAAAGAAAAGTTTTTATTATACAAAATGACATGTAGTGTACAGGGCAGACCACTAGGGACATGGGGGGTGTGTATTTTTTACATACAGTACTGTAATCTATAAGATTACAGTGTACTGTATGTATAGTGTTTGTTTACTTTTTTAAATTTGGCGCCGTTCCCCCCCCTACGTCGCGACGCTCGCAGGGAAGGGAATCGGCGGAACACACAGCATCAGGCGGACATCCGCCCGCCGTGTACTGCGGGGATTCATCGCTGGATCGCAGAGAAAAGGTAAGTAAACTTTTTCTGCATCCAGCGAGGTAAGCGCGTGTGTGGCACGGGGTTACCGATATTAGCTTAAAAATCTCACCCCGTGCCACACACGTGAAGACCGCCAGGGAGGCTAGTCTGACCGGCGATCCAGCGGGAAACCCCCGCCGGATCGCCAGGAATTTTTGGGGGAAAAAAAAATGCACCCCGAGCGTGACTCGGGGTTACCGCTTCTGGCACTGAATGTTAACCCCGAGTCACGCTCGGGAATACCGCCAGGGAGGTTAACAGTAGTGATGAGCGGAATACGCCATATTCTATTTCGCAATATTTCGCGAATATTTCGAAGAATATTCGCGAATATTTCGAAGAATATTCGCGAATATTCGTTAATATCGAATATTCGTGATATTTTATAAAAAAAAAAAAAATAGTGAAATTTCGCTATTTTTTTTTTGGATAAAATATCACAAATATTCGATATTTACGAATATTCGCTATATTTTATAAAAAAAAAAATAGCGAAATTTTGCATATGCGAAAGCGGAAATGATTGCGAAATTTCGCAAATTTTTTTGGATAAAATATCACGAATATTCGATATTTACGAATATTCGCTATATTTTATGAAAAAAGTGCGAAATTTCGCTAGTGCGAATGCGAAATTGATTGCAAAATTGATTGCGAAATTTGAAAAAATATGAATATTTGAAATAGCGAATATTCGCCGCGATATTCGAGTTATTCGCGAATACTCGAATATGCAATATTCATAGCGAATATTCGCAATGCGAATATTCGTGAGCAACACTAGTTAACAGCTGCAGATCTTTAGGCAGCACAGAAGTTCAGTACAGATTGTTCAACAGGGAAACACCGCCTCCTTCCTCCTTCATCATTGAAAAGCATATCTTTGCACATCCTTTCCTTTACTATCAGTGTAACTTTAATCGCTGTCAAGGTCAAACTGTGCTGAATCACTGCCTACAGGAGCTGTTTGACACCAGAATAGCTGAGGTTGAAGATTTGAAGGTCACTCTTATTGAACCACTTGCCGCCCACAAAGGCCCTGTACACACGAGGAGACATGTCCGATGAAAACGGTCCGCGTACACACCATCAGACCAAAATCCCAGCGGACAGAGAACGCGGTGACGTAGAAGACACCGACGTGCTCTAACCAGGAAGTTCAATGCTTCCACGCATGCGTCGAGCGGGGGATTTCGGTCTGCTGGTTAGTACACCTAACCAGCGGACCGAAATCCCCCGCATGCTTGCTTAGAAACTTTTGACCGCTGGAAACCTGTCCGCTAGGCCGTACAGACGATCAGACATGTCCGCGGAAACTGGTCTGCGGACATGTCTCCTCGTGTGTACGCGGCCTAACAGTACATTTACTGCTAGCAGGCGGCACAGCCAGGCTAAGCGACATACCACTATGTTGCTCAGCACATGCGCACTGGCACAATCCTGTGTCAGGTGGACAGAGTGGATCACAGTTCTCAATACCTGGCCACTGTGAGTGGCATGGGTATTATGTGAACACTATGACCAATCATAGGGATCACATGATAGCATGCAAGCAAAGCTATTATTAATGGCTTCCATGCATGACAGCTTGCTTACTATTGTGATGCTGTGATTGGCTCACAGCTATCACATGGTACCTGCCACACTGTACTGTAGCCAATCACAGCATCACATTTTTTATATATATATATATATGGGGGGGGGAGAAAACTTTTATTTTTTTATTTTTTAACATACTGTCACCAGTCAGTATCCCTGATCACCACCACACCAGTCATATGACACTGTACTGCAATTATGACAGTAAGTAAAAAACAAGTGTGATTTTTCTTTTATTTCATTTCTTTATTTTCAAAAAAAATTGTGAAAAGAAAATTACAACTTTAAAAAACTCACCATACCTCTAACTAAATATCTTGAACTGTTTGGTTTCCAAAAATTGGTAATTTGGGGAGTATTTGTATTGTCCTGACATTTTAGGGCCTCAAGACATGAAATAGGCTGTCAGTACATTAGGACGCATCGATTTTTAAATATACTGGGCCAGATTCACGTACATCGGCGCATTTTTTGACTGGCGTAGCGCACCTCCTTTACATTAGACTGCCGCAATGTAGCGGCGCAATCACCGTATTCTCGTTTGATTTGCGCAGAAATTAGCGCCGGTGCAACGTAATTTCAGAGGCGTAAGGCGGAGTAATACAAATTGGGAAGGACGTGGGCGTGTTACATTGAAATGAGCCGTGACCCCATGCAAATGAAGGGCCGGCCGGCTCACGCATGCGCACATGAAGCAGACCATGGTCAGCACCTCTGTGCACATGCTCACAACTCAGGAACGGCGCAATCAGTGAAATTGGAAGTGGACCCGGGCAACTTTGTCAACTACGCAGACAGCATAAATAGACAGACACAAACGCACTTCCTTTGCAAAAGTACATCCCTTTGTATCCCTCCCTATACAGCAAGTTGCTTTTGTTCTGTTGTTTGTTGCGTTGTGACTTGTCTTTGTTATATTTGTTGACTGTTTGATCTAGTGTTTTGAAAGTGTTTTTTGGTGACTGCTTTGGTGAGACTTTTTGGTTGATAGATTTTGGTTTGTTTGTTTTGTTGCTTGATTTTTCCTGCTTGTTTTTGTGAGTGATTTTTGTTGATTGTTTGGGAGAGAGTTGTTGTATGAGTATGACCGAGAGGAAGAGGAAGTTGAATTTTACTTTGGGGGAGAAACAAATAATTGCCCGGGCCATTACCCAATATGGGCGTTTCCTCAACGGCCCGGAGAGTGCCAACACCACCCCGGCCAGGAGCCGGGAGATTTTGCAGCACATTACTGACCAGGTGAATGCAGTGGGGGGGGGGGGGGAGACCCTGACACGCGCGGGGATCAAATAGAAAATCAATGACCTCCGGCGTTTGGTCCGTAAGAAGCTGGCCAAAATGGCAGCCCATGCCAGGGGCACAGGAGGGGGCCCACCATGCCCTGTTAGGCTGACAGCGGAGGAGCGTGCGGTGGCCCAGACCTTTCATAGACAACAGGTGGAAGGCCTGCCTGACTATGACTCCAGTCATGAAGCCGTGATGCCAGGTAAGTTTTTTTTGCCCTATCAGGTGTGTAGCATGTGTGGGGGAGGGGGTGAAAGGGAATATGTGGTAAGTGTGTGGATCCTCTAACCGGTGAATGTTTTGTGTCATCCACAGATGTGCAGGAGGGTGCTGGGCCATCTGGGCTGACCGCACCATCCCCAGGACAACAGCCTGATGAGGACCCCCCGACAAGGCCGGAGTCCTCGGAGGAGGTTGAAGAGGAGGAGGTTGAGGAGGAGGAGGAGTTTGAGGAGGAGGAGGATGTCATGTCAGCCAGTGGATTGTTGTTTTTGGAGGAGTCTTCCTCTCTGGCTGGCAGCAGCCAGCCCTCCATAAGGGCTAGCCCCTCCCACTCCTCCCCCAACAGTGCTCCCCTCCCAAGGGCCTCCCCTTCTCCCCGGCCACAAGCCTCAGCTGGAGGCAGGAAGTCGTCCCAGAAGACCAGGGGGGTGGCCGAGGTTCTGCCCGCCAATCTGAGAAGGGACCAGGCCCTTCAGACCCGCCATCTGGGACAGGTCAGCCAGACTTTGGTGCGGATGGAGGAGAGCCTGTCCTCCATAAAGGATACGCTTGGAGACCTGGACTGCCACTCCCGGGCTCTTACAAACTGCCTAAACGTACTGCAGACTACAACAGCAGACGTTGGGCAGGATGTGAGGGCCCTCACCCAGGCTATCCAGGCCAACACGGCAACACTAAGTGCTGGCCTGAACAGAATTGCCGTGACCTTGGAGGGCAGGCCGCCAGGTGGGCAGAGACCAGGGGCTGCTCCTCCTTCCCCGGATTACCCCCCCTCCCCATGAGTCTCCCCTGAGGAGCCGGGGCCGTGGCCGTTGGCGCCCCAGGTGTGGCTCACGCCAGCGGCATTAATTTGTTTTCCCCCTTTTTTTTTCAGGGTTTTTTTTTTTTGCCTTTTTTTTTTTGCTGTAATTTTTTTTTTTTGCTGGACAATTTTTTTTTTTTTGTGTTGTGAATGTTTTTGGAATGTGGGGGTGATATTCCTGCCAGAAAAGGGGTGTCACCCTCAGTTTTGGTGGAGAAGGGTTCCCCAGGACCAGGGAGAAGTGATCCCCAGGTCCGTGTGAATGGTGTATGAATGTGAGCTGTCTCCTGGCTGCTCTTCCCTCAGAAGACGGGGGAACCTCGGTTAGGGGGGGATTGTCTGGTTCAGGGGTCAGGCCATCACGTAGGTCAATCTGCAGGCCCTTTCTCACTGCGAAGTTGTGCAGCAGGCAACATGCACCGATGATCTGGCACAGAAAGTTTGGGGAATACAACAGGGTCCCCCCAGACTTATCCAGGCATCGGAAACGTGACTTCAGGAGGTCAAAGGTGCGCTCCACCACTGCACGTGTTTGGGCGTGGGCTTCATTGTATCTTTTATCTATTGATGCATTGTCACGTCCACGTTTTAAGGTTACCGGCAAGGTTTAAGAGATAGAATGTTGATATCCTTGTTTCTTTTTGTTATTTATTTTTATTCTTTGTGTTTTTTATTTTTATTTATTACTATGATATCTGGATAAAGATGCAACTCCACTGTTTGATACCATAGTGGTTTCACTTGGTCGACCATTTGGAGGTAGTTCATCACACCTACTTATAAACTGTCAATGGCGAAACCCTTATCATCTTCCATCTTTTAATTTTGTCTCCATTTTCTTTATTGTATACTGCCTATGTTGACAGATCCATTTTGTACTAATTTGTGCAACCCAACAATACTTCATCTTGTTGTTCAAAATCTTATTGACACAGAAAATGGCAATTAAATACCACCAAAAGAAAGCTTTATTTGTAGCAAGGAGAAGAGGATGGGACTATAGCGGTGCTAAAGACAGATATTACATAAGAACAGTGGGCCATATTCACGTACATCGGCAAATTTTTTGATTGGCGTAGCGCACCTCCTTTACGCTAGACTGCCGCAATGTAGCGGCGCAATCACCGTATTCTCGATTGTTTTGCGCAGAAAATAGCGCCTGTGCAACGTAATTTCAGAGGCGTAAGGCGGAGTAATTCAAATTGGGAAGGACGTGGGCGTGTTACATTGAAATGAGCCGTGACCCCATGCAAATGAAGGGCCGGCCGGCTCGCGCATGCGCACATGAAGCAGATTATGGTCAGCACCTCTGTGCGCATGCTCACAACTCTGGAACGGCGCAATCAGTGAAATTGGAAGTGGACCCGGGCAACTTACTGAATTACGCAGACAGCATAAATAGACAGACACAAACGCACTTCCTTTGCAAAAGTACATCCCTTTGTATCCCTTCCTATACAGCAAGGTGCTTTTGTTCTGTTGTTTATTAGCGTTTGTTTTTTTGTTTGTGACGTGTCTTTGAGATATTTGGGGACTGTTTTGCAGAGTGATTTTTGTCTTTTATGTGTTTTCTTTGTTGTTATTTTTTTTAAATTAGATTTTTGCTGGGCATTTTTTATTTTTTGCTGGTCAATTTTTTTTTTTGGGGTTCTGTTTGTGAATGATTTTGGAATGTGGGTGTGACATTCCTGCCGGAAAAGGGGTGTCACCAGTGTTGTAAGTAACGGAGTTACAATAAACACAGTTACCTAACGCAGCCCCTTTTGAGGGTAACAAGTAATCTACCTGATTACTCTTCCCCTCAAGGTAACGCAGTTCCTATTACTTGGGCGGCATTACCGCAATTACATCTACCGCCACTAGATGGCAGCAGAGTAATTGCTTCTGCCGACGCTGTGAACATAAATATGGGTGGTACTCCGCTTTAGAATCATGTGACTGCTGTGATGGCCTATCACAGCAGTCTAAAAACTCCCAATCGCAAGGAGCCCTGAATACAATGAGCCCCACCCGCCTCACACTGACTTATCACCGGGGGACAACCCACATCGATCACACACACTGTGTGCACAACCTGATCAATGATCCGGGGAACACATGGCCGGAACAAAATGTTCCACAGAACAAATGTTCCCTATACACAGTGTACACAGCGACATCTAGTGGTCAACATGGTAAGTGCAGGACACCTATACAGACCAATGATCAGCAGGTTATTTTTGGTCAGTGATTTCATCTCTTCATCAAACAAATAAAAACCTCTCCCGTGCCCTCCTCCGTGCCCTCCTCCTTCTTTGCTCATCTAAAGTCAGTAGTATAGCTATGAGCATAGATGCCACTGGCATGTTGGCATACAGTTTGTTGGGCAGCAAGTGTGACTGCTCAGCTCCTCACTAACAGTGTTGCTTTCTCTGACATGTAGACGAATTGTCTAATTTTATACCACCTTTTATATGGTCTAATTTTAGACAGGCCGTGCAGCTGTTGCGCACAGCGCGTAGCCTGCGCTGCAACAACGTTCTTTTGTGGATCCCCGTAACTCCCTCATTAGCATATTTGAATAGCAAATCAATGGTGTGTCTAGCGCAGTTTTGCGCGGACGAATTCGCCTGTCTATCGAAATTACGCTGGACAAAAAAAAGTAGATTTCTTGCGTATCTCGTTTTGGGAATGCGGAGCATCGAAATGAATGTGCAAATTTAGACTTACGCCGCGCATCTCCTTTTTTACGCGGGCATAATCGCTCTGTGAATCTGGCCCAGTATGTATAAAAAAAGATATATTTAAATAGATATTTTTTTATACATACTGGCCGGGATTCAGAACGACTGGCGTATTTTTAGGCGGGCATAACGCATCTCATATGCGCTACGCCGCGGTAACTTAGAGAGGTGAGTACCGTATTCAGAAACAACTTGCGCCCTAAGTTATGGTGGCGTAGCGTAAATGGGCCCGTCTAAGCCCGCGTATTTTAAAGTAGGCAGGTAGGGGGCATGTTGTATGATAATGAAGCGTGACCCCATGTAGATGCATGGCCGAACAAACGGCGCATGCGCTGTCCGTGGACGTAACCCAGTGTGCATGCTCAGAATCATGTCGGATAGAATGCCTAAGATACGCCGAACACTGCCTACGGCGTGAACGTAACTTATGCACAGCCCTATTCACGTACGACTTATGCAAACGACGTAAACGACGTAAACGACGTAAAATTTGACGGAAGTTCCGACGTCCATACTTAACATTGGCTGCGCCTCATAGAGCAGGGGTAACGCAAAAAAACTAAATATACACACAAGATACGACGGCGTAAGAGACTTCTCAGGTTAAAGTGCTAAAATAAATAATTATGGAGGTGCATGCGTGGAGGCTAGTGAGACAGTCATGTCTGACTAGAGCTCTGCTCCGTGAGGGGGGAGAAAGCCGCTGGATAAAGATAGCCCACTGACACAAAACTGTCAGAACAGAGGTCTTAAGTATCCATGAGGTGAGGGGAACATTTTTTAAACAAAATGGTACTCGGAGGAGCCTGCAATAAAACTAAAAAGAGCCCCAATAGTGGCACACAGGCGCAGAGTACCTCACAGAAAAAAGCGCTAGTCTCCTCAGGCAAATTCACCTCAGAGAAGAGAAGAGTGACAAGCCTAAAATGTCACAAACTCCTCAGAGGCTGAAATCTCCCTGTCACACACATCGTCACAAGAAACAATGGTTCCCTCAAATATTTTAAAACAATTTGAAAAAATGCTTCACAAAGCACTGAAACAAACCTTCTAGCGCTGGATAGGATACATCCCAACCCGAGAGGTGGAGATTAGGACAAGCTGCTACTCCAGTGGGAGACCCGCTGGTTAGTAGCTTTAAGAGCCATCTCACCCCCGGGCCTCAACAGTAATGTAAGCTACCGATCCTTCCTAGAAAGCTATAAATCTGGCGTCTGGGAGGGGTAACCTTGCATCCATTGTGAAATATCGTATCCTACACCGAGATGACAACTTTGTGTCTCATTTAACAGTAAGCACCAATAAATTGTATATGGACCTGTTATGCTGTAACGCCTGCCTTCATGTTTATCACACTCCACATACATCTTTTCCACTCAAAAGTGGATTCCCTTGGCTCCAGCTACCCTCTCTTCGCCCAGCATGAGCGGGTCCGTGTGGTCTATCTTGCTGCATGAACACCGCTGTGCTTATCTATATGGCCCCCTTCCCCATGTCCCTCCGTATTGTGCTCTGCTGTTCCTTGCAGACAGTGATTCACCTTCCCTTTTAGGATAGGCGCTCGCCACCAAGGCGCGCCGCCCACCAAAGACATGCCCGCACACCGTCAATCCACACACCCAGTCTCCAATGAGTGCCAAGCCACACCCCTAATTTTTTTTTTAACAAACTTTTAATTGATATATGTCCCCCCAGGACAGTACCCCAACCCCATAACCATTGTATGCCCAATTACTTGCATATACGCCTTCAAAATGGGCACTTGAGTTCTCCAGTTTAGGTCCCTTCAATGGGGTTTGTTATTCGGGTCCAAACTTTTGCGATGTTCGAAAGTTCTGCTGTGAACCGAACCAAGGGTTGTTCGGCCCATGTCCACTGATGATCAGTACCATGATTATCAGTATAAATATCTGATGTCACAGGAGAGATGATAATTAGCTTAACGTTCCTCACACACTGAAGAAAATAAATGCCAATAACCGGTATTTGCAATTAGCTGTGATTGGACACAAGCTAAAGGGCTGTGATTATCGGCCCTTTACCTCGATCTGTGATCAGCTGTGTCGAAATGGACACAGTGATCACAGAGTGCGCCTGATCCAGGCTCCGTGGGAGTATGTGGTGCGGGGTAGGATGCGGGAATTTCTGGGAGAATGTCAATAGATGCCCTCCCAGAACTGCACTGTAGTCATCATTCGGATATAGCACGGTTGGCAAGTGGTTAATATACCACCAAGCATTTTGAATGCAATTGTGGTAAGATATCTCAATACAAAATCCCCACTGGAATAATAAAAAAGACACCTGCAGTCTGCTGATGAACAAACTCTGAAATGCAATCAACCACATATTGTAATGTCCCTAAGCTACTCACTCATACAGCTGCCTACATGTCTGTCAAACCATCCATTCCCAGGGAACTACCAGGAGGAAGCCTACTTAAACACTATTGGCTGAAGGATCTTGGGAGTAGTGCTGCAAAAGGAGCCTAGATCAGATGTTAGATGTTAGGGCATGTAGCATCTATGTATGCCCAACACGTTTCCTGGGATGTATGCCCACTCTTCAGGGGCGGATGCTGCATGTATTTATAATAAAACATATGATTAATGTAACCATGGTCTCATGATTGACCCAGGGAAAGGGAAATGATGGTTATAGAGGGCACGTAACATCCCTTTGTATACTCATGTTGGCCAGGACTGTGCGGCCCGAGGGCAAGGACCACTGAAGGAGTCCCCCCGCGGGAGCTGAGGTAATGGGACACAGAAAAGCACAAATTAAATTAAATGTCCAAGAAATGTTTTACCATACTCCACTTCTGTAAATATAAATAAATGATAAATAATATATAATGTTTTATAGTAGTATATGTATGTATACAATTAATGATTGAAGTAGTAAATAGTATAATTAGTTTTATATATATAATTGAAGTGGAGCAGATCCATAATTAAATGGAGGGGAATAAAAAACACCCAATGGTAATGGTTACAGGTTAATGTTAATCATTATAATTGTGATCTTAGGTATAGTAAAAGGGTGTAGAATATTGTGATGTGGTGATATGGTGAGGCATTTACAAATGTGATGGTGAAAATGTTGAAAAATGTAAACTGTTGAATTACATGTAGCTCCGGAGCCAAAAATAAGAGTGTGCACAATGGGCAACAAGATTTGTTTGCTGCCAAAACGTGTATTAACGCTGACATGACGGTTGTGGAGAGGCGTCCTTACCGGAACGACCTAAGCCATAAATTGAGGGAGGGAGCTCCACATGTATCAGTAAAAGTGCATGGATTAACACGCGCCGCCCATGTGACGACTAATAGGACGTCACACGCTGGTGATCTGCCAATATGGTTCCTCATATCGATATGGTTCCCCTCTTGACTGCACAGGCACAATCCGAGCCGACCTAAATCACCGAACCGTAGCAGCTGTAGCAAGAGGTCCATGGCAACGTGGAGTTTGCTGTAAGTGGCCAGTCAGCCTCATGTCCTCGCTTCGCTCAGCCTCCTGGCTCTTTTTTTAACATCCTCCAATCCACAGGGATGTTGAGGAATGAGCCTGGATGTCGCCCGTGGTTCGGAGATTTCCGCGGGCTTCGTCCGCTTCTGCGCAGTCAAGCAGGAAAACATCTCGATAGGGGAACTAGATCGACAAGAAACCAGACAGGGGATAGGGGGGAAAGGAAGGGACACTGGTACAGCATCGCAGCTCCCGATAGGGAACAGCACAAGGGCCCCAGAGTCCTCCCCTCCCAGCCACACAGCCCCAACCAACCCGAGCATGGGACAGACATTCAAATAGTTGGAAATTTACAATATATTAGCCTAGAAACCTGAGTAGCAAGAGAACAAAGGCATCATAGTTTATAGAAGACATGCTTATGTGCCTGATAAGGACTGCTTGGTAGCCCCCATCCCTGATGCGTGAAACATGGAAGAGAAGGTGCACAGCAACATGCAGCTCCATCCCTGGTTATATAGAATAGGAAGGTTTTGGGACTTTGAGTGAGGCATGAATTCAAGGCTAACAAGCAATAAATATAGAATAAATATGTTTTAATTTTCTACAGCCGTAAATGACACAATGTTTTCTTACAGTAATGTCATGCATAATTACATGGACGAGCATTGTATAGCAAGACCATGCAGGCAATTATAAAGCATGTCATCAGTATCAAAATGTATTACATAATATAGTGAAAAAAAAACGTCCTCCACATCAATAAATCACCTGGGACAATCACGATTATAATGATTAACGCTAACCTGTAATCATTACCATTGGGTGATTTTTATTCCCCTCCACTTAATTATGGATCTGCTCCACTTCTTGGATATTTAATTTAATTTGTGCTCTTCTGCGTCCCATTACCTCAGCTACCGAGGGGGACTACTTCAGTGGTCCTTACCCTCAGGCCGCACAGTCCTGGCCAACATGAGTATACAAAGGGATGTTACTTGCCCTCTATAACCATCATTTTGCTTTCCCTGGGTCAATCATGAGACCATGGTTAAATTAATCATATGTTTTATTACAGATACATGCAGCATCCGCCCCTGAAGAGTGGGCATACATCCCAGGAAACGTGTCGGGCATACATAGATGCTACATGCCCTATAAGTTGGCTCTACATGTTCCATAATTAATCATTTTTAACTTTTAACTGTAATATACTGTAAATACTTTGCTATATGTTGTCCTAGGTGAATTATTGATGTGGAAGATGTCTTTTATTCACTATATTATCTAATAAGTTTTGATACTGTTGACATGGTTTATGATTGTCTGCATGGTCTTGCTATACAATGCTCGTCCATGTAATCATGACATAACTGTAAGAAAACATATTGGCCTGGATTCACGTACCACGGCGTATCTTTGTGCTGGCGTAGCGTATATTCTTTACGCTACGCCACCACAACTTAGAGAGGCAAGTGCAATATTCACAAAGCACTTGCGTCGTAAGTTACGGCGGCGTATCATAAATGGGCCGGCGTAAGCCGGCGTAATTCAAAGTAGGCAGGTAGGGGGCGTGTTGTATGGTAATGAAGCGTGACCCCATGTAGATGCATGGCCGAACGGACGGCACATGCGTCCTTCGTGAATGTATCCATGTGCGCATGCTCAGAATTACGCCGGCTAGAATTCCTAAGATATGTCGAACACTGCATACGACTTGAGCGTAACTTATGCCCAGGCGCATTCACGTACGCCTTACGTAAACAACGTAAAATTTTACGGCTTTTCCAAAGTCCATACCTTAACATGGGCTGTGCCTCTTATAGCAGGGGTAACTTTACGCCGGACGTACGCCTTACGTAAACGGCGTGGCTTACAGCGACGGGCGCATCTACGTTTGTGAATCGACGTATCTTGCTCATTTGCATATTTTTTTATGGGAACGCCGAATGCGTCCAGCACCGGCGTAGGCAAGTTACGCTGGACGGCTAAAGCCATGTTTTTCGGTGTATCTTGCTTTGTGGATAGGCATAAAGATGCGACGGCGCACATTTGAAATTACGTGTCATTAAATAAAACGTATTTAATCTACAATTATTGCTTGTTAGCTTGAATGCATGCCTCACACAAAGTCCCAAAACCTTACTATTCTATATACCTACCTTTCTTCCTAATCAAATGATATTTGCTGCATGGCCCTGCCTGGCACCACACAGCCTCTGCAAAAAAAAAATATATATATTTTGTGCTAAAAAGGTGTCCCTCTATCCCATGTCAGAAAGTTTGGAGCACTTACAATACATCACTAATAATAAAACAATGGCATTGTACAAAACTAACGCATATAAAATCTACCTTGTTGTCAATTCTAATAAGTGGTTCTAAAGACTGAGGGCCAGATTCTCAGCGGCGCTACGCCTGCGTAAATGGATATGCGCGGCGTAATTGTAAATGTGCGCCTGCGTATCGATGCGCGGTAAACACAGAAACCAAGGACCAAACAAAAAAGGGGGGGGGGCACAGTTGGACTATTGCGGTACATGTAGAATTGGATAACAAGATTACTAAATAAGGGTAAAATATTTTTTATTAAATACAAAGAAGAAAAAACACAATACAGAGCTTAAAATGGTGACGACCATACATAACGCCAGTATAATAATCCCGGTGGGGAACAAAATAATGCGTTGGGGGTCATGACAATCTTGACCGGTTTCGCGGTATTGACCGCTTCATCAGATGTCTACAATTAGGTTAAAAAACAATTGGTTATACATAAATTAGGAATACAAAATGTAAATGGGGAGAGGGGGCTCAGCTGCTTACCTAGGTGTATCCCACAGAGGAGGATCACCGAACGAGGTCCCATGTAGAGACCAGAGGGCAAGAACATGGGGATGGATCTACTAGACAGGTATGTGGAGTGAAAGATAATAATAATTAATATAGGGGGGGCCTGGTCTTGAAAAAAAGGGGGGGAAGGGGGGGGGGGTTAGTGCAAGACCACGCATGTTGAATATACGTGATAAAAGGGTAAAAAATGAAGTGGGGATGTGGATGGAGGACAGGGAAGAGGGGGAAAGGGAGAGGGGGGGGGAGTAGAGGGAAAGAAAGGAATGGGAAAGGGGTGGGGAAATAAGTGGGGGGGGGGTAGAGGGGTGGTGAGAAAAGAGGAGAGCAGGGGCAAAAGAAGGAAAGGAAAGGAAGAGATAAGGGTGGAGGAAGGAGGGGGGGTCGAAAGAGGGAGAAGAGAAGAGGGGGGAGGTGGTGGGAGGGATAGGGGGGGGAAGGGGGTGTATGTACCTAATGCAAAGAAGGATGGTGATTCATAGAAGGTGCCCCAAGGATAGGGGCCCAGCTTGAACATGTGCTGAAAACATATGTTGAGTTGGAGAAACATCCTCAACGGTAGTAAGTACGTATGAAGGAGGGGAGGCGTCACGGTAATGATGCCAGCCACTAACACCTAAAAGGAAAAAACGTGTATAATAAAGGATTATGATCCGTGGAAGGGGAAAGAGGGGAGAAGACGGGAGGGGGGGGGGAAGGCGACCAGGGCAGGTATGAACAGACAGCTATATGCAAGTAAATGGGTAACTTACTGTGGATTGGGTAGATCACACAGTGATCCCGAGAATCGGCATCCCTTTCGCTGTGAGTAAAAGCATCCACATGGAGTGTGCCTTAAATAGCCCCAGAACAGGAAACCAAGTGAAAGGTTACAGCCCCGGGGGCGGGGCTGTTGACCTCACCAGGGTGATTAACCATCGGAGGACTTGCCAGGGATGGCAAAACCTCACCTGGAGCTGACGGGGGATAGCAAGCAGCTGAGCCCTAATGAAGGGAATAATTACAATTAAACAACATAAGAGATAAAATAAACAGTTTAAAAGGAGAATACAATAGTTAGACGTAGCATATAAATACAGTACACAATGTATGATGGTGCCTCATGGATAATGGACACCAGGGTGGACCAGCAAAACGAATCTTGAGTGCTATAAGCATATGTGGGCAAGAACTTTAAATGGTGGCATACTGTAACCCATAGCTGCAACCGCTAGCCATAAGGGATAGCCCAAATGGGGGCAGAGGAGGCAGCTGAGCCCCCTCTCCCCATTTAAATTTTGTATTCCTAATTTATGTATAACCAATTGTTTTTTAACCTAATTGTAGTAATACTTCTGATGAAGCGGTCAATAACGCAAAACCGGTCAAGATTGTCATGACCCCCAACGCATTATTTTGTTCCCCACCGGGATTATTATACTGGCGTTATGTATAGTCGTCACCATTTTAAGCTCTGTATTGTGTTTTTTCTTCTTTGTATTTAATAAAAATTATTTTACCCTTATTTAGTAATCTTGTTATCCAATTCTACATGTACCGCAATAGTCCAACTGTCCCCCCCCCCCTTTTTTGTTTGGTCCTAGGTTTGGGGACCCAGGGCCGGCCTTAGGCCTTTAGGCGCCCTGTGCGAGAAAGATTTACAGCGCCCCATAGTAACCACACCCCTCTGTAACCACACCCCTCCGTAACCACACCCCTTCAGTGTCCACCCCTTTCTCCAATACCGGCTCCATTTAAAGCCTTCCATTCCCAAAAAACAGATTACAAGCTATGATAAAAATACAACTTTTATTCACATAATAACGCCACCTATACTGTATATCACACGCTATAATAACACCGCCTATACTATAAATCACACGCTATAATAACACCGCCTATACTATAAATCACACGCTATAATAACGCCACCTATACTGCAAATCACATGCTATAATAACGCCACATATAAAGTAAATCACATGGTATCATACCACTACCTGTAAATTTAATATCAAATATCAAACATAATTACAATAAAGTATTTTTTAACTTTTGTATTTACTGTTCCTTTAAGAAACACCCTATTTAAATAATAAAATACAAAACAGACATTAAACAGTACACTGCACTTATAAAAAAATAATTTACTTACAGAAAAAAGTTTTTACATCCGCTGCCTGCTTCTGTGGATTCTTTTTTTTTTCATTTAAATTTAAGTTTATTATAATAAAATAAAGAGCATACAGAGTAATAAACGTAATACAATAAATGCATCAGGAAACATTGTGTTGACAATTATAGTAGTAAACAATAAATTACATTTCTTAACTAGATTTCCCCCTCTCCTCCCTCCCCCCCCAATGTCCCAACTATATACCTGGTAAGTTTAACATGGGAGTGTAAACGTGTATAATCAGGAGGGATGGGAATCAGTAGAGGTAGCGACAACATTTTAGGGCTAAAATTCCCTGTTTACTAAGCAATCTATAAAACTTTTATTATAAGCTGAGATCATAAAACTAAAATATATGTAAGGAATAAATCATACCGAACCGTGGAGAGGATAGGTTTCCGGGGGCATCCCCTCCCCCCGACACCCCCACCGGGAGCAATCTGTGTCGAGGAGGGGGGGCAGCCCCCCCCACCCAGCCCCCCCTTGATGACAAAAAAATTGGATCCAAATGTTGTCCAGAGAAACATCTCTCAATCAACTCTTAACTTATAAACCTAAAAGGAGACAAGGAATTTAATACATACATCCAGTTAAACTAAATCAGCACTACCTGAGACCAGTGGAGAATATGATATGTAATGAATATCTCCTGTTCAAGAGAAAAAATAAGAATAAAGAAAAGAGAGGGGGAGAAGGAGGAAAGAGGAAGGAGAGGAAAGGGAAAGGGAGGGTGGGCCTACCTGCCATAGGATTACATCAGTCTGAGTCCAGAGCCAAAACTAAACTTACATGTTGTGGGAGATTCCCATGTAAATCAACCAAGGTTCCCAAATTTCAGTGAACTGGGTAGAGGTATCTAACATAGAGTTAATTCTTTTTTCCTGTTCCATAATCCATGTAACCTTTCTCTTCATGTGTAAAATGGAAACAGACGGTTTCTTCCATGCAGCCGCTAAAGTGATTCTGGCGCCAATCAGTATAAATAGAATCAGCTATCTAATGGCCTTGGAACTCTGTGGTATTAGACCATTCAATAAGGCTATTGCAGGAGATTGATGGAGGTTACAACCGGTAACTCTCCTGATAATCTGGAATACCCTGTTCCAGAATCCCCGTATCCTAGGGCACTCCCACCAAGTATTGATCATGGTGCCTATTCCTTGACAACCTCTAAAGCATAGTGGTGAGGATGACGGATACATGGTGGCCAATTTGAATGGGACCAAGTACCATCTAGTGAAAATTTTTATATTAGCTTCAATGAGGGATGGACTCTTGCTTCTGTGGATTCTTGCGCTCCTTTGTCTTCTCAGTGCGCATGGCATGTGAGCTCCTCATTCCTGCTCCTCATAGCAAGGCAAGGACAGCCGTCCACGCCGTCTTTCCAGCAGAATCCGCCTGTGGCCTGCCAGTACTTTGTCCAGTTTTAAAGATGGCCGCCGCACTGTCGCCGAGCGCCGGCAATCTTAATGAGTAACCCACAGACTGCCAGTAACAGTGATCTCCGACTCCTAACAAGGCAGGGACAGCCGCCCACGCTGTCATTCCTGCAGAATCCGCCTGTGGCCTGGCCTGCCAGCAGGGGCATACCTAGAGCATTTGTCACCCGGGACGGATCCTATATCTACACCCCCCCCCCCACGGTAAAATTGAAAATCCCACTGTGCCCCCTGCATCTTTCAATATCTCTGTCACGACTGTGTACCCCTCTCCACAACTGCACCTCTGGACCCTGTTACATTATACAACACCCTGCATCACTTTACATTACACAGCCCCCCACAGCTCTAGACACCTATATGTTACACAGACACCCCCCTAACAGTTCTGGACCCCCTGCATGTCACGCAGACCTCCCTACAGTCTCCCCCTACAGTGCAGACCCATCCCCCTATAGTACAAACCTCCCTTACAATACAGAACCCCCTCTACAATACAGATTCACCTCTACAGAGCAGACCCCCTCCTATTAAACAGAACCCCCCTCTCCTATAATACAGAACCCCCCTACAATACAGATCCACCCCTACAGTGCAGACCCCCCCACAATACAGAACACCCCCCCACAATACAGAACACCCCCCCACAATACAGACCCCCCCACAATACAGACCCCCCACAATACAGACCCCCCCACAATACAACCCCCCGCACAATACAAACCCCCCTACAATGCAGAACCCCCTCCCACCTACAATATAGATCCACCCCTACAGTGCAGACCCCTCCAATACAGAACCACCTCCCCCCACAATACAGAACCCCCCTACAATACAGAACCCCCTACAATACAAAATCCCCCTACAATACAGAACCTTCTATAATACAGATCCACCCCTACAGTGCAGACCCCTACAATACAGAAACCCCCCTCCACACAATATAGAACCCCCCTCCCCCTACAGTACAGAAACCCCCCCCCCACAATACAGATCCCCCTACAATACAGAACCCCCCCACAATACAGAACCCCCCCACAATGCAGAACCCCCTCCCCCCTACAATATAGATCCACCCCTACAGTGCAGACCCCTCCAATACAGAACCCCCTCCCCCTACAATACAGAACCCCCTACAATACAAAACCCCCCTACAATACAGAACAACCCCACAATGCAGAACCCCCTCTTCTATAATACAGATCCACCCCTACAGTGCAGACCCCTACAATACAGAAACCCCCCCTCCACACAATATAGAACCCCCCTCCCCCCTACAGTACAGAACCCCCCCCCACACAATACAGATCCCCCTACAATACAGAACCCCCCCACAATACAGAACCCCCCCACAATGCAGAACCCCCTCCCCCCTACAATATAGATCCACCCCTACAGTGCAGACCCCTCCAATACAGAACCCCCTCCCCCTACAATACAGAACCCCCTACAATACAAAACCCCCCTACAATACAGATACCCCCCACAATGTAGAACCCCCCCTTCTATAATACAGATCCACCCCTACAGTGCAGACCCCCTACAATACAGAACCCCCCCCCCCCCTCCACACAATATAGAACCCCCTCCCCCCTGCAATACAGAACCCCCCACAATACAGACCCCCCCAATACAGAACCCCCCTACAATACAAAACCCCCCCACAATACAGAAACCCCCCCCCCACAATGCAGAACCCCCTCCCCCCTACAATACAGATCCACCCGAACAGTGCAGACCCCCTACAACACAGAACCCCCTCCCCCCACAATACAGAACCCCCTCCCCCCCACAATACAGAACCCCCCACAATACAGACCCCTTCAATACAGAGCCCCCACAATACAGAACCCCCCCCCAATGAAGAACCCCCCTCCTATAATACTGATCCACCCCTACATTGCAGCCCCCCGTACAATACAGAACCCCCTCCCCTCTACATTACAGAACCCCCCCACAATACAGAACCCCCTCCCCCTACAATACAGAACACCCCCCACAATGCAGAACCCCCTACAATACAGAACCCCCCCAATACAGACCCCCCCACAATACAGAACCCCCTCCCCCTACAATACCAAATCCCCCCTCCCCTCTACAACACAGACACCCCTCCCCCTTTCAGACCTGTAAACCAGGCAAGCTGGTCATCTGATCCACGTGCTGCACACACACAGAAAAGGGGGAGGCGGGTGCACTGTGCTGGGCTGCCTGTGACTGAGACAGACAGCCGAGACTCCTCAGACCCGCGGCGCTGCACACTGTGGGGGATTATTGCTGCCGGGTTCCGGGTGTGCTGACGGCTCGCTCAGGTGTGACTTGCACCCTCCCTGCCTGCTGTGTCTCTGCCGCCACCTCCCTGTCACCAGGCATGCCACCCGGCGCCCGCTAACGGCGCTAAGTTATATTCAGTCGTGGGGGGGGGGGTGGGGGAGGGCGCCGCCGAATCTGTGACCATCGGAATCTGTGCAGGTCGCCAGCCGCCCATGTTGCTATGGTGCCCTGTGCGACCGCACACCCCGCACACCCCAAAGGCCGGCCCGGTGGTTGACCTTAGACCCAATGTTTCTATATCGAATTTCCAGGATGATGGTACTTTTTATTTCTATATCTATCTATAACTATCCTAGAGGCTCTACTTTAAATCATACAGAACCACATACGAGAGAAAATCTTTTTCGTCTGAGCGGCGAAAATGATTTAAGCTAGCGCGGCGTAGGCGCATAGTTACGCATCGTAAATATTCAGTTCCCATTGAATTAGCATGCAAATATGCAAATGAGGGAGATGCGCGGAAACTACGTGCGTTCGGCGTTGGCTACTCGTGGTGCGCGTAACACGAAATACTTGAGTAAACATACCCCTCATAAAAGCACGGGTAACTTTGTTCAAGACCGTGTGCAAGTCAGCTGGAGAGCAACTACAGCAGCACCATAACGGACGAGCTGAGCAATCACACTTACTGGACAACACATTCGTATGCCAACATGCCAGGGGCAGGCATGGTCTTATCACTACTAATGTATGCAGAGGAAGAGGGGCATAGAATGAGGAGGAGGAGGGGGGCACGTGAGAGGATCTACCGAGCGCGCATGAGCCTCTTTGGCTTGGGGGATGAGGAGGTGTATCGTATCTTCAGATTCAGCCCTGCTGCCATCCTGGAACTAACCACAGTCCTGCAGGATGACATCACCAGTAGTGTTGCTCACGAATATTCGCATTGCGAATATTCGCTACGAATATTGCATATTCGAGTATTCGCGAATAACACGAATATCGCGGCGAATATTCGCTATTTCGAATATTCGAATTTTTTCAATTTTTTTTTTAGAACAGATCACATCCTAGAGATCCCCATCGACGTCTAAAAGCATTGCTGGTATGATTAGAGACCTTGGGCCGAGTAGCTGCAGCGCTCATTTTATATTGCCGAAAAATCGCAATGCGATTATTCGGCAATAGCGATATCGCGCGATTATTTTATATTGTAATATATCACGAATATTCTGAGCCAATCAGAGTGCTCCATTCCGCATTTCTCGAAATTTCGCAATTATTTTGTATTGTAATATATCACGAATATTCTGAGCCAATCAGAGTGCTCCATTCCGCATTTCTCGAATATTCGCAATTATTTTATATTGTAATATATCACGAATATTCTGAGCCAATCATAGTGCTCCATTCCGCATTTCTCGAATATTCGCAATTATTTTATATTGTAATATATCACGAATATTCTGAGCCAATCAGAGTGCTCCTTCCGCATTTCTCGAATATTCGCAATTATTGTGTATTGTAATATATCACGAATATTCTGAGCCAATCAGAGTGCTCCTTCCGCATTTGCCGAATATTCGCAATTATTGTGTATTGTAATATATCACGAATATTCTGAGCCAATCAGAGTGCTCCTTCCGCATTTCTCGAATATTCGCAATTATTTTATATTGTAATATATCACGAATATTCTGAGCCAATCAGAGTGCTCCATTCCGCATTTCTCGAATATTCGCATTCGCAATTCGCATTCGCATTCGCAATAGCGAAAATTCGCAATAGCGAAAATTCGCAATAATTTCATTTCTAAAAAAAATATCACGAATATTCGTATTTAGCGAATATATCTCGAATATTCGACTATATATTCGAGATATATCGCGAAATCGAATATGGCATATTCTGCTCAACACTAATCACCAGCCCAACACACCGCTCACATGCACTGCAGCCACTGGTGAAGGTCCTGGCAACACTCCATTTCCTGGCCAGTGGATCATTCCAGCGTACAAGTGGAGTGGTGGCTGGGATGTCACAAACCAGCATAAGCAGATGTCTGCACCAGGTTGTCCCTGCAATCCTCAGACGCATGTCCCACCACATCATCAGACCCACCACTGAGCACCTGCGGCAGAAGGCAATGACAGATTTCTACAGAATTTACGGATTCCCACGCACCGTGCGGGCCATTAATTGCACACATGTGGCACTCCAGCCCCCCAGTGCCACAGAGCACATATACCGCAATCGGAAGCATTGGCACTCCATCAACGTACAGGTGATAGTCGATGCCAAATACCTCATATGGCACGTCCGTGCCAAAGACCCCGGGTCCAGCCATGACAGCTACATATACCGTCAAAGCAACAACCCAGAAGATTTTGAGCAGGACATGTATGGGGACAGCTGGCTGGTTGGTGAGTGACATGGGTGGCAGGCATGACTGTCCCCCCCCATGATGCAGACATCACGAGGGGCACATGCATGACTAATATCCTCCTGTCTTTTCCCTTACAGGTGACTCTGCATATGTACTTGGACCCCATCTCATGACTCCTTTCCGGAACCCACAAACCAGAGGAGAGAGAAGATACAATGAAGCACACATCAAAACCCGTGCAGTGGTGGAGCGCACATTTGGCCTCCTGAAGTCCCGTTTCCGATGCCTGGATAAGTCTGGGGGGGCCCTATTGTATTCCCCCAACTTTGTGGGTCAGATCATCGGTGCATGTTGCATTCTGCACAACTTTGCCATGAGAAAGGGCCTGCAGATTGCGCTACGTGATGACCTGACCCCCCAACCACACAGCCCCCCTGCCAGAGGAGACCCCTTCAGCTGATGGAAGAGCAGTCAGGAGGGTCCTCGTGTTACGAATCTTTGACCGTTAAACACACACATACAGCATGGCACACAGACAATGCACGCGTGTACACCACTGTGGTCCCTAGATCACACACACCACATCCACATCACATTGGATTAGCCCAAGTCCAGCATGTAGGACTTGGGAGCAGCAACGCCACGTCAAGGCCCCAATGATGTTGCTGTCCATTCATACACCATTCACACAGCCGTGGGGATAACTTCTCCCCAACGGCCGAGAGTGACACCCCTTACTTGCAGGAGTGCCACCCCCTCACATTCACACACCATTCACACTGCACCGTGTGCAGTATCAAGTAAAAAAAAAAATCTCTAAGGCCTCGTACACACGATCGGACATATCCGATGAAAACGGTCCGCGGACCATTTCCATCGGATATGTCCGATCGGGAGTTTGATCCGATGGCGTGTACACACCATCGGATCAAATTCCCCGCCGCCGGACGGCGCGGTGACGCGTCGGTGACGTTGACGACGCCACGTCACCGCCACAGGAAGTTAAACACTTCCGCGCATGCGCCGAATCCATTCGGCGGCGGCGCGGCGGCGGTGGGGGACGACATGTCTGCTGGTAAGTGTACTAACCAGCAGACATGTCGGGCGGACAGATTCCACCGGATGGATTTCAAAGCATGCTTTGAAATCTGTCGGGTGGAGAAATCTGTCCGCTAGCCCATACACACGAGCGGAGATGTCTGCTGATGTCTGCTTTTTTTTTTTTAAAGTCAGCAGCTACTAACAGTGCAGCTGCTGACTTTAAATAGGGACACTTACCTTGTCCTACTTGCCCGCGCTGATGGCCCCCCCCCCCCGATGCCGGTCCCACGATTGCTCCAGGTCCCGCGCCGCCATCCACACTGCCCATTTCCTACTGCGCCTGCGTGAGTTTCACGCTGGCTTGTGAATGGGCGGCTGCTCTCTGAGAACACACACAGTTCCCAGAAAGCAGCGCGCCCCATTCACAAGCAGAAGAAGCAGAAGAAAAGACACCACGGTGTGGAAGAGGCAGATTACGGACTTGCATAGCATAGCAACAGGTATTTCGGGTGAGTATTTTTTTTTTTTCAGGTTTTTTTTTATTTACTTTTTTTAAACAAAATGGGCAAATGTTGTTTTCCTGGGTGGAACTCCGCTTTAACCAGAGCATAATATAAATAAAAATAAAAAGCTCTTACCCAGAGCATAATATAAATAAAAATAAAAAGCTCTTACCCAGAGCATAATATAAATAAAAATAAAAAGCTCTTAACCAGAGCAAAATAATAAGAAATAAAAAAAATAATGGGCCTGGCGGGGGCTCCGCCTGGTGCCACGGCTCCTGCCCCTCACTTTCCTGGGGGCAGCCACAGGTGGGGGGGTGGGGTAGCAGGTGGAGGAGGAGCATCCCCACGTCCCTCCCTGGCTGCCTGCATGCCCTCCAGGGCAACCGCTATGCGGGTCTGCACAGCTGTCTGCTCCTCGACTGCAAGGCGCAGGAACCTCCCCTACAAGGTCGGAGGTGGTCGCCTGCAGCTCCCCCAGGCTGGTCAGCGTTGCTGCGCTGTTGCCAGCAAGGTCTTGGATGGCATCTGTAAGGTGTCCCGAGGAGGCCAGGCTGTTGGCCAGGCGCCTCATCTCCTCCACGACCTCTGACAGGTGCCGATTTTGCTGGTCCTGCTGTCAGGCCAGCTGTTCCGGCAGGACCTTGGGTACACCCCTGGTCTTGCACGTCGCCTTCCGGGGAGTGGCAGGGGACCGGGCATAAGGGGAGGATGTTGAGGGGCCAGAGATGAGGGGGGGGGAACAGAGGGACTGGAGAGGTTGGGGGGGGGACACTGAGGGGTTCGATAAAGATGGGGGGATAGCCTGGGCTGGTCCGGGCAACCCATCATCCTCCTCCAAAACAAGGTAGAGGTCCTGGTCCTGGTCTACGAGATCCTCCTCAACCACCTCCTCCGTTGAGGTGTGTCCACTTCCCTCCAAGTCCTGTTCCAGGGGGGCAGCCAGAGGGACTGGATGCTCGGGGATGGATCCTGACGGGCCCTGGCAGCAACAGATGGCCCCGCTCCCTCCTGCACATCTGTGGATGACACAAAAGATGCCCATGTTGGTTGACCCACACACTTGGCACATGTTCCCTTCCACCCCCACACATGCTACACAACAGATAGAATATAAAACACACTTACCTGTCCTTACGGCTGGCTTTTCGGACTCATAGCCCCCAACTCCCTCAACCAAAAGGGAACAAAGTCTTTACCAAGTAACTATAGACCTGTTAGTTTAACTTCTATAGTTGGGAAGATACTGGAACGTTTAATAAAAGACCACATGGATGAGTTTTTGCTGGAAACAAACTATTTAAGCAGCAGACAGCATGGATTCATGAAAGACAGAAGTTGTCAGACAAACCTGATTTCTTTTTATGAAGAGGTAAGTAAAACCCTGGACAGAGACGTGGCAGTGGACGTGGTATACTTGGATTTTGCAAAAGCGTTTGATACAGTTCCCCACACACGGCTCATGTGTAAGGTAAAGTCTACAGGATTGGAATCATCAGTTTGTAAATGGATAGAAAACTGGCTGAAAGACAGAATTCACAGAGTTGTGGTTAATGATTCTTACTCTGAATATTCCAAGGTTATCAGTGGTGTACCCCAAGGTTCAGTTTTGGGTCCCTTACTTTTCAATATATTTATAAATGATATTGGGTCTGAGATCCAAAGTAACATTTCTGTATTTGCAGATGACACCAAGCTATGCAGTGGAATAACGTCCTTGCAGGATGTCTCCAATTTACAAGCCGACCTCAATGCTCTGTCTAATTGGGCGACTAAGTGGCAGATGAGGTTTAATGTTGATAAATGTAAAGTTATGCACTTGGGGGCTAAGAATATGCATGCATCATACATGCTAGGGGGAGTTCAACTGGGGGGACCTGTAGTGGAGAAGGATCTGGGGGTTTTAGTTGATCATAAGCTCAATAATGGCATGCAATGCCAAGCTGCGGTTTCCAAAGCGAGCAAAGTCCTTTCTTGTATAAGAGAGGTATGGACTCCAGAGAGAGATATAATTTTGCCCCTGTACAAATCATTAGTAAGACCTCATCTGGAATATGCAGTCCAGTTTTGGGCACCAGTTCTCAAAAAGGATATCGGAGAACTGGAGAAAGTGCAGAGAAGGGCAACTAAACTGATAAGAGGCATAGAGGAGCTCAGCTATGAGGAAAGATTAGAAACACTGAATTTATTCACTCTTGAGAAGAGGAGAATAAGGG
Organism: Rana kukunoris; assembly: GCA_029574335.1. Lineage (NCBI taxonomy): Eukaryota > Metazoa > Chordata > Amphibia > Anura > Ranidae > Rana > Rana kukunoris. The sequence goes on from CM056060.1 coordinate 83,029,182, forward strand.
GGGATATGATCAACATGTACAAATATATAAGAGGTCCATATAGTGAACTTGGTGTTGAGTTATTCACTTTAAGGTCAACGCTGAGGACAAGGGGGCACTCTTTACGTCTGGAGGAAAAGAGATTTCACCTCCAAATACGGAAATGTGGAACAGACTCCCTCCAGAGGTGGTTCTGGCCAGCTCAGTAGATTGCTTTAAGAAGGGCCTGGATTCTTTCCTAAATACACATAATATAACCGAGTACTAAGTTCTGTAGGTAAAGTTGATCCGGGGTAAATCCGATTGCCTCTTGGGGGATCAGGAAGGAATTTTTTCCCCTCCGGTAGCAAATTGGATCATCGCTCTGCTGGGGTTTTTTGCCTTCCTCTGGATCAACTGTGGGTATGGAGTTGGGTGTATGGGATGTACTGTGTTTTATTTTGTTTGTTTATTTTTATTTTTTTATGGTTGAACTGGATGGACTTGTGTCTTTTTTCAACCTGACTAACTATGTAACTATGTAACTATGTATTCCTTGCATTAACCAGTTGCCAACCACCTCACACAGATATACTGTACTGCATCAGAATTGCTCTCCTGGGCAAAATCCTGTATATATATGGCTTCTCCCAGGAGAGCCACCAGAGGGCGGGCTCCCCCTTCCCGATGCGTGTGGCACGATTGCTGCCAGCCATGTGCATTTGCATTCACGAGCGGGAGCACAGGGGTTTAAGCGTGTAAACACACAAATCTTCGTGCCGTCTGAGGAGACAAGACAGATCGTGTCTTTCTACAAAGTGGAAACCACTAAAGTCAAAAATCCGCTTTGCACTCCAAGTGCAGACTGGGGGCCAGATTCTCATACAATAGCGTTGTAGCGGCGTAGCGTATCCCATTTACGCTCATTTGCATATTCGACGCAGAAATCGACGGGAACGCCACCTAGCGGCCAGCGTAACATTAAAGCTTAGATCCGACAGTGTAAGTGACTTACGCAAGTCGGATCTAAGCAAAATCTATGCGTAACTGATTCTAAGAATCAGTCGCATAGATACCCAGGGCCAGATACAGAGATGCGATGATGTATCTGAAGATACAATGGGCCAGATTCAGGTAGATGAGAGTATCTTTCCTCTGGAGTAACGCTTCTCATTTACGTTACTCTGAAGACCCTTTCAGCGCAAGTCCTGTAATTCACATAGCAGTTGCGCGTAAACTTGCGCCAGAGTAACGATAATGCGCTGGCGTAACCCGACGCAAGTGGAAGTGGGTGTGATCATATGTAAATGATGGGCGGAGCCCAGCACAGAGGCTTACGTTCAGCGCATCATCCACGGAGCATGCGCAGTGAGTGCGGCTCCACTCGCCCCCCTTGTGCGCATGCTCACAACTTCCGTCGGCACCACTTCCTGGGAAACGTCAGCGCAATGCGTTCCGCTGGGCGCTTAAAAGCGCTGGCGGAAACGCCATTCCGGCGCAAAAGTATTTCCGCTTCCCCCCACCCCAGGGAAGATACTTTTGTTTGGTGATGGCTGCTCCCGCTACCCCCAGAGAGAGGAGGAACCTGAATTTTAATGCACAGGAGGTCTCAGTGATCATTTCGGCAATGGAGACGGATAATGATTTTCTCCATGGCAAAAAAAGCCGGAAGACCAGCCGGGAGAGGAAGCAGGGCATCCTGGAGTCCATTGCTGCCAGGGTCAATGTCCTGGGGTACTCCACCCGGACTGCTGGGGACATACAAAAAAAATTAATGACCTGCGGCGCAAGGTGAGGGACAAGGTGGCCTCCATCAGGAGGTATGAGAGGGGCACAGGTGGTGGTCCCCCATGTCCTGTCACCCTGACCGCAGAGGAGGAGGTGGTCGCACGCTGCCTGGAGAGGGAGCAGGTGGAGGGGGTCGCAGGCTATGACTCCGTGGAGGAAGGCACAAGGACAGGTAAGTGTTTTATAATCCCCTATTTGTTGTTTTGCATTTGGGGGGGGGAGGGTACATGTGCCAAGTGTGTGGGACCACCAACATGTGTCTGCTTTGTGTCATCCACAGATGACGGAGCTGGGCCATCATCTGTCAGCGTGCATTCCACCCCATCCCCCCCACGCCATCGTGTGCCCGAGCCACTGGGTGGTGAAGAGGTTGTGGAGGAGGAGAGTGGCCACACCACACCTGCCGAGGTGGTTGTAGAGGATCCTGCTGTGGCAGAGCAGGACTTTACCTTAGTGTTGTCTGTCTCCTCCCCTTCTCCTGGGCCGTCTGTCGTCCCCTCCCCCATCCTTGGAAGCCCCTCAAGGGCGACTCCTTCCACCCGAGGACAACCATCTTCTGGCCCCAGGAAGGCGACCCAGAAGACCAGGGGGGTGTCTGATGGTGTACAGGACCAGTTGGCGAGGGATCACGCCAGGCAGACGGAACAGATGGGGGCCATAGCGGTGCACTTGGAGAAAGTGTCTGACAGCCTGGGCTCCGTTGCCAACCTCAGCAATGCAGTGCAGGATGTCAGCTGCAACTGCGCTGCAGTGGTCACCACTTTGGGGGAGGTGCAGGGGGATATTCGGCACCTTACTGCAGCCGTCCAGGCCAACAGTGCTGCCATCCGGGACCAGGGGAGGCTGAGTCGGCGGGCCCAGCATTATCAGGTCACCCGTCAGCTCCGGATGCAGGCCCAGACCAACTCCTACCTTGGACGTATAGCCAGGGCCTTGGAGGGCACGCAGGCCACACCTGCCAGGAGTGGCCCACCTGGGGATCAGCCACCTCCAGATGCCCCCCCACCCCCACCCACTCCATCCAGGCAGCTGCGGAGTCAGAGAGGGGCCCCCAGAAGAAGCCCCCGGCATCCCCGATGAGGTCTTTTTTTTTTTTCTTGTTTTATATTTTTGTTTGGGACATACTCAGGTCATGAGTTTATTTTTTCTTTTTCTCAGGTTATGAGATTTTGTTTCTTTTAATTATCAGGATATGATATTATTAATTTATTTTTGTACTGCACACGGTCAGGAGTGCAGGGGACAGTGTGAATGGTGTGTGAATGTGAGGGGGTGGCACTCCTGAAAGTAAGGGGTGTCACCCTCGGCCGTGGTGGTGAAGTGAACCCCACGGCTGAATGAATGACGTGTGAAAGGTGTATGAATGGACAGTGACATCATTGGGGCCTTGACGCTGGTGTTACTGCTCCCAACTCCTACATGCTGGACTTGGGCTAATCCAATGCGATGTGCATGTGGTGTGTGTGATCTAGGGACATCAGTGGTGTACACGCGTGCACTGTCTGTGTTATTAATGTTTTGGTTTAGTGTCCAAAGATGCCTACGGCGAGGACCCTCCTGACTGCTCTTCCATCAGCAGACTGGGTGTCCTCTGGCAGGTGGGGACTGTGTGGGTCGGGGGTCAGGTCATCACGTATGTCAATATGCAGGCCTTTTTTCATAGCAAAGTTATGTAGTACGCAACATGCACCGATGATCTGACACACAAAGGTAGGGGAATACAATACAATTTCTCTCTCCTCTGGTTTGGGGGTTCCGGAAAGGAGTCATTAGATGGGGTCCCAGTGCATATGCAGAGTCACCTGGAAGGGAAAAGACAGGAGAATGTTAGTCATGCATGTGCGATTTCTGTTGTGCATCACGGGAGGGGATAGTCATGCCTGACTCCCATGTCACTCACCAACCAGCCAGCTGTCCCCATACATGTTCTGGTTAAATTCTGCTGGGATGGGGCTCTGATTGTATATGAAGCTGTCATGGCTGGACCCGGGGTGTTTGGCACGGACGTGCCATATGAGGCGTTGGGCATCAGCTATCACCTGTACGTTGATGGAATGCCAATGCTTCCGATTGCGGTATATGTGCTCTGTGGCACTGGGGGGCTGTAGGGCCACATGTGTGCAATCAATGGCCCCCACAGTGCGTGGGAATCTGGCAATGCTGTAGAAATCTGTCATTGCCTTCTGCCGCAGCTCCTCAGTGGTGGGTCTGATGAACTGGTTGGACATGCGTCTGAGGATTGCAGGGACAACCTGGTGCACACATCTGCTTATGGAGGATTGTGACATCCCAGCCACCACTCCACTTGTACGCTGGAATGATCCACTTGCAAGGAAATGGAGTGTTGCCAGTACCTTCACCAGTGGCTGCACTGCTTGTGAGCGGTGTGTCTTGCTGGTGATGTCATCCTGCAGGGTTGTGGTTAGTTCAAGTATTGCATCTGGGCTGAATCTGAAGAGGCGATACACCTCCTCATCCCCCATGCCAAAGAGGTTCATACGAGTGCGGTATATCCTCTCACGTGGCCGCCTTCTTGGTTCCAGGGGACCCATCAGTAGTTCTAGGACCACAATTGCCCCTGGCATGTTGGCACACAGAGGTGTTGTCCTCCTTGCAAGTGTTGTTGTTCAGCAAGCTCCTATCGTCGGTAACGCTGCTGTAGCTGCTCTCCTGCTGACCTCTGACCGTCTGGAGTAAAGATAAAGCAGCCTTTTGTAGAAATAACTTTGCGCCGGACGGACCAGATACGCGCGGCGCATGTAGCCAGCGTATGGTGCTAATCCGTTTGTGAATTGGGAAATCTCCCTCATTTGCATATTTGCAGGGGAAATCAATGGGCGCGACTGATGCGCCCAGCGAAAATAAACGCTGACGATACTCTGGCGTCGGAACGTTCCGCCGGTCGCAAATGACCCGTTATTGGGCGCATCTAGTTTGGTGGGTACGGGCACATAGAAACGACGGCGCATCATCACAGTTACGCGGCGCATATCCAAATACTCCAGCGCAAGTGTTCGTGAATCTGGCCCAATGTCGTATCTCAGCTGAGAATCTGGCCCTGCAAGTGCAAAGTGCACTTGAAAGTGCAGTCGCTGTAGAGCCGAGGGGGACATGCAAGGAAAATAAAAAACAGCATTTTAGCTTGCACATGATTGGATAATAAAATCAGCAGAGCTTCCCCTCATTTCAGATCTACCCCTCAGATTTACAACGACTGCACTTCCAATTGCACTTTCAGTGCAATTTCAAGTGCACTTTGCACTTTTAGGGCCAGATTCTCAGAGACGTTACGCCTGCGTAAATGGATATGCGCGGCGTAATTGTAAATGTGCGCCGTCGTATCGATGCGCCGTAAACACAGAACCACATACGCCAGAAAATCTGCTTCGCCTGAGCGGCGAAAATGTTTTAAGCTAGCGCGGCGTAGGCGCATAGTTACGCATTGCGCATCTTCAGCTCCCATTGAATTATCATGCAAATGAGGGAGATGCGCGGATTCCCGAAACTACGCGCGTTCGGCGTAGGCTACGCATGGTGCGCGTAACACGAAAGCCTGGAGTAAACTTACCCCTCATAAAAGCAGGGGTAACTTTGCTTAAGACCGTGTGCAAGTCAGCTGGAGAGCAACTACAGCAGCACCATAACGGACGAGCTGAGCAATCACACTTACTGGACAACACATTCGTATGCCAACATGCCAGGGGCAGGCATGGTCTTATCACTACTAATGTATGCAGAGGAAGAGGAGCATAGAAGGAGGAGGAGGAGGAGGGGGGCACGTGAGAGGATCTACCGAGCGCGCATGAGCCTCTTTGGCATGTATCACATCTTCAGATTCAGCCCTGCTGCCATCCTGGAAATAACCACAGCCCTGCAGGATGACATCACCAGCCAGACATACCGCTCACATGCACTGCAGCCACTGGTCAAGGAACTGGCAACACTCCATTTCCTGGCCAGTGGATCATTCCAGCGTACAAGTGGAGTTGTGGCTGGGATGTCACAAACCAGCATGAGCAGATGTCTGCACCAGGTTATCCCCGCAATCCTCAGACGCATGTCCCACCACATCATCAGACCCACCACTGAGCAACTGCGGCAGAAGGCAATGACAGATTTCTACAGACTTGCCAGATTCCCACGCACCATCGGGGCCATTGATTGCACACATGTGGCACTACAGCCCCCCAGTGCCACAGAGCACATTTACCGCAATCGGAAGCATTGGCATTCCATCAACGTACAGGTGATAGCTGATGCCAAATACCTCATATGGCACGTCCGTGCCAAAGACCCCGGATCCAGCGATGACAGCTACATATACCATCAAAGCAACATCCCAGCAGATTTTGAGCAGAACATGTATGGGGACAGCTGGCTGGTTGGTGAGTGACATGGGTGGCAGGCATGACTGTCCCCCCCCATTATGCAGACATCACGAGGGGCACATGCATGACTAACATCCTCCTATCTTTTCCCTTCCAGGTGATGCAGCATATGTACTTGGACCCCATCTCATGACTCCTTTCCGGAACCCCCAAACCAGAGGAGAGAGAAGATACAATGAAGCACATATCAAAATTCTTGCAGTGGTTGAGCGCACATTTGGCCTCCTGAAGTCCCGTTTCCAATGCCTAGATAGGTTCGGGGGTGCCCTGTTGTATTCCCCAAACTTTGTGTGTCAGATCATCGGTGCATGTTGCATTCTGCACAACTTTGCCATGAGAAAGGGCCTGCAGATTGCCCTACGTGATGACCTGACCCCCCAACCAAACAGCCCCCCCCTGCCAGAGGAGACCTCGTCTGCTGATGGAAGAGCAGTCAGGAGTTGCCTCGTGTTACGAATCTTTGACCGTTAAACACACACAATCATCATGGCACACAGACAATGCACGCATGCACACCACTGTGGTCTCTAGATCACACACACCCCACATCCACATCACATTGGATTAGCCCAAGTCCAGCATGTAGGACTTGGGAGCAGCAACGCCACGTCAAGGCCCCAATGGTGTCGCTGTCCATTCACACGTCATTCACACAGCCGTGGGGATAACTTCTCCCCAACGGCCAAGGGTGACACCCCTTACTGGCAGGGGTGCCACCCCCACATTCACACACCATTCACACTGCACCGTGTGCAGTATCAAGAAAAAGAAAAAAAGCTCTTCACCAGAGCAAAAGATAACATAAAAAGCTCTTCACCAGAGCAAAAAATAACAAAAAAGCTCTTCACCAGAGCAAAAATTAACAATCCAAAAATTACTGGGCCTGGCGTGGGCTCTGCCTGGTGCCAAGGCTCCTGGCCCTCACTTGCCTGGGGGCAGCCTCAGGTGGGGGGTGGGGTAGCAGGTGGAGGAGTAGGATCCCCACGTCCCTCCCTGGCTGCCTGCATGCCCTCCAAGGCGACCGATATGCGGGTCTGCACAGCTGTCTGCTCCTGGACTGCAAGCCGCAGGGCTTTGACCTCCCCCACAAGGTCTGAGGTGGTCCCCCAGGCTGGTGACCGTCGCTGCGCTGTTGCCAGCGACATCTAGGATGGCATCCGTTAGGTGTCCTGAGGAGGCCAGGCTGTCGGCCAGGCGCCTCATCTCCCCAACAACCTCTACAAGGTGCCGATTCTGCTGGTCCTGCTGTCTGGCCAGCTGTTCTGGCATGATCTGGGGAACACCCCTCGTCTTCCTAGTCACCTTCCTGGGAGTGGCTGGGGACCTGGCATATGGGGAGGATGTTGAGGGGTCGGAGATGAGGGGGATGTAATCGGAGGGACTGGAGAGGTTGGGGTTGGACACTGATGGGCTGGAGCTATATGGGGTGGTGGCTTGGGCTGGTCCGGGCAACCCATGGTCCTCCTACAAAACCAGGTAGAGCTCCTGGTCCTGGTCGACAAGCTCCTCCTCAACCACCTCCTCCGTAGAGGTGTGCTCACTTCCCTCCAACAAGGCCTCTTCCAGGGGGGCAGCCAGAGGGACTGGATGCTCGGGGGATGGATCCTGACGGGCCCTGGCAGCAACAGATGGCCCCGCTCCATCCTGCACATCTGTGGATGACACAAAAGATGCACATGTTGGTGGACCCACACACTTGGCACATGTTCCCTTCCACCCCCACACATGCTACACAACAGATAGTATATAAAACACACTTACCTGTCCTCATGGCTGGCTTTTCAGACTCGTAGCCCCCTACTCCCTCCACCTGCTCCCTCTGCAGGCAGCCGGCGACCACCTTCTCCTCCTCAGTAAGGCGGACGTTGCAGGGTGGGCCCCCTCCAGTGCCCCTGGCATGGCGTGAAATCGTTGCCAGTTTGCCCTTCACGAGACGCCGCAGGTCATTCATTTTTGTTTTTAAAGTCCTGTGGTGTCCGGATCTCGTGTGAGAGGGCATTCACCTGGCAAGCCACCTTCATCAGGATTTCATCCCTCCGGGACTTGCTGGTCCGCGCACTGTCAGCACCATGGAGCCGGGAATCATACTTTTCCATGGCCGCGATGACGATGGCCCTCTCCTCTGGTGAGAAATTCTTCTTTCTCCTGTCCCTCCCAATAGCAGCCATGGTCATGCAAAAAATTGGAGACTTTTGCGCTGCACGGGCGCATGTGTGGGCGAATTATATACACAGCGCCGGCGAATCGTATGGAGGCTTTGCCCATGCGCAGAAGGCATCCACGTCACGGCGCGGGTCATCCACGTCACGGCTTGGGTCATTCACGTCACGGCGCATGCTCCGTTCGTCCCGGCGTTCATTTGCATGGGGTCACGCTTCATTAGAATGCAACACGCCCACTTCTCTCCTACTTTGGAGTTGCGCCGGCTTACGCCGATGAATTTCCGCTACGCTGGTGCATCTTGGAGCGCATTTGCTGCGAGTATACGGTACTTGCCTCTCCGCGTTACGTCGGCGTAGTGCACCTGAGATGCGCTACGCCTGCATAAATATGCGCGCATTTACGTATCGCAAAAAATGGCCTGGTCTTTGGGCAGCCAAATCCTCAAGCCCCGGTTGAGGTAAAAAAATATTTAGCAGGAAGGAACCTTACCCCCCCCCCCCCATACTTACCTGAACCCTCACTTGATCCAGAGCTGTGCCCGTCTGTAGCGGCTCCCTCTTGGCTCTTGCTGAAGTCATTCAAATCCTGTGATGAGGGAGAAGGGGGCGGGGCTGAGTCCAAGATTCTTTGTCAATAGACACAGGTAGCCTGGCTGGGGAGTAAGCCTGCAGGTGTGCCACAATATAAAGTAGCTTCCTATAGTGGCACACCCAGAAGTGGAGGATTGGTACTGGCTCTGTGCAATTCTGTTGCACAGAGCCAGTAAGTGAAAATCTGTTTGTTATTTTATTTATTTTTTAAATAGCATTTACAATCACTTTAAATGTGCTCACACAGGAGTTTATCTTTAATTCTAAATGGAAATCCCTTTTTTAAAAAGAAAAACATGCACACAGAAAAAACCCATAAAACCACACTGGTAATCACATGACCCAAATACATTTGATTTCTGGAAACACTAACATGACAGCGCATACAAATACTCATTGCAGAATCTGCAACACCACTGGAAGGAAATGCAGTAAGTAAAGTTTCCGTACAAAAATAAATCATAGAGAAGGGAAGTATTGGGACTCCTCTGCACTAATCACCCATTAAGGATCTGTATCAGCTCTTCAGATAACCACACTGGACAGTAACACATCAAAACAGGTTTTTATTTTTTTAATACACAGAAAAAGGAAGAATAACTCCACATAGTTCTTGGAAAATAAGCAAAACGACAGCTGCGCTAAAATATATATATATATAGTAAAATGCCACTAAATGGATGAAGTGCACATATTAATAAGAAATTAAATATGACTAAACATCAATATATCATATAAAGTGCCTCCACGTGAATAAATGAAAAAACAATAGCAAGTGTAATAAGAGGGAGTCCAATGAATCACTGAAGCAATAAGAATCCAGTGCATAAACTGATGACATCCAGAAAATGTGAAAGAAAAGACCAAAACCACCACCATAGGTAATAACCGCCTCTTACCAGATGGTATTGATCTCTGATTAGGAGATCATAATCGCTATAAGGGTTATTAGTATCGCCACAGCTTTCCACCAGGGTTATCCTCAATGCAGCCGTTCACATCCAATAATTAAACTGATATGTCAGGAAAAGAAAAAACTTGCATGGCGTAAAATCCAAGGAGTGTTTAATAAAGTAAAAAAGGTTGCACTTACAATGTTGATGACATTAAGAAGCATGTAAAAACATCGAGCCGGCCGGCTCCTCGATATGCCTGCCCGTCTTCCGGGTTCAGCTGGTAACGCGGTGACGTCAGAACGACGCCTGCCCAACGTTTCATCGCAAAGAGGACGTGTCGTTTTGCTTATTTGTTGTTAGTGTAATATAACACTGTTTAGCTGCTGCTGGTCACCTTTGAATGAGCGCAATATTTTTCTACTACTGTTAGTTCTTGGAAAACACTTGAGTTTTCAAACGGAAACAAAGTTCCTTTTTAGTATATACATAGAAGGCCACAATGATGATGTCTAAAGTGCAGTAGCCCACAGCAAATCAGGTCTCAGTTTACTTAAAGTGTTACTAAACACACACCGTTTAATCTACATTGTCCCTTATATTTCTGGATGTGGATGATAGCACTGTAATTATCCTATTTACAAAAAAAAAAAGCACATCTAAGTACCTTTTTCCTAATCAATATACAGATGTCACATGTCACATTTTTTTGCATGCTAGTCGCATATCTAAAATTCTCGTACGACGAAATAAAAAAATCAAAGTGATGTCATATGTTGTAATGTATTTGTATTGTATTTTCGGATAGCAACTGTACTGATTAAACAAAAATCGTGTGAACTGGTATTGCACAAGAATAATTTTCATGTTTTCTGATCAGAAAATATCAGAGAACTGTCGTGATCGGTTCTTGAAAGCTCTGTACTAATAAACTGATTATCGTATGATCGCTTAGAAATCTGTATTTTCTGTCCGATTTTTGGATCGTGTGTACGGGCCATTAGTCAGATAACTACAAGTATGGCACAGGGGCTGACTGACAACTCATGGGGCCCCCGGGCAATAGAAGATTATGGGGCCCCCAGGCTTACAGATGGCCACCAAGCCAGGTAGCAGTACAGAGGCGGGGCAGCTAAAATCTCAGGATTTTCACATCAAAAGCATGTAGGTTTTGGACATATCAGAGACAGATGTAAAAAAAACACAGATTTTTACATACTGTCCCTGGTTTTAATGAGCCTGGCATCCCTGATGGGGCCCCCTAGTGGCATGGGGCCCTTGGGCAGTGCCCAAGTTCCTCAATGGTCAGTCCGCCCCTGGTATGGCAGTATGTCCAAAGCTGTGCAGGTAGCTGAATCCTAAAGAAAGCCTCATGCTGCGTACACACGGTCGTTTTTTGCGATGAAAAAAAACGTTTTTTTTTTTTAAAACGTCATTTAAATTGATCGTGTGTGGGCAAAACGTTGTTTTTTGTCTTAAAAAAACGACCAAAAAAAAATTCCAACATGCTTGAATTTTTTGTGTCGTTTTTCAAAACGTCGCTTTTTGTTTCACAAAAAGTCACCGTGTGTAGCAAAAACGTCGTTTAAAACGACGTTTTTCAACCCGCGCATGCCCAGAAGCTAGTTATGAAGCGAGATTCAATGGAAAAGTGTGGTGAACGTAACCTCGTTTTTTGTGAAAAAAACGATGGTGTGTATGCAACATCGTCTTTGAAAGTGACGTTTCAAAAACGTCGTTTTTTACTTCACAAAAAAACGTTGTTTTTTTTCATCGCAAAAACGACCGTGTGTACGCGGCATCACTGCCAGGATGCCTGTCCTCTTCCTGCCTCTAAACTTCCAGTGCTGTGGGAAGAGCTTCAGAACTTTAGGTATAACAGCAGTACAGATGGACCGACAGGAATATGCCCCCTTCTTCCTCCTCCTACATTGATTACAGCCTTCACAATCTGTGAATAAGGAAAGTTTGATCAGACACAAGATTTTCTCCCCCATTCACAGATCGTTTTACAAAGAGTGCAATCAATTAAAGCGGATGGTTCACCATAAATAAATATTAAAAGCCAGCAGCAACAAATACTGCAGCTGCTGACTTTTAATATTAGGACACTTACCTGTCCTGGAGTCCAGCGCCGTCCACAGCAGAGGATGAGCGATCGCTCGTCACCCTGCTGCTCCCCCCTCCATCCACGGCGAGGGAACCAGGAAGTGAAGCGCTCCGGCTTCACTGCCCGGTTCCCTACGGCGCATGTGCGAGTCGCGCTGCGCCCGCGATTGGCTCCCGCTGTGTGCTGGGAGCTGAGAGTTCCCAGCACACAACGGGAAAAGCCCGTCTTTTGCCCGAGACTGCGGGCCGGAAGTGGGTGCGGATACCTGTCTTTAGACAGGTATCTGCACCCCCCTCCCCCCTGAAAGGTGTCAAATGTGACGCCGGAGGGGGGGAGGGTTCCGATCAGCGGATCTTCACTTTAGGGTGGAGATCCGCTTTAAAGAACATTTCTCAGTGGAGGAGGAGGCTGCAGGAGGTGTGTTCCTATTGGTCTATCTGTTCTGCTGTTTTGCTAGAAGACCCAAAGCTGTTAACCACTGCAGCACTGGAAGTTCAGGCACAGGAAGAGGACAGGCATCTCTTCCAATAGATAATATCTTTAAGTTAACTAATAAATAGAAATCAGATGATCAGGTTGGAAAGTCTTGTCAGATAGCTATTGTAGTGCCCCTGGTAAGCGGGGTGCAGGAGGTGTATTTTACATCCTGCTCCATAAATCTCAGGGACCTTATCACATTTAACCACTTGTCGCGATGACCACGAGCGATCGCGGGTACAAGAGGCAGAACAGGGACGTGTGTGTAAACACACAAATCCCTGTTCTGTGAGGAAAGACAGATCGTGAGTTTCTAATAGCTAGGAACCATGATCTGTAATTTCCTCTAGTCAGTCCCCTCCCCCCACAGTTAGAACACACAGTCAGGGAACACTATTAACCCCTTGAGCGCCCCCTAGTGTTAACCCTTTTCCTTCCAGTGTCATTTTCACAGTAATCGCTGTATAAATGCCAATGGTCCCAAAAAATTTTCAAAAGTGTCCAATGTGTCCGTCATAATGTCACAGTCCCCCCAAAAAAATCTCAGATCACCGCCATTACTAGTAAAAATAATAATAATAAAAATGCCATAAAACTATCCCCTATTTTGTAGACGCTATAACTTTTGTGCAAACAAATCAATAAACTCTTATTACGATTTTTATTACCAAAGATATGTAGAAGAATACGTATCGGCCTAAACTGAGGAAAAAAATCGCCTTTTTAAAAAAAATTGGGCATATTTAATATAGCAAAGAGTACAAAATATTGGTTTGTTTTTTTCAAAATTTACACTCTTTTTTTTGTTTATACAACAAAATATTAAAATCGCAGAGATGATTAAATACCACAAAAAGCTCTATTTGTGGGAAAAAAAGGATGTAAATTTTGTTTAGGAGCCACGTTTCACAACCGCATTATAGTGATGCAATGCCGTATTGCAAAAAATGGCTTGGTTATTGAGCAGCCAATTCTTCCACAACTGAAGTGATTAAAAAAAAAATATTAGGGCACTAGGCTGTCCAGGGAGCCCCCAATGTTGGTACCCCAGCCGCTGCCATTCCTGGTAAGGGAACCAGGCAGTGAACTTTCGGCTTCACTCCTGGTTGTCTACTGCAGTGTTTTTCAACTCAAGGCACACCAACAGGTCAATTTTTTAGGATTTCCCTCAGATGAAATGGCTGTGGTGATTACTAAGGCAGTGAAACTGATCAAATCACCTGTGCAAAATAATGGAAAGCCTGAAAACATGACCTGTTGGTGTGCCTTGAGGACTGGAGTTGAAAAACACTGGTCTACTGCACATGTGCTTTCACACCGAGACATTGTTTTTGCAGAGGTTTTCAGCCATTAGCGGGGCGGTTTAAAACCCTGCTAGAGGCCGAAAAAAGGCTAAAACCAACCGCAAGCGGCAGGGCACAGCAGCCGCTGCAGCGGCACTTTGCTGGTGGTTTGGTGTTGCTGCCCATTACTTTCAATGGGCAGGGGAGCTTTAGGAGCGGTGTATACACCGCTCCAAAGATGCTGCTTGCAGGCGTTTTTTTAACGTCCTGCCAGCACACTGAGACTGCAGGGGAGCCATTTTTCAGGCACTTTACAGGCGGTATTTTTAGCCCAACAGTGCCTGAAAAAAGCCCCAGTATGAAAGGGGTCTAATTGCCCCGGCAATAGGGGAAGCAGGAGGGGGTCTAAACTTCTGGGAGATCAGGCCACGACCCGTCTCCAAAAGTCTTTAAGAACAGGGGTTTAGTCTGCACACATTTGCAAAAACATGCGTAAGCTTCAGATCCCGTCTCCTTGTAATTTGTTTGATAAACTGATCATATTTGTAGTTGTGCTTACCAGAAAGGATGCATAAAACTGGCCATACACTAGCAGGATTTTGAATGTTTGATTGATTTTCTAATGGACAATTCATTGATCATTTTTGACCATAGTGTATGTGTTTTCCATACAGTAAATTCCATTTATACCAATATGGATTGTTAAAAAAAAAAGCTAAATTTTGAAGTTTCTGTTGGTACTATTGAATGTGTTGATGAGATTTCTCATACAATCATCTCTAATCTACTAGTGTATGGCCAGTTTTCGAGCTGTTAGGCCATGCCAGCTACACATATTTGACCTGTATATACTATAGTTGAGCTATTTTTTCTTGCTGTAGTTTTTCAGTTGTACCAAGTTCACTCAGCTTTACATGTCACATAATGAATACAAAGAAAACATATTACTTTTACTGAGTTAATGATTACTTTGTGTTTCCCCGGTAGCAGGTGACATACTGGGATCAAACATAAGAAATACTGTTATGTATGTTTGTCCATACTTCACCCGACTACAAACACAGTCTAATCCTGCTACCGGTCCATACCCCCTTTTTTATCTTACTTCAGTAGAATATACTAACCTTGCCGAAGCTTTTGAGCCATTGTTTATGGGGTGGTAGAGGTCGTCACACACGTTATACAACAAAGATCAGTCTCATTGAAATGATATCAGAGTTTGTGCATGTCAAGCTCTCTATTATAATAGAGGTCACTGTGCCGATTCTTAAAGAAATCATTGAAGTGCAGGAGGAATTTTACTTTGATGGTGTCAATAGGCTATTATGTTATTCCCTGACTAGATGTTATAGCTTACTGGCTTCAAAAAAGACCAACTTTGCTCAACAACAGGCGAGATTAGAAGGTATACATTGCATGGTAGCTACATATCTGCAGGACTGTCAGAAGAAAGACATTTATAAATGGTGTTACTATACTTTTAACTATATGTAGCCAAGTCCTCTCCAGGCCTAATGGTGACCTCCAGAGTTTGCGACAGCTGACATTCTTCTGTGTAGAGTGGGTTACGAGGCATGGTGGGTGCGATGCAAGGTAGATTAATGGGTGCCAGACACTTCTTGAATGCAAAGAGATTTATTGTCTCTTAAACAGAACTGTGGGAGAGAGGGTTAGGGCCAGGACACCCTTTAGTAGTTGCAACTCAGAGACTTCTATAGGTAGACAGTCACACAAGGAAGGGCATCCAGCAAGACACCACGTCAACATGCTATCTCCTATGTCAACAATCTTGAAACTGTTTCTAGCAAAGGCTGTAATGAACTTATTCCCTTCTTCTACAATCTCCTATTGTAGATCTTCATTCAACTGAGCTCCCAGTCTTTCACTAGACTTGCTGATCCACTGTCACCGGATCCCCTGAGCTCTTCCAATTTTCTCATTTGGTATCTTCCTCAAGCATCACCCCCGCTACCCTGCTGGATCCCTAGCTTGGTACTTACAGATACTCCCCCAAGTGACACCCCACTGCCCTGCTGGGTCCCTGGCTTAGCACGCAATATTGCTCGTCAAGCGTCACCTTCACTGGCTGGGTCCCTGGCTTGACATCTGCTAAAGTTTCCCAATTCTTCACCTTCTCCGGTTGGTTAGAAGAAGACTGCTCTGGTACGTGCTTCAGCTACTCACAGTGGTCCCCGATACAAGGTGGATGTTCCCATAGTGGCGACAGCTTCCCCTCTACCTCTGACCATGACAGGTTTTCCAGCCGGAAGAGCCAACACTTATGGTTAAACTACAAGCCGCAATCCCAACCCTATGCTGCTCTCTTGCTTCTGAATAGGCACTGAGACAGTCTAGCAGCCAGATAGTTACATAGTAGTCAAATCTGACGTTCCTAACAAATGCTTCTTTCACAATCACTTAGGCTAAGATGTTAAGGCATAATTCTTTTCCCCAAGCCTTTCATGTCACTAATGTTTGTATTCTGACTTTCGTATTATGGTTCGTATTACTACAATTTTCTCAACACGAGCGAAATAACTTCTACAGGAGGGAGGGTTGGCTTTAGTCCTGGGCACAGTCGTGAACCCGAGAAGGGGTGCCTGGGATGGAGGACAACCCTTACCTCCAATAACCTACCGCATAAGGTAATCTTTTTGGGTGGCAATGACGCGCACAGTTAAATTTGTATTGTAACCACACATGGTGCTGTTCAACCGCCCTATGACCAAGGAAGAACTGTTCATTTATTTTCTTCTGTATTCTTTACACCACTTTGTTTTTATGTTTGTATACAATACGTGTAAAATCTCAATACAATTGTATTGATGGAGAAAAAAGTCCATCAAGTCCAACATGTGTGTGATTATATGTCAGTATTACCTTGGATATCCCTGCATGTTGTGGTCGTTCAGGTGCTTATCTAATAGTTTCTTGAAACTATTGATGCTCCCTGCTGAGACCACCGCCTGTGGAAGGGAATTCCACATCCTAAACCTCTTTTCTTCTAATTTTAATGAGTGGCTACGTCAACGCTGTATCCTGGCCTAGGCCAACACGACCCAGGCCTAGGGCAGCACTTTGCAGGGGGGCAGCACGGAAAGAGTCCCTGCTGGCTTGTGCTACACAGTTAGTGTAGCGCCAGTCTTATGGGGCAGACTGGGCTGAGAGGCAAATTAGTCTAGCACCCCCATAAAGTGGCCACACTGCTTCCGGTATGTGGGTGGCAGGCATTCCACGATTGTATGGGGGAGACACTGCTTCTAATTTTGACTGTCCTATCATCTTGGACCACAAACCTTCCTCACTGTGCTATGTTTATCTGCTGTACCATTGGCTAGGTTATATCTTCTTAGTCCTCTCCATAAAATGATCAGAAATGTGTGCTTAACCACTTCAATACCAGGCTTTTATACTACCTCCATACCGGGCCTATTCTGGCACTTCTCTCCTACATGTACAAATCATAATTTTTTTGCTAGAAAATTACGCAGTACTCCCAAATATTATATATGTTTTTTTTAGCAGACTCCCTAGGGAATAAAACAACGGTCATTGCAACGTTTTATCTTGCACGGTATTTGCGCAATAATTTTTCAAACACCCCTTTTTTGGAAAAAAAGAGTTTCATGAATTAAAAAATAACTAAACAGTAAAGTTAGCCCAATTTTTTTGTATTATGTGAAAGATTATGTTACACCGAGTAAATAGATACCCAACATGTCACCCTTTTTATTATGCGCACACTCATGGAATGGCGCCAAACTTCGGTACTTAAAAATATCCATAGGCAATGCTTTAATTTTTTTTACAGGTTACCAGTTTAGATTTACAGAGGAGATCTAGTGCTAGATTTGTTGCTGGCACTCTAGCGCACGCGGCGATACCTCACATATGTGTTTAAACGGCGTTTACATATGTCGGCGGGACTTGCGTGTGCGCTCGCTTCTGCACGCGAGCTACCTGGGACAGGGGCGTTTTAATTTTTTTTTTTTACTTTTTTTTTTTTTACACTTTTTTTCCTATTACAAGGAATGTAAACATCCCTTGTAATAGGAAATTGGTGTGACAGGTCCTCTTTAAGGAGAGATGCGGGGTCAATAAGACTCCACATCTCTCCTCCAGGCTGGAAACCATGAGATCACATCGCGCCCGGGTTCTCCGGCGGTCATAGAGATGACTGGTCACCAGTCATCTCTATGCTTCCTGCTGACGCCGGACGATTCATTCTCCGGGCCCCCGAAGGCACAGGAGAGCCCAGAGAAGCACCGGATGGCGGCAGGAGGGGGGGATGTCTCCTCCTGCGGCCTGTAAGAACGATCAAGCGGTGGAACCGCCGCTATGATTGTTCTTATGTCTTGCAGAATCGCCGGCTGAACAAGAGGATATCTGGATGATGCCTCTGGCTGCAGGCATCATTCAGATATTCACCCGCAAAGCCCAGGACGTCATTTGACGTCCACCCAGGATGGGAGATCCCATTTGTGGACGTCAAATGACAATGGGCTGGTAAGTGGTTAAAGTAGAACTATAGGCAAGATGCCCCAGTAGAAGTCCAACTAGGACGAAATGCGTCGGGCCAGCCTTTACTGTTCCCTATGTTTTTTGTATTTTTTTTTATAGCGATTACTTTTTATATATTTTTTTTGTATGTCGGTTTTTATAAAATAAAACCCAATCTTTTGACCTGCACCTTTGGAGGCTTCTCCCTTTTTTTTTTTGTTTCTTCCATGTGCTGGCGACTCGAGTCCTGCTGGGTTATTTGGCTATTTGCCACCTCAGTGCGGGCTATCAATACTCATTCACTATGAATTATTTTTTGGATTGTCCCCAAGTCGTTTGGTTCCTGGAGTCCTTGGGAATATCTGTGGCAAACCGAACACCTGTCGTGTACAATTTGGTTCACCTTCAGCTACTCCCACGGATAGCCCTAGGAGTGTTTTGGAGTTCCATTGGATCCACTTAACATCCTGTGTACCCATTGATTGGGATTCCTAAGCCAACATTTTTGGTTAAGAGTGTTTAAGACACCACTTTTACTGTACATAGAAGATGTATTCCTTGTGATGCCTGTCAACTTTGGCAACACCTTCATGATTTGATTCTGCAATCACCTGTGATGGACATTGTTACACAAAATTATTTTTGGTTTTTCTATATGGACTCAGTCTTTATTACTGACCCTCATATGTGTGTCACAAGTTTCACAAGTTCATCACACCCTTTGGGTTTTTAGTAATAGTGATTTTCATATATCTAACTGTATGATTTAGAGCTGCATATTTATTTCCACTTCCAGTACTATAGGCAACACTTTTTTTTCCGTTTTGGATAGAGTAAGGGAGGGTTATAGCCCCTGTCCGTTAATTTCTTCAATCCCTGTCCCATTGCAGAAATTTCTCTTCACTTCCTGACCCATAGCCAAACAGGAAGTGAGAGAAAATCTATGAAAATTGAGGGAATCCATTGCCCCACCCCAGGCCCTCAGAACTAGTGTCCCCACTCGAAGTTTAGGGCGGGTTATAAACAGAAAGGGGTGTGTCCTTGACAGGAACAGGTGGGTCTTATTTAAATTAGGGGTGCACAAGTTTAATCAAGCCTAGGGCAGCACAAAACCTAAATACACTACTGGGCCACGTGTCTTTCGCAAAAAATGTTATCCCTATTGTAGTGTCACCAGTACGGTATTTGCAAATTGAAATCATATCCCCTCTTAAGCGCCTCTTCTCCAAAAAAAATAAGTTTAGTGCTCGAACCTTTCCTTATAACTAATATCCTCCAGACCCTTTATTAGCTTTATTGCCCTTTGTACTCGTTCCCTTTCTAGTACATCCTTCCTGAGGACTGGTACCCAGAACTGGACAGCTTACTCTAGGTGAGGAATGACCAGAGTCTTGTAGAGCAGGACAATTATCGCTTTGACCCTGGAGTTAATCCATTTTTTTTCCATGCCAATATTCTGTTTACTTTGTTAGCAGCAGCTTGGCATTGCATGCATTTGCTGTGCCTATCATCTACTAGGACCACCAGGTCCATTTTCATCCTAGATTCTCCCAGAGGTTCTTTTCCCAGTGTATAGATTGCATTCATATTTTTGCCACCCAAATGCATTATTTTACATTTTTCTACATTAAACCTCATTTGCCATGTAGTCGGCCACCCCAATAATTTGTTCAGATCTTCTTGCAAGGTTTCCACATCCTGCAGAGATGTTAGTTCCCTGCTTAGCTTAGTATTTTTTCCGCAAATACAGAGATTGAGCTGTTTACCCCATCCTCCAGATAGTTTATGATAACATTAAATAGGAATGGTACCAGCACAAAACCCTGGGGGACCCCACTACCCACCCCTGACCATTCCGAGTATTTCCCATTTATCACCACCCTCTGAACTCGCCCTTGTAGCCAGTTTTCAATCCATGTACTCACCCTATGGTAGGGTGACCAGACATCCCCAGTTTCAGGGGACAGTCCCCTGATTGAGGACACTGTCCCCAGACCAAGTCTGTCCCTGGTTTTGTCCCCAGATTGGATTTAGTAGGGGGCAGGGGCAATTTCAAAGACATTCAGTGGAGAATTAAAAAAAAAAAAAAATAGAATCACACAAACCCACTCCGCCGTGCCTACTAGCATGGGGGGGGGGGGTGTATTTTTCCCATTATCTGTGCCCCTTTCTGATGATCATTAGCTGGTCGGAGTGGAGGAAATATTTCTTCCGTTTCAGGCGCATGTCCATTCAGCTTCACTCGCACATTCTTCTGCCTTGGCTCAAATCCCAGCCAGCCACCTGCCTATCTCCTTGCCTTCCCTGGCGGAGTGATCTTCCTCCGCTCCCCATCCAGTAGTAGCCAGGGCACAAAGAGTAAGACTTGAGAGGCTGTGAGGCGGGCGGCTACGGGCAGAGAGTCGCTGATTGCCGCTATTACTAGTAAAGAAAAAATATGTCCTCGGATTTCATTTTAAAAATCTGGTCACCTTACCCTATGGTCCATGCCAATGAATTTTTGTGAAGTAAACATTTATGGGGAACTGTATCAAATGCTTTTGCAAAATCCAGATACACCACATCTTCGGGGCCTTCCTTTATCTAGATGGCAGCTCACCTCCTTATAGAAGGTTAATAGATTGGTTTGGGAAGAATGATTGTTCATGAATCCATGCTGATTACTGCTAATGATACCGTTGTCATTACTAAAATCTTGTATATAGTCCCTTATCATCCCCTCCAAGAGCTTACATACTATTGATGTTAGGCTAACTGGTCTGTAATTACCACAGATGTATTTTGTCCCTTTTTTAAATATTGGTGCTACATTGTCTTTTCTCCAATCAGCTGGTACCATTAGACTGTCAGTAAAAATTAGGTCTGGCAATTACTTGACTAAGTTTCCTAAGTACCCTCGGGTGCTAGCCATCTTGTCCCAGTGATTTAATAATGTTAAGTTATCCTCAATCCGGCCAATCAGAAGCAGGTGTGAGACCTGTTTTCCGATTGGCCATAAAGGGTAGACTCCTGATTGGCCGCCAAGGAGGGAGGAAATGGAACCAGCTGCCGTGGAGAGCAGGTGAACCAGAAGCCGTCGGTGATGGAGAATGGGAGGCCAACACCAAGCAGGGGTAAGTGCTCTTGACCGACCAACCGACCCAAGGGGGGGGGGCATACCGTTTGTCGCCACCCCAAAATAAGATTTCACCAGCTGCCACTATCCACGCCCCCTCACCCCCTCTAAATTATCCCTGCAGCCAAACAAAATGCTCTAATCTGAAAGCCCCAAAAAAAGTACCTAAGTCCATGGTGATATAAAAAATAAGGTGAGTTTTCCCTCTTCCTTACTGAAGACTTGAGGGATCCTTCATGGAGTGTGATGTGGCCACTTCTTACCTGTCTAAGGCCCCTTTCACATTGGGGCGGGAGCCGCGCTGTCAGTATAGCGGCGCTAAAAATAGCGGCGCTATACCGTCTGATTTGCCGCGAGTTGCGGCCGCTAGTGGTGCGGTATTAACCCCCGCTAGCGGCCGTAAAAGGGTTAATACCGCCCGCAATGCGCCTCTATAGGTATTGACACGGTTTCCCATTGTTTTCAATGGGAAGGAGTGGTATACACGCCGCTCCTCTCACCGCTCCAAAGATGCTGCTGACAGGAGATTTTGTTCTCTCCCGCCAGCGCATCGCCTCAGTGTGAAAGCCCTCGGGCTTTCACATTGAGTTTGCTTGGCAGGAGTTTTTCAGGCGGTATTCACACCTATGCATGTAGCTTTTGAGCGTTTTTGCAATGCTTTTTGCGGTGCTTGCTGCGCTTTTTGACATGCTTTTTGACGTGCGTTTTAACCGCGATTCGCATTTTTTTTTAGTTTTTGTCTTTAGCCAGTAATTTTAAATTTTAAATTTTTTTTTTTTTTTTTTTACATTTCCTTTAACAACCAGCTATAAACAGAGGTAAAAAAACGCAAAACACAAATCGCGGTAAAAACACGGTACTTGCGTTTTGGTTGCAGGTCCATTGAATTCTATTGCATGCAAAAAGTCCCTGACCCTTTTCTAAAACACAGAGGCACAAAAAAGCATTGATGTGAACATGTTCTATAGGAAACCATGTTAAAAAATGTCCCTGCATTTCTGCAAAATGCATAAAAAAAAAGTATCAGTGTGAAAGGAGTCTAATGCCGCGTACACACAATCACTTTTTGTGATGAAAAAAACGACGTTTTATGTGATGAAACAAAACGATGTTTTTCAAACTTCATTTTCCAAAACGACGTTGCATACACACCATCGTTTTCCAAAATGCTCTAGCAAAGCGTGGTGACGTACACCACGTTCGACGGCACTCTGTTCCATTGAAGCTCCGTCTCATAACTTGCTTCTGAGCATGCGCGGGTTTAAAAACATCGTTTTCAACGTCGTTTTGCCCACACACCATCACTTTTTATGACACAAAAAATGACATTTTGAAAAGTGACACAAAAAATTCAAGCATGTTCGGATTTTTTTTGGTTGTTTTTTTGAAGACATAAAACAACGTTTTGCCAACACACGATCATTTTAAATGACGTTTTTGAAAACGTCGTTTTTTTTTCATCACAAAAAGTGATCGTGTGTATGCGGCATAAGGCCCGGTTCACACTGCTGAGAATTCTAATGCAAATTTTAGCTGTTGCGATTTCTCAAATTTGCAAGTCTTTAAAATGACATTGTTTTTCATTAGTGCAGTTCACATCAGTGCGGTGCGAATCTAAGCTGCGGGAAAAAAGGGTCCTGTGCGAGTTTGAACCGTGTGCGATGCAAATTCAGCTTTATAGACTTGCATTTCCTGAAATTGCGGCCGTGAATCGTGGCAAAATCGCAGAAAAATTTGCAGCAAAATCGCGGCTGCGAAATTGTGGTAAAATGTTGAATTCGCAGCAGTGTGAACCTAGCCCAATACAGATATTTGCTCCCAATTCTGGTGAAAGATCGCTCCAGTATCCGCAGCGATCTACGCCATGTCCCGCCCCTCCTTCATCCCCCCACAGACTTCTAGGAGACACACAGGTCCCAGAAGACAGCAGGGACCAGTCAGAATGCGCCGCGTGACTCACGAATATGCAGTAGGGAAATAGGCTGTGAAGCCACAAGGTTTTACTTCCGATTAGGGTGACCAGACATCCCCGGTTTCTGGGGACAGTCCCTGGATTGAGGACACTGCCCCCGGACCAAGTTTTTCCCCGGTTTTGTCCCCAGATTGGATTTGAACAGGGGCTGGGGCAATTTCAAAGACAGTCAGTGCAGAATTAAAAAAAATGTAATTCTGAATTACACACCACTGCTCCTACTAGCTTGGGGGGTGTATTTGTTTTCCATTATCTGTGCCCCTTTCTGATGATCATGTGCTGGTCGGAGCGGAGTGACCATTTCTTCAGTTTTGGGTGCATACCTGTGGCAAACCTAGCCACTTCTGGAGCACTGGACGTTATATGTCAAAGGGTTGTCTGTATTATATGCAATGTATTCTGCTGGATCTTCGGTGGGCATGATCACTCTTATGCCGCAGCAATACCTGATGGGGTAAATATCCATGACTAGTGTAGTTCAAATAGACCAACCCTCTCCTGACCCCTTTAGATTAACCTCCCAACCCCCTTTAGATTAACCTCCAACCTTTATTCCCATTAACGAGAGCGACACAGATATTGGAGTAAAATTGGCCACAACAGCCATTTTATTTTATAACCAAATTAAATATATATTAACCAAATTTAAATAATTTCCAATAAAATCCAACCTTTATTCATTAACAATATTTTAAACACTTTTATTATTAACACCGGTCTCTTGGTCTTTTTGACGGTAACCCTCATTAACCTTTTCCACCACCACACTGCTGTACCATTACCATATCCGGCCTCCAGCCGACTCCAGCTCGGAGACACCCACTTTTAACCCGCAGTGTACCACAACCATATTACAGCGGACACCGTTCCACTGCAAATAACCCCATAATGGGCCCATCCCAAGATGAGCCCCCAACCATTTTTCCATTCCATCTGTAAACTGTCACCATCCCAAGACCAAGGACACCGCCACAGCCCGAAAGGGAAAAACCTTTTCCTTAAGGGCCCCTCCACACCCGCAGGGCCCTCTGGATACCCTCCTGTATACCCATTATCCACAAATCTATACCCACATCAGTTAGGTGAACACCAACCCTGAGCAGGTATAGCCCCACATTTAACTCCAACTCTCTGTGCCTCACTACCAACCCGCCATGCTTTGCCACAAACCGCCCCAAAACCTTATTAACTTTAATCCTCCCCTTGTTGAGCTGATCCACCCGACCATGCCATATGCCAATTAGTGCGTGCCATAATGTCGGACCACACCAGCAGCATCCCTGGGAAAGACGCCCGGAATGTCAAGACATCCGCCTTAACAGCCGAGATCAAGTCCCCTATAGGCTGTATCCCCAAGTCGTTCCCCCCGACGTGTAACACTAACACATCCGGGGGTCGATCAAGCAGAGCATAGCGCTGCACCTCCGGCAGCACCCTGCACCACCCCATCCCAGGGATACCCAACCACCTCAACGTTGCCTCCCGCCTAGAAATCCCCAACTGCCTACCATTCGGCCTAGCATCTGCTCTCCTGGCCCCCCTACAAACATAGGAATGCCCCATGATCCACACGAGGCGAGTATGACCCCTCCATCTGAAAAACAAAAACAGCAGCAATAATAATCAGGAACCACCCAAACATCATAACCCGGAAAAAAAAAACCCCACTCAACCTTCAATCCAACACCATATGTGGGCGCACGTCTCCTTGATTCCCATCTCCCAATTCTCTTGACCGCGGCCTCATCCAACCCACACCGAGCCGCCTCAGTAGCCTCCCCGATACGGAAGGAGTGCGAGGCAAACAGTCGCTCGTCAAACTCCGCCCTTTTCAGGCATTTCCTGAATATCACCACAAACTGAAACCTTGATACAAATGAACCATCCCCGTGAATCAAAAACGGCCCACCCTTCCACGGTCGCACCAACAAAAACTCCCGTACCACCCGCACCGGACACACCTCCGAACCCGGTAACTGATATAAAAACACATCCACCCCTTTACCCCTCTGATCCGTCTTAGACCGCCGTAGCCTAAAAACCACCCTGTCCTCCGATGACCGTACGTCCTCAAACAGGAGGCACCCAGCCACCCGTTTTGACGGACTGACCAGCTCCCCCACCCGAAATGCGCCAAAAAACGCCACCGAAAAAATTGCATGGAATAAACTCACCTCGTATCCGGATGAACACACCTCCCCTAGGACTCCAAAAATCTTCTGCAACACGGAAAAGGACACTGGCCTCCGCGCATCCTTGCACGGGTGACCCTTTTTGTACCCCTTAACCGCCTATTTTACCCAAAAATTCTTTGAGATCAGCCCCACCTTCCAACTTAAATAGAAAGGCAAAACCCGCCAGTTTCTTCTCCAAGGCCGAAACCGACCCCCCACTCTCCATATGCCTGGCTACAAAGTATATAACCAACCATCCCGTCTCCACCTCCCCCAGTTCAGTGTCCGCCAGCCGTTTGAAACATGCCCATTCCTCCCATACCTTTTTGTACGCAGACCATGTCGGCCCACTCACCGACTTCCTGATCCAGCCCGCTGCGATTCCAACGCAATTCCCCACATCCAACCCGGGCATGGGACCCCTTCCTTGTCCGCCTGTGGAGCCAGCTCTCTGAACCTGTCCCACTGAAACCGAGACAAAGCGTCAGCGAGTCTGTTGTCCACGCCCGGAATGTGCACCGCATACAGAAAAATATTCCATTGTAAACAGCGCAACACAAGGTGGCGCAGTAACCGAACCACCGGCAAAGATGACCCGGAAATCCGGTTAATAACTTGCACCACCCCCATGTTGTCGCAGTTCAACCTGATTTTTAAATTCCTGCACTCCGCCCCCCAAAGCTCAATCGCCACCACCACCGGGAAAAGTTCTAACAGTACTAGGTTCTTTTCAAAACCCGCTGCCACCCAAGACTCGTGCCATGCCTCCGCGCTCCACCTACCCTTGAAGAAAGCCCCATAACCTGTGGACCCAGCCGCGTCTGTGGCCAGGTCTAGGTCAAAATTGCTGACCAGCCCTGACATCCAAATCGCCCGCCCATTGAAGGCTTCCAAAAACGTGTGCCACACCTGCAAATCAGGTGAATAAAATGGGTCGGAGACCTCACTCCCCCCGTTGCTGCCAACAGCCGTCGGCAGAAAACCCTGCCCATAGGTATGATACGACAGGCAAAGTTCAACTTGCCCAACAGGGACTGCATTGCCTGCAACTGAACCTTGTTCTGCCATATCATACCCCGAATCTCCAGCCGAAGATTGTCCACCGGGAGCCTGCACTCCATCTCCTCAGAATCAATCAATATTCCCAGAAAGCTCAACACCGTGGTCGGACCCTCCGTACATACTCACCTTTTACGATTTTTTTCCTTGACCTCCTGTTTCAGGTGCGCCCCCAACGGCCCATCGAAACAAACATATACCTCACCTCTCGCGGCATCCTCCAGCCGTACAACGTCAGTCCTACCCGCCGCTGGCTTCTCACCCCCCTTTTCCCCTCCTGAACCGTTATCGGACACCACCCCAGTGACCCCCACCACCGCGGTCTGCGCCCCCAATGGCGCCGACCCCGCACCCTCAGCAGGGCCAACCCACGGTGCTGCCTGTGGAGGAGTCCCGGTCCCCCCACAAAACGTTGTAACAGGTCCCTCAAACCCCCTAACAACTCTTGCACCCCCCCCCCGGGGAGCCCTGGGCGGCACCCCGGGATCCCCAGCTGGTGGTACAACATTTTGTCCATCACCCACAGTAACCGGAGGACCCCCTCCCCCCCACCCCCAACAATGCACATAAAGCAGAAGCTACATCCCCAGAAGAAGCAAGATTGGACTTACCGAGCTGGCCGGGATAATCCCTCACAGCCGTCACAGGCACATCTCTCGCAGGCGACTCCTCCGGGCGACTTTCCTCCTCCGAACCGGATGCTTCACCCTCAGACCGATCTTCCAAGGCCGCCATCATCGGCGATGTCAGCCCCCCAGGCGAGGAAGGCCTGGAGGCCGAAGATCCCAGCCTCCCGGCGGATCGTCCTCTCACGCTCGACCCGGCCGTGGACGTCTCAGCACCCCCGCTCCTTCTGGCAGGGCCCCGATTGGACCCACCGCTGCAACCTGGGGACTCCGGCCTCCCCTCTGCCCTGGAACCGGTGGCCGCGATCCGGGACGGCCCCCCGGTCGTGTCACCGCACCTCCCACGCTGAGTCCCACCCCCCCCCTTGCTAGCCCTGTGGTGGAGGGGGGAACCGATCGTTCACTGCTGCCACGCCGATCGGGCACGGAACGGGCGCCATTCCTGCCTGTAGCCCCGCCCCCGAGGTCGTCCGTCGCCCTGTGTCCCGACCGCCGGACCCCCCGACCGACGCAGACGCCCGCTTGGCCGGAGGGGGTGACTGTGCATCAAGGGGGCTCCTGCTGCGCCGCTGGGATACCGCCATAGGCCCGGGTGAGTACCGATCTGGCGGCCGCGATTGCCGACCTCGTGGGGACACTACCCCGCTATCCTAGGACCCCACGGCTTCCTCCACTAACAGGCCCCCCACCTGCTCCTCCAACCAACCTGGTTCCCAGGATGCCGCCGCGGAGCGCAGCCGTGCTAAAATTAAGTCCACGCTCTGCATGCTGCTAGGCCTAAAGTACAGGGAGCAGAGAAAAAACCTGCCTCCCTGTGAAACTCCTCCCGACTTGTGCCACGTGGGTTCCCCCGCCCCCGTATATATAGGGCTCCTCCCCCCAACTCTCTACAGCCTATGGCCACTCCCCTGACAACACCTCCTTCCCAGCTTAACCCTCTGTTGGCCATCTTCCACTCCAGTCATGCCCGATCCCTGCGTTATCATTGTGTCTTGTCACTCCGGGCCTCTCTGAATGTTAAAGTGGAAGTAAACCCACCTATCATTTTCAGGCAAGGAGGCTGCCATCTTGGCTTATGTTTAATCTTCAATTGCCATGATGCTGCGCATGTGATCGGTTGTGACACCAGCCATTGGATGGTTTGACAGTTTGGTTGAGAGCACAACCAATGTGACAGTTGGCAATCCCGGCATGCTGGAAATGTAACTGCTTTTTGAAACTGTAAGATCGATGGGTTTACTTCCGCTTTAAGTTCCCCATGTGGTCCACTCTGTATTGCCACTGCTAAATCTGTCTGGAAGCCCATTGCATGGGGAATTGTATAAATATAGAAGCCCGTTAAAGAGTTGTTGTTGACAGTTGACTCTCAGAGCTGTGTGTCGTCTGGTTACTGGGGAGATTTGGGACATTGCCATACTTTTCGGTGCTGACTGTGAATTTACCCTGGATACCAGCGGAGATCGTGGATATTAATAGTGCACTCCGCTACATTTAAATGGTCTCAAGATATGTTTTGCTTTTTAATAGAAAAGGTGTGTAGCGCTCACTCCCGAAGGAGCCGCTGGTTACCAGTGATTCTTGTCTAGGGATAATGTTAGTGAAGGTGGTTAAAGAGCATGGGCCAGATTCACAAAAGAATTACGCCGGTGTATCTGCAGATACACCGGCGTAATTCGAAAATCCCGCCGGGGTATCATTTTTTTTTGTATTCACAAAACAAAATCCGACTGTCGTAAGTCACTTACACCGTCGGATCTTAAGTGTAATGTTACGCCGGCCTGATACGCCGATTCCCAAACGTTTTTGCGCCGCCTCGTCGTTTCCGTAAGCTTACCCCTGCTATATGAGGGGTAAGTTTATGAAGTTACGTCGTATGCCATGTTAAGTATGGCGTCGTTTACGTCGTTTTACTACGTTTTTCACGAATAGGGCATTGCGTAAGTGACGATCAAATCGTTTTCACGTTGGTTTCAACAACGTTTTCCGACGTGAGCTGAAGCATGCGCACTGGGCTTTTTTCCTGGCCGGCGCATGCGCAGTTCGATCGACGCGGGGGCGCGCTTAATCTAAATACAAGCCGCCCCCTTTCATTTACGTGGGGATACGCCGGGCCATTTGCACTACGCCGCCGCAACTTACGGAGCAAGTGCTTTAAGAATACGGCACTTGCTCATTTAAGTTGCGGTGGCGGAGATGGCATACGATACGCCGACGCGGCCGGTACGTGAATCTTCCCCAAAGTGTCCAGACGTCAACTTGCGTTTTCAATGCTTTATTCCAAGGCCCAACATGGCCAACATCAACATGACACACGATAGAGGAAAGGTTGATGAGCAAGGAGAGAACTGTAGTATCAGGCCTTGGATATGAAAGAGAGCAAGCCTGCTCTCAGCACAGTCAAGTTCAAACGTCGCCACTCTCAACAGAGTGGGTAAAGTGCCCCAGACAGGCGATTTACTTGAGCCTGGCAGCCGAAGGGCCACTTTTAAACAAAGTCACTGGGAGGAAAACAGGGCCTCTGCCACAGGCCTGGTGAATTTTTCTTAGATTTGTCAAAGGCTAGAACCAATGAATCCTCCCAGCAAGTCCAATCTCAAGGTCACCGACTGACAGCTGAAGTGTACCTGTCATGTGGCGTGGTGAAAGAATCCCCGGTGGTTCGTCCAGGCCTCGCAGACAACCTCTCCCGAGACGATTCCCCACCGTTCAGCTCCCGCCTTAGGATCTGGAACCCAGCAAGCCGCTGGGGCCCCTCAATGCGTCAGAATGAAGTTCCGCCTGGTACGCAACCTCGGCCAGGCAGGCCTCGATGGCGGGGCTCATGGATGCGCGCACCCTGAAGGTGGATGCCGCACCTGGAACGCGGACACCGCATAGCACAACTCTCACAGGCGACTGCCCCAGATATACCCTCCCGCCAGCACGTCCAGAGAAGAAAAACCCTCCTCTGATTGGCTGCTGGGAGAAGGTGGGTCTGTCAGAACCCCTTCTAGCGCCGACTGTCACCCAGGGGTAATAACACCCCCCTGACATGCAGACTGACCTATAACTTAACTCTCCCATTCCCCACTAACTATAGCGTAACGCCCTGCAAATGGGGGGGGGGGGGCGCTACATACTCCTCCCACTTGGATGGACACTGTCCCCAGTGTCCCAGAGCATTCAAGGCCAAATGCTCAGACCTGATACTGAAACAGATAGATAAAAGTAGGAAAAGAAAACACTTATCAATATTACAATATATATATATGACATACACACATACACAACCCTGCCCATTCTCACAGTTGTTGACAGGTGGGTCCAAAGAAACAACCTGCAAAAAAAAAAAACACAATGCAGCCTGAGGTATACTATAAACTCCACTATTATTATACAACCTCCAGAGGAAGGGCTGAGACTGTACGCTCAGTCCTGAACGCAAAGTCTCCCCATTCCTCCCAAGGAATACCACATTATTGCAAAAAAACTGTAACCATACTACCCTGTAAAGTCACGATGCAGGGCACTGCCCCTAGCGGTCAGTGCACTGGTATTGCAACAAGAGAAAACAAAAGTCAATGGTGCGGAAGTAGCTGTAAAGAACCAAGAAAGGAAAAAAAAATAGTTCTCTTCCTGATAAATTCTCCACTGTTGTAGCTCTAAAACCAGCAGATCCCCACTCTAAATGACTGAACCCACTCCCCAAAAAGGCTTGCACAATAGTCTATGCGCTCTGGAGGGGCAGGGAGAATAGGGAAACTGGGAGAGAGAAAAAAAATTGGGGCATATTTGTCCGTAACTTCCCTTTATGGATGAGTGCCCTGACTGAGCACCTCACCCGATTCCATATAGGGCCCGCAACGGGAACACCCGGCCCAGGCGGGTCAACATGATCAAGGTTGAAGGAGCGGTGAGTCTAACACAACTGGCACACAGTAGACTCATCCGCTCTTTATGGCAGACATGGGCCACTAGGTATGCCCAGAACAGGGCGCTTCATCCGCTGTCTTCTTCTGGTAGAACCTCAACACCCCCGAAACCCTGCTTTTCCGGGAATTGAGGTTCGAACAGGTGATCGGGCAAATCATTGCTCCCAATGGTAGAATCGCCCGACCAAAACTCTGGGTCAGATGAGAGCTCCGGTCAAGCAGGGATGTACGCCAGTGAGGCAGTGGTTGGGTTGGGTCGGATGGATCTCTGCAGCGCTTTCCAATCGATGGGCTGAGAAGACCTTCCTCCGGTGGGCTCATGCTGAAAGGGGGCCCCGCCAACTGGAACAACTTCTTGAGAGGTTCTGGCCTGTATACAGGCCGCGCAGGCCACAAAGTTGCCCAGCTCATTCACTCCTCCGGGCTCACCTCCTGGGGTTGGATAGTTCTAGCAGCCGACAGGGAGACCTCCGGGGGCAGGTCAACGACATCCTCCTCCGGGATCTCTGGCTCTATGCTCGCCTCGATGGGATAATTATCCGGCCATGAGACCTCTTTCTCCACATTAATGGGTCCCGAGGATGGATCCACCCAATAGTCCCGCGGGGGTCCAACCACCGGCATGGTGGAGAACAAAGGCGCCCGACACCGCTGGCATCGGGTGAAGGGCAGAGGGTGAACGGTCAGTCCCTCGCATCTGGGGCACAGGAGGCCCAACATCTCGGTCCCCTCTGAGGACAGTAAAGCAAACTGTCCCGCTGTGGACAGCCGGATCCACGTGTTCGTTACGGGCACTCTGAGTTCCGCAGACTCGCAAAGCACCTTTGGAGTAGTGGTAGGGTGCCTCAAAGCAGCTGGGGCCCTGGAAGTCCCAGACATCATCGGTATGAGATCGTTCCAGCCAGGGAGAAGGGTGGTTCTGGCAATTTGGCGAGCCAGTGGGCGTTCTCTCTCTAAGTGGCGCGAAATTACCCTGCACATGGTGCGCTGTGATGGGTGGCTCCTCCCACTTGGAAGAACTTGTCCAGGCACATTGTAGGCGCGTGCCACGCTGCACGTAGGCCCAAGTTCAATGATGCAAGGTTAACTCCCTTACTGCCAGACAGTCCACACATAACACCGAACACTTTTCGCTCCTTAGTAAATCACATCCACCATCTTCTCTCGTTGTCAATGGTAACAGCCGGATCCCGGACGAGCCCCCACGTGTAGCGCTCACCCCGAAGGAGCAGCTGATTAGTTTGGGACCGGCATGTTAGGTTACCAGTGATTCTTGTCTAGGGATAATGTTAGTGAAGGTGGTTAAAGAGCAAGTGTCCAGACGTCAACTTGAGTTTTCAATGCTTGAAACATGGCCAACATCAACATGACACAGGATAGAGGAAGGTTGATGAACAAGGAGAGAACTGTAGTATCAGACCTTGGATATCAAAGAGAGAGAAAGCCTGCTCTCAGCACAGTCAAGTTCAAACGTCGCAACTTTTAACAGAGTGGGTAAAGTGCCCCGGACAGGCGATTTACTTGTGGCCAATGGCAGCACCCATATTTCCACCCTTCCATTTTGTAAGATAAAGAACAGGCTAGGTGCAGGGCCCACATGACTGGGGGTAGCTGGGGCAGGTTGCACAAGCCAGTTCCTTCTGTAAGGGGACATGTCTAGGAGGTGTGGAGGATTTTATTGGGCAATGGCAGGGCTAGGAGGTTGTGGCCTTGGGTACTGGCATGCACATGGAGCTGGGGTTAGTTCAGTTGGGAGCTAGCAGAGGAGGAGGCAACATCACAGAAATCTTTTATTTCCATCCCTCCCTGTATTTATGCTCTGTGGTTTGTTTGCTGTTGTGTTGCATCCAAGAGGAAAATTTTCTTTAGTGATGGGCAAGCAAGTCTTTCATTTTGTGTCGTGGTGCCTCAAAAATCAATCAGGACCTTATTTTTATTCTACTGGTCATGTGCTTTCAGAAATTATATGGTTTGGGGGGTCTTTCACAAATTCTGAAAGCTGTAAGAGAAAAAGGAAAACCTCCATATTTTTTGAGAAATTTCTGGGTCGATTTTCACCCTTTTGGGGTGGGGGGAGGGGGCCATTACAGGGGTGTGTGAAAGCAATCACTTCCACCTGACAGATTTACGCACACTTAACCACCAAGAGTGTGTGTAAAACCCCCAGCTGCCACTGATGTATGATGTACATTGGTGGCAGTAAAGGGGTTATGGGTCATTTTATTCCAGAATGACATTTTGATATTGAGTGGTCTCAAGATATTTTTTGCTTTTTAATAGAAAAGGTGTGAAGCGCTCACCCCCGAAGGAGCCGCTGATTACCAGTGGTTACCAGTGATTCTTGTCTAGGGATAATGTTAGTGAAGGTGGTTAAAGAGGAAGTGTCCAGATATCAACTTGAGTTTTCAATGCTTTATTCCAAGACCCAACATGGCCAACATCAACATGACACACGATAGAGGAAATTTCTTGGTACGTTCGATTTTCGAGGCGCAATTCAAAATGTACATATATTTGTTAACCCAATACAGTTTTAACGTTTATATTTTCTAGGAAATTATGTTGCTTCCTGACCGCCTGTCCATTTTCCTCTTGGGAGGGGGGGGGCATGGAGAAATCAGTTCCTTTTTATATGCAGCCATCCACTTGCAACCAGGCCTTGGTATTCCACCACCAGGGTCAGAGGAGAAGGCCCCGGTCTGGGTTCAGGGGGATCTTCATTGTTTCTTGCATCGGGGCCCTGAAGGTTCTAGTTACACCACTGCAAAAACCAATGGCATATATAGGGTTGATCAGGACTCTGGATGCAGAGAAGCAATTGTGTGGGTTGATGAAACTCCTCTATTGTAATAGAAGGGGGAAAGGATCTTTTCTGTGTTAGGAAGATTGTCTTCCTAGCTTTGTTTCTGGGATGAGATATGATTTAAATATACAAGTATTACTTTTGTAATATAAGAAATGCATTAATAAAGAGAAAAGTTTGATAATGGATTTACATTGATGATTTGGTAAAGTGCATTTTAACCACTTGAGGACCCCCCTTAGGCTGGGTTCACACTACGATTTTCCCGTCCGTCAGCCGCATACGATTTCAGTTTTGAAAACGTACGGGCCCGTACGGGAAAACGCATACATAGACAATGCATTGCAAATCGTATGCACTCAGATGCATCCGGGTGCGTACGATTTGCTGGCAAAACGTTTTTTAACAGTACACAAAACCGTGTTCGACCACGGTTTTGAGTCCGTTTTTGAAACCGTATGGCAAACGCATACGTTTTTTTTAACATTAAAGTCAATGGAAAACGCACATATGTGCGGTTCCATACGTATAAACCGTATGCGTTTTTCGTCTGAGCACGCACATTTTCAAAACAAGAAAATCTTTATTTATTAAATGACACTAATTCCAAAAATGTATGCGTTTTTTAATCAAAACCGGATGGAACCGTACGCACTTTTGAAACCGTATACGTTTTATAAACGCATACGTTTACGTACGGTTCAATCCGTTTCAGCCGCATACGTTTTTTTATATAAATCGTATGCGGCTGATGGACGGGAAAATCGTAGTGTGAACCCAGCCTTAACGCCAATATACGTCAGCAGAATGGCACGGCTGGGCACGAGCACGTACAGGTACATTGCCCTTTAAGTGCCCAGCCGGCGGCACGCTAGCGACCCAGTCCGAAGCTTTGTGACATCGCTTGCGGGACCTGCGGACCAGAGTCACAGGAGCTGAAGAACGGGGAGAGGTGAGTGTAAACAAACCTTCCCCGTTCTTCTCTGTGGCTTGTCACTGATCGTCTGTTCCCTGTCACAGTGATGTCACACGTCCAGCCACACCCCCCTACAGTAAGAATCACAAACTAGGACACACTTAACCCATTTAGCGCCCCCTAGTGGTTAACCCCTTCACTGCCATTGTCATTTTCACAGTAATCCGTG
This sequence comes from Rana kukunoris, assembly GCA_029574335.1. Classification (NCBI taxonomy): domain Eukaryota; kingdom Metazoa; phylum Chordata; class Amphibia; order Anura; family Ranidae; genus Rana; species Rana kukunoris. Next base: position 83,064,137 of record CM056060.1, read on the forward strand.
CATTTTTATAGCACTTTTTGCTGTGAAAATGACAATGGTCCCAAAAATGTTTTAAAAGTGTCTGACATGTCCGCCATAATGTTGCAGTCACGAAAACAAAAACCCTGATAGCCGCCATTAGTAGTAAAAAAAAAGTAATAATAAAAATTCCATAAAACTATTCCCTATTTTGTAAACACTAACTTTTGCGCAAACCAATTGATAAACGCTTATTGCGACCGCAGAGGTGATAAAATACCAAATATTTGTAGGAAAAAAAGGGACGCCAATTTTGTTTGAGAGCCATGTCGCACGACTGCGCAATTGTAAGTTAAATCGACGCAGTGCCAATTCGCAAAAAGGGGCAAGGTCCTTAACCTGCATAAGGTCCGGGTCTTAAGTGGGTAGAGAGGTCAATACATCAGGCGCCGTACACACGGCAGAGAACCTCGACGGGCAGAACACATCGTTCCGCCCGTCGAGGTTCTCTCCCGGCCGTCGGATTCGGCGACCCGCCCGTCGGGAATGGCAACCAGCCATTCTTCCAGGCGGGCCGTCGAGGAAATAGAGAGCGTGCTCTCTATTTCGGCTCGACGGGCTTCCCGACGGGAAGCTCGCTGAGACCGTACACACGGCCGAGGTCCTCGCTGGAATGTGCATTCCAGCGAGGTTCTCGCTGATTTTCAGCGAGAACCTCGGCCGTGTGTACGGCGCCTCAGACCATAAAGAGGGACAATTGACTAAACAGGATAATTGATAAATTATATATAATTTAGATTTCATTTTTCCTGTTCACTTGACCCTCATCTACCTGGTAATGGTAATGTCACTGTTATTATCCATGAATAAAAGAACTGCACATATTGGTTGCTAAAAGGAATTTATTAAAAAAAATATTTGATGCTTTGATGGGATCGCCCACAAACAGCAAGAAAACTGACATTAAAGGTCATGGTGTGATTAATAAAAAGACTTGGAGATTCGGTGTCTTGGAGTTTCCGCAGCAATTAAGTGAAAATGGAATTTCCACTACATATTCACTTTATGCCACAAAAGCAGATTTCTTCAGTATAGAAATAAGCTGTGTGGATTAAACTTAAAGGGGTTGTAAACGTTCATGTTTTTTCACCTTAATGCATCCTATGCATTAAAGTGAAAAAACTTCTGACAGTGACCAGCCCCCCGTTTTACTCATCTGAGCCCTCAGCGGAGACGTGCTCTTCCTCTGTCTGTTGTCTTGGCTTTTGATTGGATGAATTTGTAGCAGCGCAGTCATTGGCTTCCGCTGCTGCCAATCAAATTCAATGACTCAGAAGCCAGGGCGCAGGGTCGAGTCCTGCATTCTGTGTGAATGTACACAGATGCAGGACTCGGGAGTGCTCCCACACGGGTGTCCACCTAAGGAGAGCCTTCTCCAACATGGACACTCGATAGGGGGAGGAGCTACCAGCACCATCGGGTGAACCCAGAAGTCGAAGATTGGGCCACTTTGTGCAAATCAAACTGCACAGTGGAGGTAAGTATGATATGTTTGTTATTTTTTGTTTGTTTTAAAAGAGGGTTTACAACCCCTTTAATAACTTTCCAATTCAAGCCCTAAAAGGGCTATTTCCCATTTGATACTTTCCTTCCCTGTGTTGCTCACCTTCCTCTTTGTTCAGTTGTCGAAGACCTAGCTGAATTTAATCCCTCTGTAAATTCAGAGGCCGATGTGAGAGGCCAATGACTTACTCCCTTAAACCTACATGAGTGGTTGGACCTGGCAAATGCCCATTCAGACCCAAGCACTGCCTATTGGAAGAAAGGGAAGAAGCTTCCTCATACCTGGAGCTAACAGGTACTTCTGATGGCTACAAAAGACAAGCGGGCCAGTAAAAAAATCTAAGAAAATCCACACTCCCATCCAGCCACCCTAGTGTGGACTTGAAAACGACATCAGCCCATGTTTTACCCCTCTGGTTAAGCTTCGGTGGGTGGAGAAAATCATGTCAAGGGGTGTGGCTTTGGGATAGACACATGGGCTGAGGCCATTTTCAAGTCTAAACTAATTTGGCTGGACTAGAGTATAGTGCTTCTTTGATTTTATACAGGCATCACTTTGGATGGGCAACATTGGCAGCCTGCACCTTTATCCCTTGTGACTGTGAGAGTTTGGTTTTTCCAGCTTGAGTGGCATTCATAATCTTGAAACAAGCTTTGCAGTAGTTGAGTGCAGAGAAGGCAAGAATGAACTGTAGAGGGGAAGGTATTATTAAGAGAACCAGAATAGGTTCTGTTACTCATATGCCGCGTACAGACAATCGGACATTAAAATTTTTTTCCAACAGATGTTGGCTCAAACTTGTCTTGCATACACACAGTCACACAAATGTGGGAAATTGAGAATGTCAAGAACGCTGTGACGTACAACACTACAACGAGCCAAGAAAAATGAAGTACGGCTCTTCTATTTAGAGCATACGTGAAATTTTTAATGCGTCAAAATTGTGTACACACGCTCAGAATTTCCGACAACCAGATTTGTGGTCAGAAAATTTGAGAACCAGCTCTCAAATTTTTGTTGTCGGAAATTCTGACAGCAAATGTCTGATGGAGCCTACACACAGTCGGAATTTCCGACAACAAGCTCCAATCGAACATTTGTTGTCGGAAATTCCGAGCGTGTGTACGCGACATTAGGGTCAAGAATTAGGTGGCAAATATTAAAGTCCAATTAGAGTCCATATCCCCCAACCAACTCCATGTTGGTTCCCCTCCTTTCACTGAACCCCCTCCTGCAATATATATTTTTTTGGACTTCAGTAATACATACCTTAAATCCATATGTTTTCAGTGCAGTCATGTTACAAGGCTCTTGTTGACCGTATACTGTCCTGTTTGCTGCAAAGAACACCACTTATGATGTGTAAGTGCCTCTCTATGAAGCTTACCATTATGAATCATTATGGGGCTGCTTTGCTGCATCAGGGCTTGGACGGATTGCTATCATCGAAGGAAAAATAAAGTTTATTAAAGCGGATCTCCACCCTAAAGTGAAGTTCCGCTGATCAGAAACCTTCCCCCCTCCGGTGTCACATTTGACACCTTTCAGGGGGGAGGGGGGTGCAGATACCTGTCTAAAGACAGGTATTTGCACCCACTTCCGGCCCGCAGTCTCGGGCAAAAGACGAGTTTTTCCCATTGTGTGCTGGGAACTCTCGGCTCCCAGCACACAGCGGGAGCCAATCGGCGGGCGCAGCGCGACTCGCGCATGCGCCGTAGGGAACCGGGCAGTGAAGCCGGAGCACTTCACTTCCTGGTTCCCTCACCGTGGATGTAGGGGGGAGCAGCAGAGAGACGAGCGAACGCTCGTCCTCTGCTGCGGACGCCGCTGTACTACAGGACAGGTAAGTGTCCTAATATTAAAAGTCAGCAGCTGCAGTATTTGTAGCTGCTGGCTTTTAATATTTTTTTTAAGGGGCCATCCGCTTTAAGACATTTTGCAGGAGAACTTAAGGCCATCTGTCCACCAGCTGAAGCTCAACAGAAGATGTGTGTTGCAACAGGACAAAGACGCAAAGCATAGAAGTAAATCAACAGAATGGCTTAAACAGAAGAAAATACACCTTCTGAAGTGGCCCAGTCAGAGTCCTGACCTCAACCCGATTGAGATGCTGTGGCATGACCTCCAAAAAAGCGATTCACACCAGACATCCCAAGAATAGTGCTGAACTGACACAGTTCTGTAAAGAGGAATGGTCAAGAATTACTCCTGACTGTTGGAAACGTTTGAAGTTATTGCTGCCAGTTATTAAATCCAAGGGTTCACATACTTTTTCCACCTGCATCTGTGAATGTTTACATGGTGTGTTCAATAAAAGCATGGTAACATTTAATTCTTTGTGTGTTTAATATTTTTTTTTTATTTATTTTTTTTCATTCAAGTTTAAGTTTTTTTTCAAAATATAGACGTTACATTTGATAGAACATAACAAAAAGTCATTATATTGCATTACAGAACGTCATATTTAGTAGTACTCTTTCTAATAACACCGTGGTCTAAATCATAGAATCAATCATTAGCCAGAGATAAAGAATACAACAAAAAATCACAAGTTTCTGTATCAACCTAACTGAAATTGTTACTCGTATTTTCCCATCCCCAGTCATCCCTTGAGAGTCGGTTCACACTGGGGCGACACGACTTCCAGCACGACTTTCAGAAGCAACTTCAACACGATTTGACTTAATCCGATTTGACCCTGATCCGATTGCAGCTGTAATCCTCTGGGTCTTCCGGGTCCTACCAAGAATCACCAAGAATCAGCCCCATTTGATTTTCGCGGCACACCGGTGTGTCGCCCCGTGTCGTCTGGTATATAGTGCCCGCTCTGATCCCGCTCTGATCCCAGGGTCTGCCTGTTGTCCGGCTTACGGCGTCACTCACTCACGAGTGCCCGCTCCAACCCTAGTGTCTGATCCCAGAGAGTTCCGCTGTGTTCCACTGGGATCCCTCTGCTCTGGTGTCAGGGTGTCTTGCTGTCCTGCTTGCAGAGTGTCCGTTCGGCGATCAGGGTCAGATCCCAGTGTCTGATCTTAGTTAGTGCAGAGGGACGGAGCGGGACGGGAGTGACAGTGACAGTGTCAGGTGGGGAGAGTGTTCCTTGTTCCTTGTCAAGCTCCTTGCTAGAGGGGGAGAACAACGTAGAGGACGGCTGATGAGGACGGCTGAGAACGGTTGAGGATCAAAGTTTTCAAGTTCACGTTCTCAAGGCTTCAAGTTTCTAAGTCTCCAAGCGACAGGAGTCTCCCTGAATCTGATCAGTATCGTGAGTAGCCATAATCTGCTACAAGTTGAATTAACTGATTGAACTGATTTAACTGGTACAAGTTATATCACAAGCTTTACTATAAGTTTTACTTAAAGTGATCCAAGCTGTGATTTGAGCTGTTTAAGCTGTATGAAGGGGGAGTGAAGCATTTTTTTTGCCTTGAACCTATATATTGATTATATCACTGATTATATTGACTATATTGATTTTACTACCGATCTTAATATCGATCTTACTATTGAATCTTGCTATTGAAAGAATATTAGAAAAAAAAAAAAAGAAGAACTGTTAAAAACTGCTGAGGATCATTAACAAATACATTCTCTGGGTTACATATGTTCTATATTACCCCCATACCACCACTATAGAAGGGAACATCTAAACTTTGAACTTTGAATACTATAGAAAAAACTACTTAAAATACAGCTAAATACAGCTAAATACAGCTGGATATATATCAAAAAGGACAAGGATAAGATGACTTCGGGTAAGACAAGATTTACCTTATCTACTAGAGCTGCTGCGGCAGCCGCGGCAGTTGCTGCTTTTCAGTCTATACCACCGTTCCAGTTAGATAAAGGAAGTATGTTGTCCATCAATACAAATGTTGATAAACATGGTACTAAAACTAAAGCTGCTAAGGTTAATAACACAGATAAAAAGGACCTCTTGGATAAATCTGAGGAGTTGGAAAAAGAGGAAGCTGTAAGGACAGATGGGGCAACGGATAAGACGGTAATGATACACAGAGCAGATACATCAGAGGCAACAAGTATGGTAACAAATATGGACAATGATAATATGGCTGGTTATACAGATATGAGTAAAACCCAGCCTTCTATACACAACAGGAAGGGTCCAATCATAGTCCAGCAAGACACATCAGAGGTCTCTCTAGCTCCTTTAAGTTCATCAGGCCCAGGCTCTGAAATAGCTGCCCTAATCTCTGCGTTTCGGGCAGATTTTGAGGCCTGGGCGACAAAAATTGAATTGTCTATCCATACGGAAGTGAGTGCCTTAAGAGAACAAGTGACGGACACTAATAATGTAGTATCTGCGGTTGCCCACATACAAGAAAATCATGCGGCACGCATCATGGCTTTAGAGACTGCATCCTCTGCACACTTATATCGCCTGCGCCAACACCAATTGCGTATTGAAGATAGCGAAAATCGCAATCGAAGAAATAATATCCGTTTAAAAGGGATTTCGGAGGATATTTCCAGTGCAGAATTAAATCTTAAAGTAGTCGCTATCTTCAATCAGATTCTGGGGAAAGAGGCTAGCACTAATATTGAGCTAGACAGAGTGCACCGAGTGGGGAGAGGGATGGGAGATCGGGCTAGCCACCCTAGAGATGTAGTGTGTCGGGTGCACTACTATAGACTAAAGGAAGAGATCATGCGAAGGGCATGGAGCCACGGGCCAGTAAACTTTGAAAGCTCTTCTATCCAGTTATACCCAGACCTGTCCAGAAATACACTATATATGCGAAGGATGGTCCGCCCTCTACTAGACCTAATTCGGCAATCAGGCGCTACGTATACGTGGGGGCACCCCTTCAGTATACAAGTAACAAAGGGATCTGAGTTGTTTGTCTTGTCTGATCCAGAACTTCTCCCCACATTTTTTGATTTTCTTGGTCAAAATCCTATCTCTGTCCCAAATTGGCTCGATCCACCAGAAGAACATCGTCATCCAGGAAGGCTAACCGCTAACAATACACAGCAAAGGGGAAGGGATGTACCACGATCAGGGATACAAGAGGCTAATCAAGAGACTAACTAGTTAGAATAAAGTTTGAAAGACTACTGAAACCCTTGAAAAATTATATATAAATGACTCTCTGCCCTCTCCCCCAACCTCCTAGGAATTCCATTTTTTCTTTTTTTTTCTCTCCCCATACCAGAAGAGAGTGGGGATAAGATTTGTTTCGATTCAGTATATATAGGATTAAGTAAGCAGTGAATGTGAAGGGAGGGATTATTAGTAAGGTAATTTAGTTAGCAGAGGAAAGTGGAGGGGTCAGAAGGGGGGGGGGGGGATGGGGAAATATAAGATAAAGTAGAAAATTAAATACATATTTTTTGTGTTGGTGATATATATATATAGCAGGAAAATAAATAAATGATATATGTAGAGTACCCCAATTAAATATCAGGGGCTATGTTCCATGGGGGGTAGAATAACTAATCACCCATAACAACAACTAGTGATTTGATCTGGTATAACCTTTCCCTTGAATATTTAAGGACAAAGGCAGAGCTAGGAGGATGCAGGGAGCACATCTCGTAGCTCCGTTCAAATCTTTGTCTCTTTTTTTCTTTTTTTACCCCCCTATATAGGTCAGGCACAGTTGTTGCCTATTGTGTGAAGAATCACACATTGCACTGCATAAGTCGGTGTATTAGAGATATTTTCTTTTTTTTTTTCTCTTTTTTTTTTTTTTTAAACCCCTGGTGGGTTTTTTTTTTTTTTTTTTCTCAACATGGCTACTGCAACGGTATCTCAACCATTTTTAAATATATGTTCCTATAATGTTAAAGGCCTAAATATCGCCTCTAAGAGAGGACAAATTATATATCAAATGCATAAACTTAAAGTTAATATGCTCTTTCTACAAGAAACGCACTTTCAGACTGACTCCTTCCCCATTTGCCCCAGTGACCATTTCAATCGATGGTTCCATAGTACTAACCCAGAACAAAAGTCTAAGGGAGTATCTATTGCCTTTCATAAGAACTTGCCTATTGAATTAATTGATGAGATAGTGGACAGTCAGGGAAGGTATGTCTTTGTTAAGTTTTCCCTATGGGGAATAAAATTTACCGCAGCAAATATATACCTGCCAAACTTTAACCAGTGTCAAACAGCAATGAAATTCTTGGAAACGTTGTTTAGTTTTGGGGAGGGGAGACTAATCTTGGGAGGAGATTTCAATTTACCAATGGACCCACAATTGGACTCCTCATCATTAAAAACTGCAATCTCAATGTCTAGGTTGAAAATACTGAAGCACGCTCTCTATGATCATCACCTAATAGATGTATGGAGGGTATTACACCCCAAATCTAGAGATTACACATATTTCTCACCGGTCCATCAGTCATATAGTCGGATCGACTATTTTTTTGTGGATCATAATTGCCTTGATTGGTCACCAATATGTGATATCGGCACAATGGTGTGGTCAGACCATGCTCCACTATTTTTGAAATTTACCATCCCTTCGGTTCCACTTAGAGAATGGACATGGCGATTAAATGATGCATTATTAGAAAATACGGAATGCTCTATGTGTATAAATCAAACCATTTCAAACTTTCTGGCAGACCATACACTAGATTCCACAACACTTCCTACTCAATGGGAGGCCCTGAAAGCAGTCTTGAGAGGGACTTTTATCCAACTAGGGGCCAGAATAAAAAGGAAGCGTTCAGCGGAGATTATGAAAGCAGTTCAACGGCTTAGAGAGGTAGAAACAGAACATAAGCGCATAAATACGACAGAATCTTTATTGGAAGCAGCAGCAGCGCGAACCAGCTTGCGCAACTTATACGAATCCTCAGCACGCACATATTCAAGTAAATTGGCGCTATATCAATATAAATTTAGTGATAAATGTGGAAAACTATTAGCCAATTCACTAAAAACATATCAGAGTTCTACTTTTATCTCAAAGCTTCAGAGCCCGAATGGTGAAATAATAACTTCGCCATCATTAATTATGAAAACATTTAACGAATTTTTCCAGTCCTTATATAATATACCTCCATACCAAGCTTTGAATCCGCTGGATAACGAAGCGAACAAGGTAACAACCTATATATCAGATACTTCGCTACCTATGTTGGAGGAAAACGTTGTAGAAGAACTGGAAACATTGATTACTGAAGAAGAGGTCGCCAAAGCTATTATCAATACCCCGGGGGGTAAAAGCCCTGGCCCAGATGGCTTTACGCCAAAATTTTATAAACATTTTTCTCCCCTGCTTACCCCGTTCTTGACTCGGGTATTTAACTCTATAGCAAATGGATCAGCATTTTCGAAACAAACCTTGGAAGCACACATTTCACTTATTCCGAAAGCAGATAAAGATCTCTCACTATGTACGAACTATCGACCCATATCCTTAATTGGGGTCGATGTAAAATTGTTCTCTAAAATCATAGCTAACCGCCTACAATCACTATTACCTCAACTTATTCATTTAGACCAAGTCGGCTTTGTTAGCGGTCGAGAGGCAAGAGACAATACGCTCAAAACTCTCTTGCTGACGGACTATGCTCAAACTCAAGGTATCCCTCTATGTTTACTAACTGTCGACGCCGAAAAGGCGTTCGACCGGGTAAGCTGGGCGTTTTTACGAGCCTCCCTTATACAGATTGGTTTGGGTCCACATATGTTAGCAAGGATTATGTCTCTATACCAATCACCCTCGGCTAGAGTTAGGGTGAATGGTTCGCTGTCTCCAGCTTTCCCTATTTCCAATGGAACGCGCCAAGGGTGCCCTTTATCCCCATTGTTATATGTTATAATAATGGAACACCTTGCAAATGCATTGAGACAAAATGAAAATATAACGGGTATTCAAATAGGTCCTATACATGAAAAATTAGCTCTTTTTGCTGATGACCTTTTAATATTTGTGACAAAACCACACACTTCCCTTCCATCTATACTTCGGGAATTTCAGAGATTTGGCGAAGTCAGCAACTTTAAGGTTAACTGTAATAAATCAGAACTTCTTAATATATCCATACCGCGAACAAAAATGAAGCGTCTATCAAAGGATTTTCCGTTTAAGTCTTGTTCTGATTCGATTCGGTACTTAGGGATTAGTATCCCAGCCTCAATGGCACAACTATATTCGTTAAACTACCTTCCGCTACTTAATAAAATCCAAAAGATACTAGCATCTTATGCATTTAAGAGACTCTCATGGTTTGGTAGAATCAATACTCTCAAGATGGATATACTCCCTAGACTAATATACTTGTTCCAAACAATTCCAATCCATATTCCAGCTACATATTTTCGTAAAATCCACCAGATCTTTTCTAAGTTTATATGGAATTCAAGCCAGTCAAGAATTATAACGCTACATTATCTCTTCCAAAAGATAGAGGTGGAGTGGGAGTACCAGATGTCTCTATATATCATAAGGCATCTATATTAACACGTATTATTGATTGGTTCCATCACTCTGAATCTAAGTTATGGGTTCAATTGGAAGGGCATATGAGTCCTATAGACTTACGGGCACTTCCATGGACCTCACTTAATCTTAGAAAAGGACATTCAATACCGGTAGATCTTACTAGACAAACACTGTACATATGGGATCGCCTGATACCTATTTATAAAATATCAAAGCAACATAGCCCTATGACCCCCTTTTTTGGAACGCCAGACTTCCTACCAGCCCTACACTCAATTACGTTTGGGCCTTGGCACAAAGAAGAACACAGAAGAATTGTTCAGGTTCTACAGACTGACTCGGTTCCAATGGTAGATTTTACATCAACAAGGACAAACCATAATCCGACACAGTGGTTGCAGAGACACCAAGCGCTAGGGTACATAAGATCAATTCCTTCAAAGCAAGATATCTGTGCTGATCCAACCACATTCGAAGCTTTGCTTCTGCAAGAAGAGCCAATAACACACTCAATTTCTGTATTATACTCTCTTCTTTTGCTAGCATCTCGATCAAATCTCCCTCCGTATACACGGAAATGGGAAAAAGAACTTCAAGAGAATATAACTATATCAGATTGGGAAAGAGGATTTACTTTGACTCTTAAGGCGCCAACAGATACAAGAATGCAAGAAAAATCATATAAAGTGATGAGCAGATGGTATAGGTGTCCCTCTACCATGCACCAAATTAACCATGAAATACCTGATATCTGTTGGCGATGTAATAAGTCAAAAGGTAACATGATACACATCTGGTGGGAGTGTCCTCAGATAAGAATGTTCTGGAAACAAATCTTTGATCTCTATGAAAAAATAGGAGAAACACCAATTTGCGCCTCCCCAAAAATAGCTCTCTTAAATATGATCCCGGGACCTTTAAAGAAAGTAAAAAAAGATGTGATCAGGTACTTTATTACAGCAGCCAGAGTAGTTATTCCTCGATATTGGAAAACAGAGACAATACCTTCCCTGGGGGAATGGGCAAAGGAACTAGAATATATTAAAGAATTGGAAGGTTTACTGGCACGGGAAATGGGAAGGGAGGAGCAGTATTTCGATATATGGTTTAAATGGTCTGAATTTCGAAAATCAGATGAATTCCCTATTTGGGCTACAAGTAATCTTAACGTTGTGTAGCCATGAATAATTAATTTTTTTTTTTTTTTTTTTTGTTGTTTCTTTTGTTTTATGTACTGCTTATATAAGTTATTAAGGTTAGTGTGTTTCCGTTTAATATATATATATATATATATTTTTTTTTTCTTTCCTTCTATGGGTCTATTCTAGGGTGACTCAAACTTATGTTGTTAGGATAAGCAAGAATGTACAATGTAACCAAATTAATATAAGACGATATATTATATTTATGTACCTTTGTGTGATAAATATATAATAATAAAATAATATTATAACAACACGATTTGAGCATGAACCACGGGGCGATCTGGGGCGATTTACAACACGACTTGAAGTCCTTTTCAGGTCAGGAGACATTCCAGTGGCCAATAAAACAACAATCAGCTCTGGGAGAGGGAGGGGGAGGGAGAGGTTTGATAGAGAAATGTATGTTATCTTGCTGAAAGGTCGCTTCAATTAAAACAGTGATCAGACTTGGAAGCGACTTCCATTGAAATCAATGGGTACAAATCGCCTAGAAGTCTGATTGAAGTAGTACAGGAACCTCTTCTGAAGTTGGAGCGACATGAGTAGTGTGTATTAACACCACTCCCATTCACTTACATTGCTTTTCTGGACAGCGCGACTTGGGACGACTTCAAGTCGGATCCCAAGTCGCCCCAGTGTGAACCGACTCTTGTTTAAATTCACTGTAACTCACATTATGAATCACAACAAAAGTTATATCTCTCAAATCTATCAATATGGTAAATTCTTAAACTACCCTCCATCTTTCCCTACACCATATCTGGGTCAAGTTGTTTCAAGGGATGCAGAGCATTTCTTCCATCCATTCTTCCCCTGAATTCTAAAACTATCTCTTATGAAAATTAAAAAAAAAAAAAAATGTTATTCCCATACTTTCGATCCAGGGAAAGAATATTTAGGTAACATAAAATATTTTCAAACAATTAATTTTAAAATATATTCGAGGAATTGACTCCATTATTCTCTCTCTAGATTCCAGGAGTCAAAAATACTTCTATCAGAAATGTCAGTATACCTATACCGACTTAAGAATGTATCCATATGGATAAAACCAAACTATATATGAAATAGAAAAGAACCAAAATATAAATAACACTTTCATATAAAGAAAGTTCCTTGTGTCATTTATATAATAGAAACAATTAAAGAAACCAAACCAAAAGAGAAAAATATCGGAGAAAGAGAATGGATGAAAAAGGAGGTGGAGATGAAAGAGATGAAAGAGTAAAGAGAAAGAAGGATAGAGACAGCCTACCTGCCAAATTTATACAGCCGTAAGTAGCGAATTGTGTTTCCATATTTATATGGTATTTGAGATTCCTAAGTACTTCAACCATGGTTCCCAAATCTCACTAAACTGATTATCCTTATCTAACAGTAAGCCAATCCTTTTTTCTTGTTCCATTATCCATGTGACTTTCCTTTTCATATATAATATCGAGACTGTTGGTTTTTTCCAAGCATCTGCTATAGAAATTCTGGCTCCTATTAGGAAAAATAATATTAGTCTTCTGGTAAACTTATGAGCCTGTGGTATAAGTCCATTCAGCAAAGCAATCGCTAGAGACTGATGTATATTACAACCTTTGTTTCGTCTTATAATTTGAAATATTTATTCCAGAATCCACGTATCTTTGGGCAGTCCCACCATGTATGAATCATAGAACCAACCCCTTGACACCCTCTAAAGCAGTGGTCATCAACCCTGTCCTGCAGGGCCCACTAACAGGCCAGGTTTGCAAGATAACTGAAATGCATCACAGGCGATATCATTTGCTGCTCAGTGATTGCAGTATTCCATTCTGCATCTCCCAAGGTAATACATAAAACCTGGCCTGTTAGGTCCCTTTCGCACTTGTACGACTTCAAAGTCGCGCAATTTTACCACGATTTTGCCGCGATTCGCGGCCGCGATTTCAATGAATGCCTGTGTAAGTGGCATCAAAATCGGACCAAAGTAGTGCAAGGACTACTTTGAAGTCGGCACTACTTAAAGTCGTGCCAGTATGAATGGTGTTCATTGAAATTAATGGAGAATGACTTGTCCTACGATTTTGGACTGCAAAATCGTATGACAAGTCGTATAAATGTGAAAGGGGACTTAGTGGGCCCTGCAGGACAGGGTTGATGACCACTGCTCTAAAGCATAGAGGTGACAGGGAAGGATAAATAGTGGCCAGTTTCAAGGGTACCAAATACCATCTAGTAAATATCTTCAAATTAGCCTCTATAAGTGAAACATTAGAAATGCCCTTCATGGATCTATCAAAATTAGAATACCAATCTTTCAAATCCCAATCAACCTGAAGATCCCTCTCCCAAGCTATCATATGAGGTAATTTGTGATCATTCGCAGCAAGTGATTTTTCTATATTACAGAAATTCCTCCCCTCCTCCCCAAGGCCTGGTCACATCTATTTTCATAAGGAGTCATGTATCCTGTTACAACCTTATCTAACCAAAGTTTTTGAGTAAAATCATAAATTCGAGAAAACCCTGACCGTTCAGAGGGTGGAAGATCTAGATTATCCTTAAAATATTTTTCGGAAAGGGGACCCGAATGTGAGAAAGAACATCCAATGCGGTACACCCCCTTGTCACGCCACCAGTGTGTTATTAGTTTAAGAAGACTGTGATTGTCTATTGTTATGACTTATGCCGCGTACACACGGTCGTTTTTTGCGATGAAAAAAAACGACGTTTTTTAAAACGTCATTTAAATTGATCGTGTGTGGGCAAAACGTCGTTTTTTGTCTTCAAAAAAACGACCAAAAAAAATTTCCAACATGCTTGAATTTTTTGTGTCGTTTTTCAAAACGTCGTTTTTTGTTTCACAAAAAGTCACCGTGTGTAGCAAAAACGTCGTTCAAAACGACGTTTTTCAACCCGCGCATGCCCAGAAGCTAGTTATGAAGCGAGCTTCAATGGAAAAGAGTGGTGAACGTAACCTCGCTTTTTGTGAAAAAACGATGGTGTGTAGGCAAAATTGTCTTTGAAAAGTGACGTTTCAAAAACGTCGTTTTTTACTTCACAGAAAACGACGTTGTTTTCATCGCAAAAAAACGACCGTGTGTACGCGGCATTAGAAGATCAGATCACATTTTATGACCAATTTGTGCAGAAATCCATATCATTTCAAAAGGGTTCACATACTTTTTATTGCAACTGTCTATATAGTGTACAAAGATTTACATAACTGTTGTCCTTATGTAGCATTACCCCCGGAGGTGCTGCTGGATTTTTGGGCGGCATATTACCTCATGGCTCCTCTGAAATTCCTAGGGGTGAATAGAGTGTAGTGCATATAGTAGAAGTAAAGGAACGTCCAGACAGGTGCTCTTTACTGTGCTCTTTATTACCCAGCCGGGTAAAAACAGTAAACTTTTGGTGAGGAAATTATAGCTGAAGAAGATAGAACAGCAGATTCAGGCGTAATGATAGGAAACAGTCCTGCTCCCAAACGTAACACTTCTTTGCGCCACTCCAGCTGGAATGGGTTTAGTGTACCCAGACAGGCCTCTCTCACTGACCTGGCAGCCAGAGTATCACTCGGACAATTATAGGATAAAGTCTCTGCCACAGACCCTCCTTGGTGAACTTGAACTTGGGAGAAAGTCTCTACCACAGACCCCTCTCAATGAGCCTCAGAAAGATACCTCTGCCACAGGGCCCCTCTGGGTTGAATTCTTGGAGATATGCCTCCTGAAATGATTTAGGTCTGAATCTCCTTCAACTATCGGCCAGATACCGACCGACAGGTGATCAATGCCTCAGTGTCTGGTTACCTCGATCCCCGGTGGTTTGTCCAGACCCTTTTGGACCGCCAGCCTCTCAATGGCGATCCTCAGACTGACTCCCCACCGAGCAGCAGTACAGCTTGGGATCCTCAAAGGTGGCAACCCAGTCACTCATTGGGTCCCCGTCACTGTTCAGATGCTCCGGGTCTGCATGGCCCCGAAACAGGAACACCGCGTGGCATGCACGCCCTGGCCAGGTAGGCCATAACGCCAGGGCGCCGTTATGTGGCCACCCTAAAGGTGGGTGCCACACAGGATCAAGAAGACCCAGAACCAATGGCGTCTGCCCCATAAATACTTCTCCCCAGCATGAACAGCAAGGACAAACCCTCGTGATTGGTTGCTGAAAAAGAGCACCCAAACCTTGACGCCACTGCTGCCACCTAAAGCACCGGGGCTGGAAGAACACCCCAGTACAGCAGAATGGGCTCACAGCACAGCCAAGCTGAGACAGAGACCTTGTTTTGCAACTAACCATCTGGATCAGAGGTTAACTACACTCTGATATACCCTTAAATTTAACAAGCACCGGTACCATAAAGTACACAGGCGCTACACATAATTCACACAAAGGGCCAGATTCAGATAGCTATTTACGCAGCGTATCAAGAGATACGCTGCGTAAATACTAAGAATAGCCGGCGTATCTTTTTTTGCTATTCAGAAAACAAGATACGCCGGCTTTCTTCTAAGATACGAGCAGCGTAAGTCTGTTACACCGTCGTATCTTAGTTGCATTATTACGCTGGCCGCTAGGTGGCACTTACGGTGCTTTTCGCGTAATATATGCAAATGAGCTATTTACGCCGATTCCCGAACGTACTTGCGGCGGCGCGTCGTAGTTTACGTCGTTTGCGTAAGTGTTAGAGCGGCGTAAGGTTACCCCTGCTATAGAAGGCGTAGCCAATGTTAAGTATAGACGTCGGGACAGCGTCGAATTGTACGTCGGTTACGTCGTTTGTGTAAATCGTTCGGGAATGGGGCTCGACGTTACGCCGTTTACATTGAGGAAAAGCAACGTGATTTCACGCATGCGCACTGGGAACGTCCACGGACGTGAATTACGTGAATTACGTGGGGTCATGATTCATTTACATGAATCACGCCCCCACTTTATTCATTTGAATTGCGCGGCCTTACGCCGCCACACATACGTTACGCCACCGTAAATAATGGTGCAAGTTCTTTCTGAATAAAGAACTTGCGCAAATATTTACAGCGGCGTAACGTATCTAAATCTAAATTTTTTTCTGAGTCAATGACCAGGGATTAATAATGCAGATTCGGAAAGATTTGTAAAGTTTGGTCAGAACTCATAATAAGAGCTGAGCTTGGGTGTCCCTCCAAACTCATCTTTAGCCAAGCTCCAAACTTGCACTCTTTACTCCTATGAGTTGCAGGCCAGGTTGTTTCCACTCCGAAGTCCACCTCTTTGTTTGTGAGCTGAGGGACAGGAATGACCCTCATTGTGTTATATGTCTGTAATAGTGAGCCCTTGCACGTTGCCAATTTGGGTTCCCCAGGGCATGGAGTCCAAACCCCAGACTGCTACTTTGCCTGGGCCCCTGATATTGAGGATGGAGCAAGCTGGAACCAGTTCCCTCCAGGTATGCCCAGCTGAGAATGCGGCGACCACTTGTGTGTGCGGAGTACCAATGGCAGGAGACAGAAGGAAATCCAGGAAACAAGCCAAAGTCAGGGCGGGCGGCAGGTAAGCGTAGATGAAGCCTGTGTCGATACACAGAAAGTCAGGCTCCAAATACACGTAATACTAGGCAAACAGAAACTCAGAGAACTGGGAAGTTGCTCAGGCAACGTGAGCTGCACTGAGCATGTGCTATATACAGGGTAGCAAACAAACTGGGAGGTGGGCCAGGAAGTGAAAGAATTGAAAAGAAATATAAACTCACAGAATAGCGGGCGATGACCATAGGTGAGCACATAAGCCAAACAACTCATGTGAAAGGAATCAGGTTTAGAAGAAGCACTGCAGCAAGGAGGTAAGAATTACACAGGCAGGAAAACTGCAGGCAAAATCATAACAAATGCAAGTAAAAAAAGACCTCAGAATCAGGGATCAGCTATAGATGAGTTTGGAGGATGCCCAAGAACATGAATAGTCTAAACCAGGGGTGCCCAACCTTTTGAAGAGCGAGGGCCACTGAGCAACTTGGTCATCGATCGCGGGCCACAATATGGGCTCTCCCATATATGGAAGGGGACAGATACCCTTCTGTTTTTTTTTAGTGGATTGGAGGTAGGTGGGTGTAAATGGACACAAGCCTGTTTACATGTGCTGTTCCATAGAGATGAATGGAAGACTGCTTTGACTGATGTGCTGTGGTTTACCCACACCGCAGATGTAGCGCAGTGCACCTGTGGCTTTCCAGCGGGTTAGCTGCACTTTTCCATAGACTTTTTTTAATATCCTGCAGGTGTGGTGCACTGTCTTTAAAGCGCTCCAAACTTGCAGGTTATAACAGAGTGCATTTGGTATCACGCCGCTTGCTTCCATTACCGCCATCTTCATTCACAACACTGATGCTCTGGGATGGTGGGTTGGCAAACCGCAATCTGGGCTTGCTAACCCACCATCCCAGAGAAGGAAGTCGCGGTCCACATCAGAAGGCTCTTCGGGCCACATGTGGCCCCCACGCCACTGGTTGGGCACCCCTGGTCTAAACTGTAACAAAAACCCACTACGGTTTAAGTGAAGAAGGCTGTTGTAGGCTCCTGCGCACATGCTCATTATTCAGGCAACAGTCTTCTTCACTTAAAAAGTAGTGTTTTTTGTTAGTCAAGATTATTCATGTTCTTGGGCATCGTGTACTGGCACACAAGCATATGTACTAGTATGTGGCATGTGTGCACCCACACATGCATGCTTGGCCCTGGCATTGGCTCCATATGGCCTATTTCAACTGGATTGTGACATGAAGAAATTGCTGAGTGGTCTTCAGTAAGATCCTGCTTTACGTGTGGCCTGACCTGCTATATTTTCCTTCCTGTGCATGACTTGGCTTCCCCCTGAACTGTCTCTGGATTCTTGCCTACCTGTTGTGAGTGACCTTGGCTTGTACTCTGAATCGGCTCCTGTCTTATGTTCCTGTACCTTGCTGCTCGGCTGTTTACTGGTCCTGGCTTGTATCCTGACTCTGCCTCTGTCTGATGTTCTTGTACCTTGCTGCACACATTCAGGTTTCAGGTGCATTGCAGGTGTAGTGTGTTAAAAAGAAAAACTGTCCGGCTTGCTGCATCCTTTCAGCAATAGTGAACAGGACAGCAGATGCCACCCAATCTCCTACACCCCTTCTTTACATGGGAATCAATGGTAACACATGTAAAACACAAATAAAATGTGTGGGTTTGCAAAATGTTGCACAAATTGTTGGTACTATAAAAATTCTGTATTTAAAGATGAATAAAAATTGGTCTAGTGCTGCCAGATGGGGGCATGAACACAGTCAGCCCTGCTGCTGCATATGCTCCAACTGGAAATACGTTTTCTTATACAAGTCTATCCACCTTTGTGCCCTACAGCCAGTGGTGTAGCTAGAACATCTGGCACCCGGGGCTGGTCATTTTTTTGCATGGTATGTGGCAATATAGAGGCACCACGCCAAAACTGTGGGTGTGGTCAGATTGCATCAACAGTAGGAGGGGCTTAAAGGGCCATATGCTTTAATGACTAGGCCACAAGCGAGTTTGTATCAGACAGTACAAACCTCAGTATACTAATTTTAATAAAACAAAAATGTTCTATTGCATATCCTTTACTACACACAGCTAACCTTAAAGTGATATTCTAATTATTAAACATGTTATACTTGCCTGCTCTGTGTAATGGTTTAGCACAGAGTAGCTTGGATCCTCCTCTTCTCAGGTCCCTCACTGGCACCCCTGGCCCTTTCCTCTTTCTGGGTGCCCCCACAGCAAGCAGCTCCCGAGCCACGGCTCTGTGTGTCCAATCCACATGTAGCCATGACTGACCTCTGCTCGCTCTATCTTCTGATTGGCTCACTGGCTGTGATTGATTGACAGCAGTGTGAGTCAATGGCTCCCGCTGCTGCCAAAAGCTGATCAGGAGTGTGAGTCCCTGGACAGCCAAGGCTCTCATGGAGATCGATGGATCGAGAGGGGGCTCAGGTAAGTATTAGGTGGGGCTGGGGGGGCTGCTTCACACAGAAGGTTTTTTACCAGTTGTGGTGCGTCAAGGGCAGGAGAAGACATCGTGGGGCGGTAGAAGCAGGATGGCTGACCCCAGAAGTTAAGAAGGTAAGTGCCAGACGTTTGGGTGGAGGGGGGTTTTACTGGACAGAGTGGCAGCATTTTTCAGGGAACAGTGGCGACAATTGATGGGCACAGTGGCGACAATTGATGGGCACAGTGGCGACAATTGATGGGCACAGTGGCGACAATTGATGGGCACAGTGGCGACAATTGCTGGGCACAGTGGCGACAATTGCTGGGCACAGTGGCGAAAATTGATGGGCACAGTGGCGAAAATTGATGGGCACAGTGGAGAAAATTGATGGCACAGTGGCTGTGTTTGATGGCACAGTGGCTGCATTTGGCATGGCACAGTGGTGACAATTGATGGGCACAGTGGCGACAATTGATGACACAGTGGTAAAAATAGGCACAGTGGTGACAATTGATGGCACAGTGGCTGCGTTTGATGGCATGGCACAGTGGTGACAATTGATGGGCACAGTGGTGATAAATGATGGCACAGTGGCTGCATTTGATGGCATGGCACAGTGGCGATAAATGATGGCACAGTGGCTGCGTTTGATGGCATGGCACAGTGGCTGCATTTGATGGCATGGCACAGTGTTGACAATTGATGGCACTGTGGCGACAATTGATGGCACTGTGGCGACAATTGATGGGCACTGTGGCGACAATTGATGGGCACTGTGGCGACAATTGATGGGCACAGTGGCGACAATTGATGGGCACAGTGGCTACAATTGATGGGCACAGTGGCTACAATTGATGGGCACAGTGGCTGCAATTGATGGGCATAGTAGCTGCGTTTGATGGGCACAGTGAGGCTGCAATTGTTTTTTTTTTTTGTTTGTTTGTTTGCACCCCCCCCCCCCCAAAGTTTTGAGCCCCAGCCGCCACTGTTTTTTACCTTTATGCATAGAATGGATGAAGAGTAAAAACCTTGTGCCAGATTCACAGAGCCATTACGCCGGCGTTACAGGAGATGCGCGGCGTAAGTCTAAATTTGCACATGCGTATCGATGCGCCGCATCCCCAAAACGATATATGCATGAAATCTACTTTTTTTGGACCGGCGTAATTTCGATAGACCGGCGTATCCGTCCGCGCAAAACTGCGCTAGACACACCATTGATTTGCTATTCAAATATGCAAATGAGGGAGTTACGGGGATCCACAAAAGTGAGTTGGTGCAGCGCAGGCTACGCGCTGTGCGCAACAGCTGCACGTCCTGTCTAAAATTAGACCATATAAAAGGTGGTATAAAATTAGACAATCCGTCTACATGCGAAAAAGGATGGTTGAGGGCGCTATAAAGTGTTGGGGCCCAAAACGTAGATGGGCTAAATATGTATGACCCAATATTGGGTGTGATATAAACGTGAAAAACAGGTGGGTACCTTAATAAGCAACAAAAAGATTATAAATGATATAAATATCTAATGATAACTATGTGCACAGTAAAAACACACTCAGGCCGCGTACACACGATCAAATTTGTCCGCTGAAAACGGTCCGATGGACCGTTTCAGCAGACAAATCCGATCGTGTGTACGGGCTAGCGGACAGGTTTGTCCATCGGACAAATTTCAAAGCATGCTTTGAAATTTGTCCGCTACAAACCTGTCCGTCGGATATGTCCGCTGGTTAGTACGGCAAACCAGCGGACATATCTTCCCGCACATGCGTCGTATCCTGTGAATGGATCCGACGCATGCGCGCAGAAGTGTTTACTTCCTGGAGCGGTGACGTAGCGGTGACGTGGCGGCATCAACGTCACCTCCGCGTCACCACGCTGTCTGCCGGCGGGGATTTTGATCCGATGGTGTGTACACGCCATCGGACCGAAATCCGATGAGATATGTCCGCTCTAAACTGTCCGTCGGACAAGTTTGAGCGGACATATCTTATCGTGTGTACGAGGCCTCAGTGCCAGTGACAAATGTCTAATGACCATCCACTATGATAGGGATAGTTTGTTGGATAGAGTGTAATAGAAAGTAAGTGAACCAGTCTATGAAGTGAAAAGTCCAATGAAGCTGAGAACCAATTTTTAAAAATGGAAATGCTGGACGTCAGATCGCAGATGTGCTTAATTAGCCTTCACCATTTAGATTAGGACTTCACCCAAAGTGCTGTAGAGCTATTTATGCCCTTACCACAAGATGAGACCTCTTAATTAAAAGTAGGTCGTATGAGCTGGACAGGATATGTGCCTGTTTCACTGGGGGCATATACTGGATCCAGGTGGAACAATGGAATATGTCCGTGGAACTCACAATAAAAACAGAGAAAAGTTGGGGGAAACCCATAGTGCGTTACCTTTATTAAAATAATAAAATCACGCCCACCTGATGATGTACCAGATACGAAACATATGTCGGCGGCGAGATCTGGCTCTTCTCTACAGCTGATCATCCAGCGCCTCGTACTTCCACGGCACCCAGTCTGACACAGCAATCATCTGGCTGCACTGTGTGCACCTAGCGGGTTCCTCACACCAGAGACAATCCCATATGCTGCAAAGCCCAGTGCCAGGCAGGCACACTTAAAAGTAAGAGGCCAATTGGCTGTTTTGTGATTTTATTATTTTAATAAAGGTAACGCACTATGGGTTTCCCCCAACTTTTCTCTGTTTTATTGTGAGTTCCACGGACATATTCCATTGTTCCACCTGGATCCAGTATATGCCCCCAGTGAAACAGGCACTTATCCTGTCCAGCTCATACGACCTACTTAAGACCTACATACCACCTACAAGATGATGAGGTCTCATCTTGTGGTAAGCGCATAAATAGCTCTACAGCACTTTTGGGTGAAGTCCTAATCTAAATGGTGAAGGCTAATTAAGCACATCTGCGATCCGACGTACAGCATTTCCATTTTTAAAAATTTGGTTCTCGGCTTCATTGGACTTTTCACTTCATAGACTGGTTCACTTACTTTCTATTACACTCTATCCAACAAACTATCCCTATCATAGTGGATGGTCATTAGACATTTGTCACTGGCACTAAGTGTGTTTTTACTGTGCACATAGTTATCATTAGATATTTATATCATTTATTATCTTTTGTTGCTTATTAAGGTACCCACCTGTTTTT
The DNA here is from genome assembly GCA_029574335.1 of Rana kukunoris. Lineage (NCBI taxonomy): Eukaryota > Metazoa > Chordata > Amphibia > Anura > Ranidae > Rana > Rana kukunoris. Next base: position 83,086,424 of record CM056060.1, read on the forward strand.
CACATTTATATCACACCCAATATTGGGTCATACATATTTAGCCCATCTACGTTTTGGGCCCCAACACTTTATAGCGCCCTCAACCATCCTCTTTCGCATTTACTGCAGCACACCACTGTATCACCAAGGAGCAGCTGATTAATTATTTATTATTTGCAATATTTAGCACTATTCCTCAATTTCTGAGGAACACCAAATTGGCGCGGAAATCACCCCACTGTTTTCAATCCGTCTACATGTCAGCTAAAGCAACACTGTTAGTGAGGAGCTGAGCAGTCACACTTGCTGGACAACAATCTGTATGCCAACATGCCAGGGGCATCCTTGCTCATAGCTATACTAATGACTTTAGACGAGCAAAGGAGGCGGGCACAGAGGAGGGCACGGGAGAGGATATACCGCACACGCATAGACCTCTTTGGCATGAGTGATTCTGAGGTGTATCGCATCTTCAGATTCACCCATCATGCCATCCTGGAATTAATCATAACCCTGCAGGAGGACATCACCAGCCTAACACACCACTCACATGCAGTGCAGCCACTGGTCAAGGTCCTGGCAACACTCCATTTCCTTGCCAGTGGCTCTTTTCAGCGTACAAGTGGAGTGGTGGCTGAGATGTCACAATCCTCCATGAGCAGATGTGTGCACCAGGTTGTCCCCGCAATCCTCAGACGCATGGCCAACCAAATCATCAAACCAACCACTGAGGACCTGCGGCTGAAGGCAATGACAGATTTCTACAGAATTGCCAGATTCCCACGCACCGTGTGCATTGATTGCACACATGTGACACTCCAGCCCCCCCATGAGACAGAGCACATATACCGCAATCGGAAGCATTGGCATTCCATCAACGTACAGGTGATAGTCGATGCCCAAGGCCTCATATGGCACGTCCGTGCCAAACACCCCGGATCCAGCCATGACAGCTACATATACAATCAGAGCCCCATCCCAATTGAATTCGAACAGAACGTGTATGGGGACATGTGGCTGGTTGGTGAGTGACATTGGTGGCAGGCATGACTGGTCCCCCCCATGATGCACACATCACAAGGGGCACATGCATGACTAACATCCTCCTGTCTTTTCCCTTAAAGGTGACTCTGCATATGCACTGGGACCCCATCTCATGACTCCTATCCGGAACCCCCAAACCCCAGGAGAGGAAAGATACAATGAAGCCCACGCCCAAACACGTGCAGTGGTGGAGCGCACCTTTGGCCTCCTGAAGTCACGTTTCCGATGCCTGGATAAGTCTAGGGGGACCCTGTTGTATTCCCCAAACTGTGTGTGCCAGATCATCGGTGCATGTTGCATGCTGCACAACTTCGCAGTGAGAAAGGGCCTGCAGATTGACATACGTGATGACCTGACTCCTGAACCAGACAATCCCCTCCTAAGCGAGGCTACCCCGTCTTCTGAGGGAAGAGCAGCCAGGAGACAGCTCACATTAGGCATCTTTGCACGTTAAACACACACATTAATCATGGCACAATGAGAATGCATGCATGCACACCACTGTGGTCCCTAGCACAGACACATCACATCCTCATCAAATTGGATTAGCACAAGCCCACCATGCAGGGCTTGTGAGCAGCAACGCCATGCCACGGCTCCAATTATGTCACTGTACATTCATACACCATTCACACGGACCTGTGGATCACTTCTCCCTGGTCCTGGGGAACCCTTCTCCACCACAAATGAGAGTGACACCCTTTTTTTTTGGCAGGAATGTCACCCCCACATTCCGAAATCATTCACATCACAAAAAAAAAAATGTCCAGCAAAAAAAAAAAAAAAATTCCAAAAAAAAAAAAAAAATTCCAGAAAAAGAACAAAAAAAGGGGGAAACAAATTAATGCCGCTGGTGTGACCCACGCCTGGGGCGGCCACGGCCCCGGCTCCTCAGGGGAGACTCATGGGGAGGGGGGGGTAATCCGGGGAAGGAGGAGCAGCCCCTGGTCTCTGCCCACCTGGTGGCCTGCCTTCCAAGGCCACGGCAATTCTGGTCAGGCCAGCAATTAGTGTTGCCGTATTGGCCTGGATAGCCTGGGTGAGGGCCCTCACATCCTGCCCAACGTCTGCTGTAGTAGTCTGCAGTTCGTTTAGGCAGTTTGTAAGAGCCAGGGAGTGGCAGTCCAGGTCCCCAAGCGTATCCTTTTATGGAGGACAGGCTCTCCTCCATCCGCACCAAAGTCTGGCTGACTTGTCCCAGATGGTGGGTCTGAAGGGCCTGGTCCCTTCTGAGATTGGCGGGCAGAACCTCGGCCACCCCCCTGGTCTTCTGGGACGACTTCCTGCCTCCAGCTGATGCTTGTGGCCGGGGAGAAGGGGAGGCCCTTGGGAGGGGAGCCCTGTTGTGGGAGGGGTTACCCCTTATGGAGGGCTGGCTGCTGCCAGCCAGAGGGGAAGACTCCTCCAAAAATAACAATCCACTGGCTGACATGACCTCCTCCTCAAACTCCTCCTCCTCCAACTCCTCCGAGGACTCCGGCCTTGTCTGGGGGTCCTCATCAGGCTGGTGTCCCGGGGATGGTGCATTCAGGCCAGATGGCCCAGCACCCTCCTGCACATCTGTGGATGACACAAAACATTCACAGGTTGGAGGATCCACACACTTGCCACATATTCCCTCCCCCCCACACATGCTACACACCAGATAGGACAAAAAAAACCTTACCTGTCATCACGGGCTCCTGACTGGAGTCATAGCCAGGCAGGCCCTCCACTTGTTGCCTATTAAAGGTCTGGGCCACCGCACGCTCCTCCACTGTCAGCCTAACAGGGCATGGTGGGCCCCCTGCAGTGCCCCTGGCATGGGCTGCCATTTTGGCCAGCTTCTTTCGGACCAGACGCCGGAGATCATTGATCTTCTTTACAATCCCCTTGCGTGTCCGGGTCTCTCCCCCCCCCCCCAATGAATTTACCTGGTCGGTAATATTCTGCAAAATCTTCTTTTTCCTGGCCGGGGTGGTGTTGGCACTCTCTGTGCCGTGAAGGAAACGGCCATATTGGGTAAGGGCCCGGGCAATAATTTGTTTCTCCCCCAAAGAAAAATTGCTCTTGCGCTTCCTCTCAGTCATACTGATACAACAACTCTCTCCCAAACAATCACCAAAAATCACTCAGAAAAACAAGCAGGAAAAATCAAGCAACAAAACAAACAAACAAAATCTATCAACCAAAAAGTCTCACAAGCAGTCACCAAAAAACACTATCAAATATATTCTACAAAACACTAGATCAAACAGTCAACAAATATCACAAAGACAAGTCACAACGCAACAAACGCGAACACACAACAGAACAAAAGCACCTTGCTGTATAGGAAGGGATACAAAGGAATGTACTTTTGCAAAGGAAGGGCGTTTGTCTCTGTCTATTTAAGCTCTCTGCGTAGTTCACTAAGTTGCCCGGGTCCACTTCCAATTTCACTGATTGCGCTGTTCCCAAGTTGTGAGCATGCGCACAGAGGTGCTGACCATGGTCTGCTTCATGTGCGCATGCGCGATCCGGCCGGCCCTTTATTTGCATGGGGTCACGGCTCATTTCAATGAAACACGCCCACGTCCTTCCCAATATGAATTACTCCGCCTTACGCCTCGGAATTTACGTTACACCGGCGCAAATTTCTGCGCAAATACTACGAGGATACGGTGATTGCCCCTCCACATTGCGCCGGTCTAACGTAAAGGAGGTGCGCTACGCCGGTCAAAATATGCGCCAATGTACGTGAATCTGGCCCCTTGTGCCTTTACAACAACTTTAACAAAGAATGCGCTTTGTAAGACACAGTGGGGAATTTATCAAAACTGGTGCAGTCAGAATCTGAAACAGCTGCGCATGGCAACCAATCAGCTTCTATCTTCAGCTTATCCAGCTTTATGAGCTGATTGGTTGCCATTCACAGCTGTTCCAAATTCCATCTGCTCTAGTTTTGATAAATTTCCCTAAGCCCTGGTTCACACTGATGCTACTGAAATTGCACTACTTTACTTAAGGTAGCGCGATTTCAAAGTAGCAAGGTCATCGCGATTTCAGGTGCTACTTGATAGACATTTGTGTGGCTTCATACACAGATGTCTATAGAAATCGCAACTGAAATTGGCAAAAGTAGTCACAGAACTACTTTTGCAAATCGATGCGGCGCCGCAAAATCGGTATCGCACCGATTGGAACAGTGCCATTACTGCCAATAGGCTGTGACTTGTCATGCGATTTGATCTCTCAAATCGCATGACAAATCGCTCCAATGTGAACCTAGGCTCAAGGGTCATTCAGGCACTGTCAATGAATTGATTGAATAATTTACTCTTTTCTATCAGCCACTTGAAGAAATCCTGATCAAACACCATGGAAAATCTGATTGATTGATTGATTGCTTGTCAAATTTCCTTGGTTTTAATAAACTTCTTTTCAACTGCAATTATCCTTCCAGTTTACTAATTCTATTAGGTCTGTAGAGTTGATTGCAGTTTGCCAGCCAACCCGATTAGTCAATGGTAGTTTGCTATCTTCCAATCATATTAACCACTTAAGGACCCGCTCATGTACATTTACGTCGGTACTGGCAGCTGCTGCCACAACCGAGGTATCCATCTTTAGTGTGAGCGGTCCTGTACGCGATAACGGTGGTCTCCGCGGCGCTCTCCCGCGCCGCTCCGCCGCTTACCGTTGCCGTCGGTAGCGGCGGAAGCGATCGGGTCTGTTCGGCGGCTGACTGGGGATGCGAGTGAGGGAAAAAATTTCCTTCATCCGTCCCCATAGCTCTGCTGGGCGGAAGTGACGTCAAAACGTCAGTCCCGTCCAGCGTCTTAAAGAAACATTTTTTTTTTTGTCATTTGAAAAAATGACAGTTTCCAAAACATTTTTTTGCATTTTAGTCTAAATATGAGATCTGAGGTCTTTTTGACCACAGATCTCATATTTAAGAGGACCTGTCATGCTTTGTTCTATTACAAGGGATGTTTACATTCCTTGTAATAGGAATAAAAAGTGGTCACATTTTTTTTTCAGTGTAAAAAGTAATAAAATAAATAAAAATAAATAAGAAAACAAAAAAAAAATGTTTTAAAGCGCCCCGTCCCGATGAGCTCGCGCGCAGAAGCGAATGCATACGCGAGTAGCGCCTGCTTATGAAAACAGTGTACAAATCACACAAGTGAGGTATCACCGCAATCGTTGGAGCGAGAGCAATAATTCTAGCCCTAGACCTCCTCTGTATCTCAAAAAATGCAACCTATAGAGTTTTTTAAGGGTAAAATTTGACGTGTCATGTTGGGTATCATTTTACTCGGCGTAACATTATCTTTCACAATATATAAAAAAAATTGGCCAAATTTATTGTTGTCTTATTTTTTTAATTCAAAAAAGTGAATTTTTTCCAAAAAAAGTGCGCTTGTAAGACCGCTGCGCAAATACGGTGTGACAAAAAGTATTGCAATGACCACTATTTTATTCTCTAGGGTGTTAGAAAAAAATATATAATGTTTGGGGGTTTTAAGTCATTTTCTAGCAGAAAAAAAAGTTTTAGTCTTGCAAACACCAAATCTGAAAAACACCGAAGGTCCTTAAGTGGTTAAAGGTGAATTCTAGGTATGGATATTTGATACATACTTACTTTGGTCAAGGTTGGACCAATTGAACTTTTCATATACCATACCCGTGGGATACCCCTGGAAGCTGTAAATCATTGTAGTAGACACCACTACTCCAGTGATCTCCACTAGTTTCTGGGTCACCTGCCCCATCGCTCAGCATGATGTCACCACCCGCCTCTCCACTTTGTCCAATGCGACAATGCAAAGCATTCTCTGAATGGCACCCATGCTGAGCAGGTGACCTCAGAATGCAGCCGCTCAACAGAGGACCCGGAAGCCAGCAGAGATCACCAGAGTAACGGCATCTTCATCAGTGATTTCCAGCTTCTAGCAGCATCAGCCAGGTATGGTATCTACAGTACATAGTTACTGTATGTTAGTCCATTACAATATCCATACCAGGAATTCTTTATTTAATACTTGAAAGCTGGGTTTATACTGTTTGGCATTGCCTAAAAATTGCAAGGTGTATGGAAACATGAAGGATAATGTTGATATTCACCAGCACACCAAGGCTTCTTAATTTTGTCCAAACATTTTTTAATTAAAGAAACAGTGTAGTGCAACATTTTGTAACCACCCAGGACCCCTTTATCAGGCATGTGCTGACATCAAATGTCTGATGAAGGGGTCCTGAGTGGCTCTGAAACAATGCACTACACTGTCTTGTGATGTGATCTTTCCACCTCAATACTGGGCACTTACACCCCCTTCCTGCCCAAGCCAATTTTCAGCTTTCAGCGCTGTCACACTTTGAATGACAATTGTGCGGTCATGCTACACTGTAATCATGTGAACTTGTTTTCATTTTATTCACACAAATAGAGCTTCCTTTTGGTGGTATTTAATCACTTCTGGGTTTGTTTGTTTGTTTTTCCCCAAAAAAGACAAAGTTTTGAAAAATTTTGTAAATATGTAGTTTTTCTCCTTATCCTTCCTTGGTGGGCGCTGATGAGGCGGCACTGATATGCTGCACTGATGGACACTGATTAGGTGGCACAGATGAGGAGGCATGAATATGCCGCTCTGATGGGCACTGATAGGCATCACTGGTGGGCACTGATAGGCGTCACTGGTGGGCACAGATAGGTGTCACTAGTAGGCACAGATAGGTGGCATTGATGGGCAGCAGTGATGGGCATTGATGGGCAGCAGTGATAGCCAGCACTGACTGGCATCACTAATGGCCACCGATTGCAGCCAATTGCGGGCACTGATTGCTGCCAATTGCGGGCACTGGTGGCACTTAATTGTAATCAGGGCACTGAAGATCAGTACCCTGATTACATACCTAGCTGTCCCCCTGTGAGGAGATGCTGACACATGGACACAGCTGGTCACATGTGCTTGGACACAGCTGATCACATGGTTAAAGAGCCGCAGCTCTTTACAGAGATCAGGGTCGTGCCGTGTCCTAGCAACATGGCGCGTCCCCGTGGGCATGCGAGAGCAGTCGTTCTGGGCGGCCCTCATACGACGTCCACCCAGAATGGTCGGGGGGCGGAAAGTGGTTATAAAATGTTTGGACAAAATTAAAGATCCTTGGTGTACTGGCAAATATCTACATTATTGGGCTGTATTATGCCGTATATATACAATCGGACGTTCTGAATTTCCGACAACATTTGTGTGACCGTGTGTATGCAGACAAGTTTGAGCCAACATTCCGTTGAAAAAAAATCTATGGTTTTGTTGCCGGAATTTCCGATCCGTACGCGGCATTAGAGTCCCTTTCACGATCATTTAGACAGAATTTAGATTGACGACATTTAAGGGAATTTTATGATCCTTTTGATTGGTGCTAAGTGCCTAGGGGAAGTAAGCAACTGTGCTTCATATTGTATTTCAATGTAAAGTAAGAGAGTGGTCCCATTATGTCAATAAAATAACAGCAAAGCCTCCGTGTATTCAAACTGCATACATAGTCTAGACTGTTTATATAGATAACGTTTACAGGAAGTGCCCTAGGAACTCATTTGAGTGGGTGTATTGGTATTTAGTGCTTACCTAAACACAACAGCACATTAACATCAGATCTTTAGAAACCAGCATCTGATCTATGCTTTTCACAGTTATACTGTTCTATCCTAACTCTTTAACCACTTAAGATCCAGACCAATATGCAGGTTAAAGGGGTTGTAAAGGTAAAAGTTTTTTTACCTTAATGCATCCTATGCATTAAGGTAAAAAAACATCTCACAGCACCGCCCCCCCCCCCCCCCCGAGTCCCCATTTTACTTACCTTACTGTTCGAAACTTCCAGGCGCGTCCACGTCATCCTCTTCAGTTCCCAGCCTGGCCGTTGATTGGCTAGGCTGGGCGGATTGATAGCAGCGCAGCCATTGGCTGGCGCTGCTGTCAATCACAGCGGATGACGCGGCGCGCCGGGGGGCGGAGCCGAGTGATGCAGTCGGCGGCTATGGCTGCCGCTGTATCACGGGAGTGCTTTTGCAAAAGCTTTCCACCGTGCGAGCGCCCTCGCATGAAGATGGAAAGCTTTTATGAGGAGAAGCCCAGACAGCCACCGAGGGACCCCAGAAGACAGCTTTCCGGACACTCTGTGCAAAACGAACTGCACAGTGGAGGTAAGTATAACATGTTTGTTATTTTTTTTAATTCCTGACTTTAGTGTCCCTTTAAGGACCTTGCCCCTTTTTGAGATTCGGCACTGCGTCGCTTTAACTGACAATTGCGCGGTTGCGACGTGGCTCCCAAACAAAACGTCCTTTTTTTCCCACAAAAAGAGATTTATTTTGGTGGTATTTGATCACCTCTGCAGTTTTTATTTTTTGCGCTATAAACAAAAATAGAGTGACAGTTTTGAAAAAAATATATATATTTTTTTACTTTTTGCTATAATAAATAACCACAAAAAAATTATAAAAAAATGTTTTCCTCAGTTTAGGCCGATACGTATTCTTCTACCTATTTTTGGTTAAATTTTTTTTAGAGCGTTTACAAGATAGGGGGTAGTTTTATTGCCTATATCAGGGAACAGACGATCAGTGTCACTGCCACACAGAGGCGCCTCTAAGGCCTCGTACACACGATGAGATATGTCCGCTCAAACTTGTCCGACGGACAGTTTAGAGCGGACATGTCTCATCGGATTTCGGTCCGATGGCGTGTACACACCATCGGATCAAAATCCCCGCCGGCAGACAGCGTGGTGACGCGGCGGTGACGTTGACGCCGCCACGTCACCGCTACGTCACGCACCAGGAAGTAAACACTTCCGCGCGCATGCGTCGGATCCATTCACAGGATACGACGCATGTGCGGGAGGATATGTCCGCTGGTTTCCCGTACTAACCACCGGACATATCCGACGGACAGGTTTGTAGCGGACAAATTTCAAAGCATGCTTTGAAATTTGTCCGATGGACAAACCTGTCCGCTAGCCCGTACACACGATCGGATTTGTCTGCTGAAACGGTCCATCGGACCGTTTTCAGCGGACAAATTCGTTCGTGTGTACGCGGCCTAAGACACACTTCCTATTTGTGTTCCATGCTGGTTTTTGTCTCGCTTCCTCTGACATCATCCCCAGGCTCCAGCACCATTCAGTTTCCTAAACACTCACAGCACAAGTTGGCTGTTATCTTGTGGACTTTCCTGGAAGCTTTATCATCAGACTAGGACTGCCCTGCCACTGAAACATCTTCTGGACACACTAACCTGCTACATCCACCATCTTGTAAGTGTTTTTAACCTAGAGTGACCAGACGTCCCCGATTTCCGGGGACAGTCCCCGAATTGAGGACACTGTCCCCGGACCCAAATTGTCCCCGGTTTTGTCCCCGGATTCAGCAGCGGCGCCAGTCTTGGACACTTTACATTTGCACCGCTAAGGAAGAGAAGGAGTCTGGATGCCCGCTCGTTCCAGCCCCCGGCACTGTGTGTCTGTGTCACATTACTCTGCATATTGTTGGCGTGTAACTGAAGAGTTGCAGGACATCGGTGCTGGATCAGGCATGGGAGCTCCATGATTGGCTGAGCAGCATGTCATTTATCCACAGCCGACCAGAAACAGATGCTGCAGGACACCAGCCACAGTAAGAGAAACGCCGACCTGAGGCGGAGAAGGGGGGTGGGGGTGAGGAGTTCAGACGATTTTCTGTTAGCTCTGTGTTGTGTGAGATGATTGGTAATCAGGGCTTGCACCAGCATAAGACACAGTGCCCTGCACATGATGAAGTATAGTGTCCACGTGTCCTCCTCCTGTCTCTCTGCCCCCCCCATGTAACTGTGACACCCTCGTGTCACACTGACTCCCCCCCATGTAACTGTGACCCCCTCCTGTCACACTGCCCCCCAATGTAACTCTGACCCCCTCCTGTCATACTGCCTCCCCGCATGTAACTCTGCCCCCCTACTGTCATACTGCCTCCCCCCCATGTAACTCTGACCCCCTCCTGTCACACTGCCTCCCCCCATGTAACTCTGACCCCCTCCTGTCACACTGTGTACCCCCATGTAATGACCCCCTCCTGTAACTCCCCCCATGTAACTGACCCCCTCCTGTCAACTGCCTCCCCCCATGTAACTGTGACCCCCTCCTGTCACACTGCCCCCCCAATGTAACTCTGACCCCCTCCTGTCATACTGCCTCACCCCATGTAACTCTGACCCCCTCCTGTCATACTGCCTCCCCCCAATGTAACTCTGACCCCCTCCTGTCATACTGCCTCCCCCCATGTAACTCTGACCCCCTCCTGTCATACTGCCTCCCCCCAATGTAACTCTGACCCCCACCTGTCACACTGCCTCCCCCCATGTAACTTTGACCCCCTCCTGTCACACTGTGTACCCTCCATGTAACTCTGGCCCCCTCCTGTCACACTGTCTCCCCCGCCATGTAACTCTGACCCCCTCCTGTCACACTGCCTCCTCCCTATGTAACTCTAACCCCCTCCTGTCACACTGTGTCCCCCCCATGTAACTCTAACCCCCTCCTGTCACACTGTCTCCCCCTGCCATGTAACTCTGACCCCCTCCTGTCACACTGCCTCCCCCATGTAACTGTGACCCCCTCCTGTCTCACTGCCCCCATAATGTAACTCTGACCCCCTCCTGTCATACTGCCTCCCCCCATGTAACTCTGGCCCCCTCCTGTCATACTGCCTCCCCCCAATGTAACTCTGACCCCCTCCTGTCACACTGCCTCCCCCCATGTAACTTTGACCCCCTCCTGTCACACTGTGTACCCCCCATGTAACTCTGACCCCCTCCTGTCACACTGCCTCCCCCCATGTAACTTTGACCCCCTCCTGTCACACTGTGTACCCCCCATGTAACTCTGACCCCCTCCTGTCATACTGCCTCCCCCCATGTAACTCTGACCCCCTCCTGTCACACTGCCTCCCCCCTATGTAACTCTAACCCCCTCCTGTCACACTGTGTCCCCCCATGTAACTCTAACCCCCTCCTGTCACACTGTCTCCCCCGCAATGTAACTCTGACCCCCTCCTGTCACACTGCCTCCCCCCCTATGTAACTCTAACCCCCTCCTGTCACACTGTGTCCCCCCCATGTAACTCTGACCCCCTCCTGTCACACTGTGTCCCCCCCATGTAACTCTGACCCCCTCCTGTCACACTGCGTCCCCCCATGTAACTCTGACCCCCTCCTGTCATACTGTGTCCCCCCCATGTAACTCTGACCCCCTCCTGTCACACTGTGCCCCCCCCATGTTACTCTGACCCCCTCCTGTCACACTGTGTCCCCCCATGTAACTCTGACCCCCTCCTTTCACACTGTGTCCCCCCCCATGTAACTCTGACCCCCTCCTGTCACACTGCCTCCCCCCTATGTAACACTAACCCCCTCCTGTCACACTGTCTCCCCCCCCCCATATGTTTCTATGACCCCCCCCTGTCACAATTCCAGGTCCCCCTCTCCACAAACAATGCCAAGGTGCCACCTGTCAGCGCAGAGTCATCCCAGTTTCTGTGCCACATCCTTGGTGTAAGCTGTGTGTTAAGCTCATACTGCAAGTAGCTGGCACACTAAGTGACTGCATACTGTAAAAATGATATATATATAAAATGGAGAAATGCTAAATCTTTACAACATTTGTGTGAGGCAATTTGTTATAAGTGAGGTGTACCTGCTTTTTTTTCGTGGTCAAGCAAATGGCATGCCGTTTTGTTTGAGCTGCCCCTCACCATGGACATGCAGAATTAGGTAGGGGATCTTTCACATTTGCTATGATTTCTGAAGCGTGATCCACCTTCAGATCGCTCTTCAGAGAACATTTGAGAGGTGTTGAGAAGGCGTTGTATCGTCTCCACACTGTGTACTTTAACTCCTTGAACTGCACAAAGTTTAAGGGGGAGCTTGCAGTGTGCTGCCATTCATTTGAATGGGTCACTGTCAGTGGGTTCTACACCCGCTAAAAGCAACAGGGGGTGAATGTGCGGCATGTGTGTGTATATATATGTGTGTATATATTATATGTATAATAAAATATATGTAATATATATACACGCACTTGTGTGTTTGAGCTTTGGCTTGGGGTGCACACTCTAATGCAACAGGCTGCACACACCTATGTATTTGAACCATCTATGGGTGCACCTCTGAACTCTGCACTCAGTACATAGTGAACCTTTGCGCTTCTTTGGTAAAACTGAAATGCAAAATATGCGCCGTAGGGAACTGGGCAGTGAAGCCGGAGCGCTTCACTTCCTGGTTCCCTCACCGTGGATGGAGGGGGGAGCAGCAGAGTGACGAGCGATCGCTCGTCCTCTGCTGCGGACGCCGCTGGACTCCAGGACAGGTAAGTGTCCCAATATTAAAAGTCAGCAGCTGCAGTATTTGTAGCTCCTGGCTTTTAATATATTTTTTTGATGGGCCATCCGCTTTAACATTTGGTAGTCATATCCCCAAAAATTCTAAGAAGTATTTTTTATTTTTTTTAATCTCATGGACAAAATGTGAGAAATAACAAATATATCATACAAGCATTCCATAAACACACCACATACACTGCATACATAATTTCAGGACAATATGCTTATAAAATAGTTTACCATCTGCCAATTAAAAGCTCTTAAAGGCAATGTACAGGTAGGTGCCTGTGCCCAGCCGTGCCCTTCTGCCGACGTATATCGGGAAAAAGGGAAAAAAGGTTAAAGGGATAAAGGGAAAGTATATTTTCACTGTGTATAATTTACATGGCCTGATCTAAATAGTCTTACCAATATATTTTAATGTTCTTTGAGAAAACGTGTTTTTTTGCATCACTTGGACGTATATGGAACCAGAGTCAGCCATATTTGCCCATTAAATACTGTACAGTGGAACCTTGGTTTAAGAGTAACTTGTTTTTTTTTTCATTCTGACTTGGTTTGCGAGTGTTGACTTGCAAGGCGAGCAGAATTCAAGCTAAATATGCCTGCAGTACCTCATTTGGCCTGAGGTATGGGGGCGCAGGAAATGAGCCAAAGGGCCAGATTCACGAACACTTGCGCTGGAGTATTTGGATATGCGCCGCGTAACTGTGCTGATGCGCCGACGTTTCTATGTGCCCGTACCCACCAAACTAGATGCGCCCAATAACGGCTCATTTGCGACCGGCGGAACGTTCCGACGCCAGAGTATCGTCAGCGTTTATTTTCGCTGGGCGCATCAGTCGCGCCCATTGATTTCCCCTGCAAATATGCAAATGAGGGATTTTTCACAATTCACGAACGGATTAGCACCATACGCTGGCTACATGCGCCGCGCGTATCTGGTCCGTCCGGCGCAAAGTTATTTCTACAAAAGGCTGCTTTATCTTTACTCCAGACGGTCACAGGTCAGCAGGAGAGCAGCTACAGCAGCGTTACCGACGATAGGAGCTAGCTGAGCACCCCCACTTGCAAGGACAACACCTCTGTGTGCCAACATGCCAGGGGCACTCGTGGTCCTAGAACTACTGATGGGTCCCCTGGAACCAAGAAGGCGGGCACGTGAGAGGATATACCGCACACGTATGAACCTCTTTGGCATGGGGGATGAGGAGGTGTATCGCCTATTCAGATTCAGCCCAGATGCAATACTTGAACTAACCACAACCCTGCAGGATGACATCACCAGCCCAACACACCGATCACAAGCAGTGCAGCCACTGGTGAAGGTCCTGGCAACACTTCATTTCCTTGCAAGTGGATCATTCCAGCGTACAAGTGGAGTGGTGGCTGGGATGTCACAATCCTCCGTGAGCAGATGTGTGCACCAGGTTGTCCCTGCAATCCTCAGACGCATGTCCAACCAGTTCATCAGACCAACCACTGAGGAGCTACGGCAGAAGGCAATGACAGATTTCTACAACATTGCCAGATTCCCACGCACTGTGGGGGCCATTGATTGCACACATGTGGCCCTACAGCCCCCCAGTGCCACAGAGCACATATACCGCAATCGGAAGCATTGGCACTCCATCAACGTACAGGTGATAGCCGATGCCCAACGCCTCATATGGCACGTCCGTGCCAAACACCCCGGGTCCAGCCATGACAGTTTCATATACCGTCAGAGCCCCATCCCAGCAGAATTTAACCAGAATATGTATGGGGACAGCTGGCTGGTTGGTGAGTGACAAGGGAGTCAGGCATGACTATCCCCTCCCGTGATGCACAACAGAAATCGCACATGCGTGACTAACATTCTCCTGTCTTTTACCTTACAGGTGACTCTGCATATGCATTGGGACCCCATCTAATGACTCCTTTCCGGAACCCCCAAACCAGAGGAGAGAGAAAATACAATGAAGCACACATCAAAACCCGTGCAGTGGTTGAGCAAACATTTGGGCTCCTGAAGTCCCGTTTCCGATGCTTGGATAAGTCTGGGGGGGCCCTATTGTATTCCCCTACCTTTGTGTGTCAGATCATCGGTGCATGTTGCATACTCCATAACTTTGCTATGAAAAAAGGCCTGCATATTGACATACGTGATGACCTGACCCCCGACCCACACAGTCCCCACCTGCCAGAGGACACCCAGTCTGCTGATGGAAGAGCAGTCAGGAGGGTCCTCGCCGTAGGCATCTTTGGACACTAAACCAAAACATTAATAACACAGACAGTGCACGCGTGTACACCACTAATGTCCCTAGATCACACACACCACATGCACATCGCATTGGATTAGCCCAAGTCCAGCATGTAGGAGTTGGGAGCAGTAACGCCGCGTCAAGGCCCCAATGATGTCACTGTCCATTCACACACCTTTCACACATCATTCATTCAGCCGTGGGGTTCACTTCACCACCACGGCCGAGGGTGACACCCCTTACTTTCAGGAGTGCCACCCTCTCACATTCACACACCATTCACACTGTCCCCTGCACTCCTGACCGTGTGCAGTACAAAAATAAATTATAAATATCATATCCTGATCATTAAAAGAAAAAAAATCTCATAACCTGAGAAAAATAAAAAATAAACTCATGACCTCAGTATGTCAAAAACAATAATATAAAACCAGAAAAAAAAAAAGGCCTCATCGGGGATGCCGGGGGCTTCTTCTGGGGGCCCCTCTCTGGCTCCGCAGCTGCCTGGATGGAGTGGGTGGGGGTGGGGGGGCATCTGGAGGTGGCTGATCCCCAGGTGGGCCACTCCTGGCAGGTGTGGCCTGCGTGCCCTCCAAGGCCCTGGCTATCCGTCCAAGGTAGGAGTTGGTCTGGGCCTGCATCCGGAGCTGACGGGTCACCTGGTAATGCTGGGCCCGCCGACTCAGCCTCCCCTGCTCCCGGATGGCAGCACTGTTCCCATGGATGGCAGCAGTGTTGGCCTGGACGGCTGCAGTGAGGTGCCTTATATCCCCCTGCACCTCCCCCAAAGTGGTGACCACTGCAGCGCAGTTGCAGCTGACATCCTGCACTGCGTTGCTGAGGTTGGCAACGGAGCCCAGGCTGTCAGCCACTTTCTCCAAGTGCACCGCTATGGCCCCCATCTGTTCCGTCTGCCTGGCGTGATCCCTCGCCAACTGGTCCTGGACACCATCAGACACCCCCCTGGTCTTCTGGGTCGCCTTCCTGGGGCCAGAAGATGGATGTCCTCGGGTGGAAGGTGTCGCCCTTGAGGGGCTTCCAAGGATGGGGGAGGGGACGACAGACGGGCCAGGAGAAGGGGAGGAGACAGACAAGACTAATGAAAAGTCCTGCTCTGCCACAGCAGGATCCTCCACAACCACCTCGGCAGGTGTGGTGTGGCCACTCTCCTCCTCCACAACCTCTTCACCACCCAGTGGCTCGGGCACATGATGGCGTGGGGGGGATGGGGTGGAATGCAGGCTGACAGATGATGGCCCAGCTCCGTCATCTGTGGATGACACAAAGCAGACACATGTTGGTGGTCCCACACACTTGGCACATGTCCCCCCCCCCCCCCCCCAAATGCAAAACAACAAATAGGGGATTCTAAAACACTTACCTGTCCTTGTGCCTTCCTCCACGGAGTCATAGCCTGCGACCCCCTCCACCTGCTCCCTCTCCAGGCAGCGAGCAACCACCTCCTCCTCTGCGGTTAGGGTGACAGGACATGGGGGACCACCACCTGTGCCCCTCTCATACCTCCTGATGGAGGCCACCTTGTCCCTCACCTTGCGCCGCAGGTCGTTTATTTTCTTTTGTATGTCCCCAGCAGTCCGGGTGGAGTAGCCCAGGACATTGACCCTGGCAGCAATCGACTCCAGGATGCCCTGCTTCCTCTCCCGGCTGGTCTTCCGGCTTTTTTTGCCATGGAGAAATTCATTATCCGTCTCCATAGCCGAGATAATCACTGAGACCTCCTGGGCATTAAAGTTGAGGTTCCTCCTCTCTCTGGGGGTAGCGGGAGCAGCCATTACAGTGCAAAAGTATCTTCCCTGGGGTGGGGGGAAACGGAACTACTTTTGCGCCGGAATGGCGTTTCCGCCAGCGCTTTTAAGCGCCCAGCGGAACGCATTGCGCTGACGTTTCCCAGGAAGTGGTGCCGACGGAAGTTGTGAGCATGCGCACAAGGGGGCGAGTGGAGCCGCACTCACTGCGCATGCTCCGTGGATGATGCGCTGAACGTAAGCCTCTGCGCTGGGCTCCGCCCATCATTTACATATGATCACACCCACTTCCACTTGCGTCGGGTTACGCCAGCGCATTATCGTTACTCTGGCGCAAGTTTACGCGCAACTGCTATGTGAATTACAGGACTTGCGCTGAAAGGGTCTTCAGAGTAACGTAAATGAGAAACGTTACTCCAGAGGAAAGATACTCTCATCTACCTGAATCTGGCCCAAAGTGTCCTAGGGCCTTTTGAGCTGTTTTCGTCGCTCTCTGGCGCCCCCCCACTTCTGGACAAATTATTTCCATTCCCATTGACTTTATTGGGAAAACTCGCTTTGATATGCGAGTACTTTGAATTACAAGCATACTCCTGGAACGGACTATGCTCGTAATCCCAGGTTCAACTTGTACAGTATATAGGTTCTGCTCTGCAGTACAACACAGTGATTGTACTTTACCGCTACTTTACTTTTCAGCAAATGTTAAGGTGGTATTAAATCCACCAACATAAAATGTATTATATTGCAGCTTATCAATTCTTAGATTTAGTGGCTGAATATTGTTAGGCTTTTTTTCCTGTATTGTAACCACCCTGGTGGTATGATTATGTCAGATTTTTGCATCTCAAAGCGGTACATTGTTTTGCATAGTAATTTGGCATTTAGTAGACATCCCGGGTATGATAAAGTTTGAAACATGAAATCATTAATTATAATATACAGTGGAGCCTTGCATTACAAGCATAATCCGTTCCAGGAGAATGCTTGTAGGTAGGGTTGTCCCGATACCACTTTTTTAAGACCGAGTACAAGTACCGATACTTTTTTTCAAGTACTCGCCGATACCGAATACCAATACTTTTTTTTTAATCTCATGTGACAACGGCACATGTGTCAGTAGTGTCAGTAGTTTTTTTTTTTTTTTCTTATCTTTAACAATTTGTTTTTAATTTAAAAAAAAATGTTTACAGTGTTTTTTTTTTTATTTATAATGCTTTTTATTATTTTTTTAAGGGGGGGGGGGGGGACAGTGTCAGTGTGTTTTTTTTTTTTTTTTTTTTCATTTTTTTATTATTTTCTACAATTTTTTTTTTTTATTATTATTATTATTTTTTTTTTTTGTATTCTTTATTATTTTTTTTTTGGTGAGATATCAGGGGTCTTAACAGACCTCTGACATCTCCCCTTTGAGACAGAGAAAGGGACTAGGGACACAGATTCCCCAGTCCCTTTCTCAGCAGCATCAGCTGCACTGAAAATGAATGGAGAGAAGACAGCGTCTTCTCTTCATTCATAAACTGAAACATTGTAATCACAGTTTACGATGTTTCAGTTATGTGAATGGACCGAGTCAGTGACTCGTTTTGATTTGCGAGCAACATTTTTTATTTTTTATATTCTGACTCGGTTTGCGAGTGTTGACTCACAAGAGCAGAATTCAAGCTAAATAGGCCTGCAGTACCTCATTTGGCCTGAGGTCGGGGGGCGCAGGAGCCGAGAAAAGCCGACCATTTGCCTGCAGTACCTCATTTGGCCTGAGGTCGGGGGGTGCAGGAGCCGAGAAAAGCCGAACATTGGCCTGCAGTACCTCACTTGGCCTGAGGTACAGGGGTGCAGGAGCCGAGAAAAGCCGAACATTGGGCTGCAGTATCTCATTTAGCCTAAGGTACAGGGCCCAGGAAACAAGCCGAAGTGTCCTCGGGCCTTTTCGGACGTTTTTGTCTGGACCCCCCCCCCCACCTCTGGCCGCATTCGGTATTGCATACCATTGAAGGAATCGCGCAACAAATTATTTTTGTTTCCATTGACTTCAATGGTAAAACTTGCTTTAATATGTGAGTACTTTGGATTACGAGCATACTCCTGGAACGGATTATGCTCGTAATCTGAGGTTTAACTGTATTTCAACTCCCCTGGTTATGACTAAGCACAAGATGTGTGAAACATGTTAACCTTCCATTCATTCCTGTGATTGCATATGTCTGCATTCCAATAAAGATGTTTTATCGGTATCCTTTTGCCTTTTCCAAGTTTCCCTATGTGATATCATCTGGGATGGATGAGAGGAGGGCTAGCAGAGATCCAGGGAAAAGGATTGTCCCAACAATAGCCTCCCTATGCTGCACTGCATTTCTTTGTTAATTGTTGTTATACAGTATCTACAGCTTGCTGATCAGATCCAATGTTCCGTGATCTGTAGATCTAAAAAAAAAATTCAGTTCCCCAATATCTCAAATTTTCAGCAAGCAGTGTCCATCCCCCGAGAGCGGGGGATGGACAGAAAGGTGGCAATCAGCCCCCTCCCCGCGCAGGAAAGACAGCAATCTGAGGCCACCTTACCCTAGGTCAGTGGTTCTCAACCTCGGGGGTCAAATTATGATTTGCCAGGGGTCACCAAATCCTGGGCTGTTCCTGAAGCCCACACTGTTCCCCCAGGAAGGGAGATGATAAAAGGGGGAGGAACAGAGAAAAAGCTAGAGAAAAGAAAAAGAGAGCAAGAAAGACAGTTAGAGAGAGGGATGGGGGGGAAAAAAAACAAGGAATTAGGATAGAGAGAGATGAAAGGGAAAGAAAGGAGAACCAAGAGAAAGAGTGGTACACCCTAAAATGTACTATAAGGGCTCATTTCCACTGGTGTTTTTACAGCCACTTTTGTGGCCGTTTTTGCAGCTTAAAAATGCCTGTCCATGTTAGTCTATGGGCTCATGCCCACCATGTGGTTAAATTGTCACATTGTACACTTATTTGTACTATAATACAATGCGTAGTAGGTGCAGCTAGCTCGTCTGCCACTAGGTCATGGGTGAGTCAGTGCCTAGTTATAAGCCAAGTTGGGAGAAGCTCTAGGGCACTTGGGGCATAGAAGCCAAGCACCCCAACTAGCACAGATATAGCCAGCATCTGGAGACCTTGTACAAGGCAGGAGGCCTGGGGAAAAGTGGACCTCTGTATCTCCGCCGTCTAGGGTACATAATTAGAGCTTCAGTAAAGTCAATGTCCACAATGTCTTTTCTGTGCTTTTATTACCCAGCCAGGTAAAAACGATAAACAGTAGAAAGGTGAAGGGTAGGGATGAGCTTGGTATTCGAGTCGAACTAATGTTCGACTCGAACATCGTATGTTCGACTCGAACATAGTATGTTCAATCGTTCGTCGCATTACGAACGTTTTGGGTCATTCGCGCCAAATTCGAGTTACGTTTCACAGCCTATAATTCACTGCGGCATCGCAGTGCATTGCTGGCTGATGATTGGCCATGCACTATGACTCGCATGCTTGGCCAATCACAGCTTGCAAAAAACGGAGAGCCATAATTGGCCAAAGCTAAGTTGGCGTTGGCCAATTATGGCTTAGGGGGTTTAGTACATGCACCACACTATAAAAGGCCGCCTGCAGGTCGGCCTTGTGTAGTGTGTTGTGGTGGTTAAGAGAGAACAGAGAGAGAGTGTAATTTTTTGCAGGTAGATAGAGCAGGCAGGCAGGCTAGTCGGTTAAAGTTACAGTGTGTAGAGGATATATATGCATCCCAGGTGTTGTACATACATTTATACACTGTATAGTATAGCTATATCAGCTCTTCCTAATTTACTGGCAGGTGATTGTGCTAGCTGCAGTATTCTGCAGTATGTGGTGTATTGCCTTTGTCCTCTGTAGTGTGCACCTAAAGCTACTTGGTGTGTACTGCCCGTGTCCTCTGCAGTTTGCACCTAAAGTGGTGTGTGTACTGTCTGTGTCTGTGCTATTTTTCTCAATGATTTTCATCCATATTGCAGGGACCAGACATTATATTAAAGCCGCAAGCAGTTTTAAATTACTTTTTTCTTATAGTAATCTCATTTTGTGCAGGGACAGTTCTAAACACGTGCCACAGGTATACTATAGACACCCAGCAGGTACAATATTTAAAGGAATTTTTTTATTTAACCACTTGCTTACTGGGCACATATACCCCCTTCCTGCCCAGGCGAAATTTCAGCTTTCAGCACTGCGTCGCTTTAAATTTAAAATTGCGCGGTCGTGCGACGTGCCTTACAAACAAAGTTGACGTCCTTTTTTTTCCCACAAATAGAGCTTTCTTTTGGTGGTATTTGATCGCCTCTGCGTTTTTTTTTTTTTTTTTGCGCTATAAACAAAAAAGAGAGACAATTTTGAAAAAAAAACACAGAATATTTTTTACTTTTTGCTATAATAAAAATCCAATTTTTTAAAAAATATATATTTTTTTTCTCAGTTTAGGCCGATATGTATTCTACATGTTTTTGGTAAAAAAAAACAATCGCAATAAGCGTATAGTAATTGGTTTGCGCAAAGATTATAGTGGGTAGGAAATAAGGGATAGAATTCTGACAATTTTTTTATTTTTTTTTACTAGTAATACGGCGATCTGCGGATTTTGTCAGGACTGCGATATTGCGACGGACACATTGGACACTTTTGACACATTTTTGGGACCATTCACATTTATACAGCGATCAGTGCTATAAAAACACACTAATTACTGTATAAATGTGACTGGCAGTGAAGGGGTTAACACTAGGGGGTGAGGAAGGGGTTAAATGTGTGTCCTATGAGTGTTCTAATTGTGTGGGGGGAGGGGGGTGACTGGGGGAGGTGACCGATGCTGTCTCCCTATGTACTAGAGAAACAGCATCTGTCTCCTCTCCCTGACAGGACGTGGAGCTCTGTGTTTACACACAGAGCTTCACGTCCCTGATCTAAAACTGCCGATCAGCGGGTACCTCGCGGACATCGCGACCGCCAGGCACGCACATCGGCATCTCGGGGACGCGCCTGGTGCGCGCGCCGCCATCGGCCGCGCGCGCCCCCCCCCAGTGGCCGGAAAAAACTATGCCGTCAATTGACGGCAGCTTGGAAATTCAGATCCCCAAAGCTGCCGTCAATTGAGCATATGCCGGGCCTCAAGCATCATTAAAATCAGTGCTCCAGAAAAAAACGACAGTTTCTAAAAAAAATAATTCCATTGATACATGTTTCCTGGGGTAAGACCCGGGTTCTCAAAGCCGTTTTCACAGGCATACGGTACTATAGACACCCAGCAGATACAATATTTAAAGGAATTTTTTTATCTTTATTTAAGCATCAATAAAATCACTGCTCCAGAAAAAACAACCGTTTAAAAAAAAATAAAAAAAAATCCATTGATGCATGTTCCCTGGTGCAAGACCCGGGTTCTCAAAGATGTTTTCCGACAATAACTTGCATATTAGGCTTTAAAATTAGCACTTTTGAATTTGAATGTTCGAGTCCCATCGACGTCAATGGGGTTCTAAATGTTCGCGCGAACGGTCGGTCCGTTCGAAGGTTCTGGTGCGAACCGAATGCGGGGGGGTTCGGCTCATCCCTAGTGAAGGGATAGCGAAATAGGCAACAGCAAATTCAGGTGTAACTGGGTATATAAACAGTCCTGCTTCCAATGACAACTTTACTTTGCCACTCCAGCCGGAGTGGGTATAGTGCACCTGGACAGGCCTCTCTCACCAGTCTGGCAGACAGAGTGTCACTCGGATGAATAGGATAAAGTCTCTGCCACAGATG
Organism: Rana kukunoris; assembly: GCA_029574335.1. Lineage (NCBI taxonomy): Eukaryota > Metazoa > Chordata > Amphibia > Anura > Ranidae > Rana > Rana kukunoris. Next base: position 83,108,617 of record CM056060.1, read on the forward strand.
CTCCTGAAGATTGGAGACAGTTGCGGTCCAAAATCCTTCTTGACTAGATTCAGCACCCGGTTCTCCTTCACACAGCTTTGGGTAAATCAGCAACTGACAGGCGACCCACCTCCAGCCTCTCAAAACCCAAGTGTCCACGGATGAATAGACAGGCCCTTTCTGAAACCAGACTTGTGCTCGGTATCTCCCGGACAGGTTCCTCATCAGTCGGCTTCCTCCAATTGGACGGACAGCCCAGGACCATCTGGCAAGTTAGGAACCCAGTCGACTCACTGGATCACCAGATAGATGAATGTGCTCCGGACCAACGTAGTAACGGAGCCAGGAACACTGTGACACACACACACACACACACACACAATACACAACAGATTATAGCGCACACATGCAAAAAGGACATTTTAGCCCAGGTTCACACTGGACTGCGGGAGTGAAGCCGTGCAAGTTCAGCTGAACTCGCACGGCTTCACTCCCACTGGTAGTCCCAATCTCGGACGCAATTTAAGAGACATCTGTGCAGGTGTCTGCACAGATGTCAATGTAAATCGCGCAAAAAGTAGTACAGGAACTACTTTTTGAAATCGGTGCAACGCTGCAGATCCGGCGTTGCACCAATTAAGACGGTGTCATTACCGGCAAATGCTGCTGATTTGAGATGCGTTTTGACATGTGAAATCGCATCTCAAATTGTACCCAGTGTGAACCTGAGCTTATCCTGCAAGGCTAATTGAAAACACCTGAACATATTCAAAAATACAGAGGTTTGGTCACACTATACGGTCATGTAATGCTAAGCCCACTTACTGCGACAAAGTACCCCAAATTAGTGGGTCCTAACCTGTTAATAGAATGGAAGAACCTAATGTCTCAACCTTGGGAGATAAACTCCTCTATATGAGAGAACTTAAAGGGATTCTTCCTATACACTGGTGGCCACTAATGTGAGGTAATGAAGAGGGGGAGGGGTGCTCCAGCCCAAGAGACCTGATCAGAGTCTATACAAAATACAAAAACATACTTGGGGGGGGGGGGCACGCACAACCCAGCCAGGAGAGCCACACACAGGGCTGGTGGGACGACCGCCCAGTTCGAAAGCGAGAACACGGCAACCTCGAACCAATGGCGTCTGCTATTTAAATACCCCTTCCCAGCATATACAGCGAGGCGATCAACCCCCCCTAATTGGCTGCCGGGAGGAGATATCCAACTGCACTTGTCCCTACTGCTGCCACCTGTCGACCCAGGGCGGGACTCATTCCCCAGACAACGACAAAAATACAAGACAGAGATGCGCCAAGCTAAGTGCAGTATGTCGTTTTTAATCAATAGTAAGTTAGTACAATAAAATAACTACTCACGGGGGCGTGGCCTGGACATGGCTGAGTGAGGAAGCAGATTTTTGGAGCTCCCGGCCTTGTCCTCCCTTTCACCGGCCAAAGACCTGAAAAAACAGGCATGCAATCTGCCAAAAGGAATAGGAATAAAGGGACAACACGACTGACCCACTCCGGGGTGAAAACGGGCAACCTACACCACTATTTCCACCCTCAAGAGCCAATCTCTCCGGGAGCAAGAGTGGCGGCGCCACGTGGCAACCTACATGACGGCCTGATAGACGACCCGGACCAGGCGGCCTGGATCTTCCACCCAGACGACATGTCAGAGGAAAACGCCGCACCGGGTACACCGGAGGCACACCCGACCATGTCCACCTCCGCTGCAGGATCGGGGGGCACGCCGGCTGAGCGAGAGATACGGGCGCTTCTGCAAGCCCTCCCTACCCGCTCAGATATAGAATCACTCATACTGAAGCTGGAGGAGACTGTCACGTACCTGGTGGTACGAGCCCGGCGTGCAGGGAGTGGCAGCCCTTGCTTCTCTGATCCCGGGACCCCTGATAGTGCAGACAGGAGGTTCGGGACTACAGAGTCGCACAAGCGCCTGGTACTGGCGGGTGCTGGGCCCGTGAGTCGGTGCATCCTGGAGACACGTAGAAGTACTCGTGCAGGTTGATGGTTCAGGCTCACTGTAGGGCAGCTGCGAGCTGGAGTTGCAGCAGAAGCGGGGGAGGTGTTCCATAGTACAAGCTGGAACAGGTCCCCGTAGGTAAGTCCACTGGCTGGCTTGGGGTGGAGGAGCAGGTAGGGTCGGTACAGGCAAGGTCAGATTCCAGTCCGGGTCAACAACAGGCGGGCAGCAGAAGTACAAAGGATAATCCGAGGGATGGTCGAGCAAGCCGAGATCAGGGCGGGTAGCAGACAGGTACAACAGGTTCAAGCCGGGTAGTCAGGATCAGGGTCAATCAGGATACAGACGCTGGTAGCTCACAGAGACGCTGTAGACAGGACAGCAAGAAGCACAGGGATCAGATCCCTTTTAAAGCTGGATTTGGCGCCAGAACGGCGTCCCCACGTGCACGCGCGCCGCCGCCGCTGGTGCGCGCTCCCGTGCGCGCTATGGTTCCGCGAATGCGCGCGCCCGTGCGCGCCGATGTGCCCACCGATGGGCCAGACTGTCCATGACAGAGACACACCGGCGTGACTTCCAAGAGGTGAGAGCAGAGGTGTCCACGTTAACGGACAGAGTGTCCACAGACGAGAGCTCCCTGGCGGCCTTAGAACAGCGAGTGTCCGGCCTGGAGCGAGACAGAGACCTCCATAGAGAAGCGGCGGTCACACTCCAGCTACACCTCGAGGAGGTCGAAGACAGGAGCAGATGCAATAACTTGCGTCTCCGGGGGATACCGGAATCGGTAGAGCCTGATACCCTAGACGAATCGCTGCTGCTAATGTTCCGAGATGTACTGGGAGACCCAGAGGAAATAGTAGAGGTGGACCGCGCTCACCGCGCACTAGGCCCGAAATCAGATGACCCTGACAGACCTCGAGATGTCGTGTGCCGGCTGCTCCGTTACGCACAGAAGGAGCGCATCATTCGGGGAGCGTGGGAACGAGGAGAGGTCCTGCTGGGAGGATCAACGATCAAGGTGCTGCCAGACCTATCACGTGCGACGCTACGCCGGCGGGCGATGCTGAAGCCCATCCTGGACCTGGCGAAACAACAGGGCTGCACGTACAGGTGGGGCTATCTGCTTGCAGTCACCTTCAGGAAGGATGGAGCTGCGTTCACCGTACAGACGCCGGCGGACCTTCCAGGCCTCTTCCAATTCCTGGACACAGACCGGATTCCCGTCCCAGACTGGCTGCAGCTCTTGCCTCGCACCCCCAGCCGGGGGGGCCCTTCGATGTTCAGGCCCGGGATGGGCGCTCGACAGCAGGGTCGAGGACGGAGGAGACGCCGCGCACCATCGGGCGGAGAGCACCGTGAGTAGGCCGTAGGCCATAATCCCTGAGCCCCCGCAGACTGCCATCCTTCTGCTGTGCCAGCGAAGCTACCTCCCCCCCACCCCCCCATGTTTACCCTCCCTACCTATGCTACATCCAGGGACCCACTGTGCTACACGGTCATGTAAATCCCGGGCTGATGCCGTTTTTTACAGAGCAGACCCTCCCATCATGTATACTACTCAAGACCCGAGCAGGAAGCTCAGGGGGGCGGGATGGCTCGTGCTGTAAAATAGACCCCGCCCAACCTCCCTGAACACCTTTTTGGGCTCCCGTGCTGTTAGGGCGCGCCCTGATTCTCTGGAGACTGAACTGAGACTCGCGAAGCCCTGACACCTCTTCCCGTGCTGCAGGACTGCAATCCATACCCCTGTACAGCCACCCAGGGCAGCCCCATACGTGGCTGGACCGAAATTGCCTACTCGCCTGCTAACCTGGGGTCAGAGGCTGTAACATCTCGCAGACCCCCCCCCCCCATCGGGGCTTCTCCTTTGCCTTTGATTTTGCTGTTGCCCAGGGGAGTGGAGAACTCTGCTCTTTTGGTTCATCCCCGAGTTAGTCCACAGGGTAGTTTTTGCCTTTTTTTTTTTTTTTTCTTTCTTTTTTTTTTTTTCTGGGCCTCCGCGCTGTTAGGGCGCGCCCTGCTCTCCCATGGAATGAACACACCCTCCCTTCCCCCCCTGCATGGCCGACCGACATTGTATATGAACGCCTGACAGAATTGTGATGCTGCAGCGTGAGAGGGCGCTGTGTCTCTGCCCGCCCCCCCCCCCCCCCGCTCATGCCAGTTTTTACAATGGTGGGGGCTGACAGCGCTCCGTTGATGATGCACCCCGCATAGAAACTGTCCTATGATGGCTGCCAGGAACACGGGGTGATGGCGAAGTTGCGGTTGAGAGAGCACTCTGTGGAGAGGGATCCGGGTGGTGGGTGGTCTTCCTGGGCTGGTTGGGTGAATTGGGACTGTATCTCCATGTTTGGGAGGGGAGGGCTGCTGGATGCTTAGGATTATGTTACTGGGGGAACTGGGGATACTCCACCCTACAGATCTACCTATCTTGTACCTGTTTAGACCTCTAATTTACCTGTTTCTGCAGTCCTTGAGAGTTTGCATATATAAGTTGGGGTTCTATAACTGATGTTTTATGCCTTATTTCTTGCCTTACATGTTTTTTTTGTTTTTGATGTCCTTTTCTCTTAAAACTTCCTGCATTGACAATACATTACCACAGATTGCACTACTGTTATTGTATTCCAACATCTGTTATGGCCGGGGGGGGGGGGATTGATGAGGCCGGGGGCTCCCACCACCGGCCTTGTCTATCCACCTACCCACATAGGCCTGCGCTCATTCGCCAGACTACTTCTGGTGAGCGTTCTAGCCATTTTAGGCTAACTTAGACTTTCTTCTTGACCTCACCGCCTGGTGCTGGTTCTTTCCTGTGGGCCCCCTCCACGTTAGGCGAGGGCCCACGTCTCTTAGGCTTTCCTCCTCTCTTCTTTCTGGGACTACAGACTCTTGGCCCACACTAGGCCGCACAATACCCCCTCTACCTGATCACCTATTTCCATCCCACCCCTTGCCCGCGAGCATGGATACACTAAAGATTATGTCATTAAACGCCAAAGGCCTGAATACCCCTGAAAAACGTAGAATGCTGCTACATGACATCCGTAGCCAGAAAGCTGACATTGTTCTTTTACAGGAGACGCACTTTAGAGAAGACAGACTCCCAATCTTGAAAAATAGGTATTACCCCACGGTCTACCACTCCTCCTACTCGGAGGCGAAGTCCAGAGGTGTCTCGGTGGTTATAGCGGCCGGGGTACCCTGGACTTTGGGGGACGTACAAAGAGACCCGGGGGGGCGCTTTCTGTTTATAAAAGGCCGGATTGGCACGACAGAGATCACCCCGGCGAACCTCTACGCCCCAAATGAACACCAGGATAACTTTCTGTTGCGACAACTTAACCGTCTGACGCGATACACCACTGGACACTTAATTATAGGGGGCGACCTTAATATCCCTCTGTCACCACGAGAAGACACGTCCACTGGACTGTCCTTGACATCCGCTAAAACCCGCAAACCACATCCAGACGGCGCTACACACTTCCCAACTGGTGGACGCGTGGCGACTGTTCCACCCAGGGGAAAAAGACTTCACTTTTTTCTCTAGACCCCACCAGGTCTATTCCCGAATCGACTACTTCTTAGTACAACACAGGAACCTGAGCGCGGTTAAGGACGCTGAGATAGGGTCGATCACCTGGTCAGACCACGCCCCGATCACACTGACTTACGCCCTATCGGAGCACGGCTCTGAACGGAGGCACCCCTGGAGACTGAACGAATCCCTACTACAAGACCCCGACATCTTAGCAGACGTGGTTAAGGAACTGAGACACTACTTTGCAGACAACACCACCCCAGACAGTAAACCGGAAGTGGTGTGGGAAGCCCACAAGGCGGTCGTACGGGACATCCTTATCAAGCATGGGGCCAGGCAAAAGAGGGTGAGGACAGAACAACTGACTACTTTGCTAGCCACGTTGCAGACCTTAGAGTCACAGCACAAACGAACGCCGACGAGAAAACTGGGCATAGAGCTTGATACCACGCGGAGGCGGGTCACGGACATTCTTACATACAAAGCTAAGGCAACCATTCAAGTCTGCAGACGGAAGGTATATGAGTCAGGGAACAAATGTGGGAAGATGCTGGCACGCTCTCTGCACACACAAAACAGCGCGTCATACATACCACATGTGGTTAATCGGGAGGGGCGGAAGGTATCGGCAATAGATTATATAAGGTATTGTAAAAGTCCCTAAACTCTCTCGTGAGTTTAGGGACTTTTACAATACCTTATATAATCTACCCACTACACCTCTGAACTCCGGTGCAGACCCTTCCAGGGACTACCTGAACTCCTCGGCTATGCCAACCTTACCCTCAGACGTTAGGGACCTACTCGAGGGACCTATCACCCTACCTGAACTACAACTGGCCTTGGGCAGCACCAAACAGGGGAAAGCCCCGGGACCGGACGGACTAACCGTGACATATTACAAGACGCTCCTCCCATCCCTGAGCCCCCATCTAATCTCTTTATTTAACAATCTTAGTACAGGGACGAGACTACACGCATCGACGTTGCAAGCACAGATAGCGGTTATTCACAAGGAGGGGAAGGACCCGAGCTAATGCGGAAGCTACCGCCCTATCTCACTACTGAACGTCGATCTTAAAGCGGAGCTCCAGCCACGGTAAAAATTTTTTTTAAAGTCAGCAGCTACTAACAGTGTAGCTGCTGACTTTAAATAAAGACACTTACCTGTCCTAGGCGCCCGCGCTGATGGGCCCCCCGATGCCGGTCCCACGATCGCTCCGGGTCCCGCGCCGCCATTCACAATATGGGAAACAGGCAGTGAAGCCGTACGGCTTCACTGCCCGTTTCCTACTGCGCCTGCGCGAGTCTCACGCTGGCTTGTGAATGGGCGCCCTGCTCTCTGAGAACACACACAGTTCCCAGGAAGCAGCGCGCCCATTCACAAGGAGAAGAAGAAGAAGAAAACACACCGCGGATTAGGAAGAGGCAGATTACGGACTTCCGCATAGCAACAGCTATTTCGGGTGAGTATTTATTTTTTTTTTTTTTCAGGTTTTTTTTTTTTTCAAACAACATTGTAAAATGTTGTTATACTGGGTGGAGCTCCGCTTTAAACTCCTTACTAAGATCCTCGCGACTAGAATTCAAAGCCACCTGCCGAACCTGATCCACTTAGACCAGGTTGGGTTTGTCCCCACCAGGGAAGCGAGGGACAACACTGCTAAAGTACTGAACCTCGTACATACAGTGAACATTACAAAAACCCCCTGCATCTTTGTGAGTACTGACGCCGAAAAGGCATTCGATCGGGTTAATTGGAAATTTATGTTCGATACGCTGAAACACATTGGGCTAGGCCATAAAATGTTGAATTGGATAACGGCGACCTACACAGAACCATCTGCCAGAGTCAGGGCCAACGGAGTGCTGTCAGAACCGTTCTCGATTAAAAACGGGACGCGCCAGGGGTGTCCCTTATCACCCCTGCTGTTCGCACTCACCCTTGAACCCTTTCTGCATCACGTACGAGCAAACCCAGACATTTCAGGGGTTAAGGTGGGGGATGGAGAGCATAAAGTCTCCGCCTATGCGGATGACCTGCTCTTCTCTCTGACAGACCCGGGAACATTCCTGCCCGGTCTGATGAGAGAATTTGAGATCTACGGACAACTCTCCAATCTTAAAATAAATATGAGCAAGTCGGTAGCGATGGGGGTGGGAATCCCGAGCCCAAATCTAGAATGCCTTCACAGCAGTACTGGACTGCAGTGGACGGATACGGCCCTAAACTATCTTGGTACACGCATCCCCCCGACCCTCTCCCAAACTTTTAAACTCAACTTCCCGCCGCTCCTAAGAGAGGTCCAGAAGTTGTTAGACCAATGGACCACCGGTCTCCACTCGTGGTTCGGCAGATGCAACATACTGAAGATGTCCATACTGCCGAAATTTATATACCTCCTCCAAGCCCTCCCCATTCATATACCAGCAACCTTCTTTAAACAAGTTCAGACCGCGTTTAAGACCTTTCTGTGGGCCGGGAAACATCCTCGGATTCGCAGATCGATTCTATCCCTGCCCAAGAGTCATGGGGGAATGGCCATGCCCGATATCCGGGCGTATTACCACGCTGCCCACTTAAACCGTCTTGTTGACTGGTGCCGACATAGAGGCACCAAACTGTGGCCTCACCTGGAGCAAGCTCAGAGCGAGACCCCGTTACAGAGGGCGCCGTGGTGCCCTACGACACTACACAGATCGGTGCGACTTCACCCTTTAATAGGAAACACGCTCAAGGTCTGCGCTAGACTACTTTCTCAAACAAAGCGGACAGTGGGGATCTCACCGTTATATCCAATACTGGGCAACCCACAATTTGAACCAGGAATACGTGACATGCGATTTCGTACTCTGAGAGATTCAGGCACTTTCCAGGCCTCCCACTTTAGCGTAGCGGGACGTTGGAAAACGCTCGCGGATCTGATGGACCCAAGCGGAATTTACCATTTAGATTTCCTGAGGGCCAATCAACTCAGTCACTTCTTACACACCATGACACCCCCCCCCCCCCCCCCGCGGGCACTCATTCCCTTACGGCTTTAGAGGAGCTGTGCTCGGGCACGGAACCGCTACCACACGCATTATCCATTATATATGATACACTTATCACACCGGCGGAGGGATATCGTATCCCGTGCATTGCTAAATGGGAACAAGATCTACACTGCACGTTCTCTACCACGAAAAGACAACACATATTGACATTCGCTCACAAGTCCTCCATCTGCACGAAAGTCCAAGAGACAAATTATAAAATCATGACACGCTGGTACCGCACACTGACCCTACTTAGCAAACTGTTCCGAACGACTTCAGACTTGTGCTGTCGATGCCAGACCGAAAGGGGCACACTGCTCCATATCTTCTGGTCCTGCCCACGACTGAGACTCTTCTGGACGGAAGTCAGAAGGATATCCCAGAAATTTACAGACAGACAACTCCCCGACGACTCAGCCTTTCTACTGTTACATGCCAATGACATCCCCACACGAGTGTATAAAAAATCCATTATTAGACACCTTCTTGATGCCGCGAAGGCTTGCATCCCCATCTGCTGGAAATCCTCAGAACCACCGACCGTAGCAATGTGGCTACGGAAAGTGGACGACATAAATAAGATGGAAGATCTGATTCTTTCTAACCAGGACAGACAGGAAGTTCACATACAAACATGGCGACTGTGGAACATGTACACCTATTCAGATGAAGGACAAAGTCTTAGAAACCCGACCGGACCCCCGGGGTCTACCCCCTCTGTCCCTATTAGCTTAAGAGATGATGTACTGGACCAAACGCAACACAGACAGGACCTTTAGACATAAAGATCCATGCTCGCGGGTGCTTCCCCCCCCCCCTTTTGCATGCCCCCCCGCCCGGGACTTCTCCCCACGGGGTGGCTCCATTCTCTGACTTCTCAGGCTACGCCTGGGAAGTTACTCCTATCTACTGTCCCTCCTCTCTTTTCACTCTTGCTATCTCTTAGAATATTAGGGAAAGGTGAGCGGATCCGCGGATCCCTGGTTGCATGCCGTATCCCATGGGACATTGAATATTACCACTGCAGTGTTTGCAGAAGCACCGTGGAGCGCGGCGTGAGGCGCGGCGTATCGTCGTCGCCCCGGAAGTGACGCGAGGGGCCCGGCCAGCCAATCCGATTGGCTGGCCGGGCCCCTCGCGTCACTTCCAGGACGACGATACGCCGCGCCTCACGCCGCGCTCCACGGTGGAACGCACGCCACATCAGACGGCTCTTCCTGGTCTCCTGCATCCACTGTACCACACTTGCGGTGCACAAGCCTTGGACGAGGAAACTTTATTCAGAGGAACTTCCTATGATGATCCTGGCCTCATAGCCACACTAATGCCTGTAGTACTCCATGTTTGTGAGTAGTTATTTTATTGTACTAACTTACTATTGATTAAAAACGACATACTGCACTTAGCTTGGCGCATCTCTCTCTTGTATTTTTGACTCTTCCAGAGGCTCGCTTCTGCTTCAGGTCCCCTCATTCATTTAACTGGACTGTCCGGAGTATATTGTTATCATATGGACTTATATTTACTTATGGTCATTTTAATTCCAATCTTAATTTTAATTCTAGACTAGGTTGCCTGCTTAAATTGATTGTGCGCCACAAATCTAATTTTCCCAGACAACGACAGTATGCACAAACGGCACAGCCAAAGCTGGAGCAGAGACCCTAAATTTAGCCAAATAAACAGGTTCAGAGCCAACTACCTGTCTGAACTCCCTCTAAATTTACATTAGCACCGGCTCTGAAAATAGCCAGGTGTAAAGGTAAATAGCCTGGGAATGTTGTGTGGAGGCCTCAGGCATGGAGTGGGCACAATATGGTGGAGGGGAAGGTTTCGAGCAGAAGGAGAGGAATAGGATAATGACTTGGCCAAGGCAAATTCTGGCCAATTGCAGAGCCTCTCTTACACAATGCAAATTGAGTGTAAAAATCTCCTGCTGTGTAAACCCCAACAATTACCAAAAGACAGATTAATGCATTGCATGAATCTATCTATGGCCACCGCTGCCACCCACAATTCAGGTGCCCGGCGTCTTTTCGGACACGGGGCGCCTAAATCACATCAGCATTTTTTATTTATTTTTTTAAGCACCTGATTAGAGCCATAGGTACTAATGGGCATCAAAAAAGGTGACCTGACGGTGCCATTCTGGGTGCTCGCAGTTCACTCAGCTGTGTTAAAAAAGCAAATGAATATTCACTTTCCTAACACTAAACCGCTTCTCCCCCAATCAGGTGCTCGGATCTGTTACCCGTCACCTGGTTGGCTAAAATGACAGGAGCTGTGATTGGATGCCTATCAGACGTCCAATCATAGCAGAGGACAGAAAGAGAGAAGACATCGAGGAGCATCGAAGACACAGAGGACACCGCTTGCCATCACCTGCTGCCCCACTGACGAAGGGTAAGTTCAGACAGCAGGCAGGGCACCGTGGGAGCATTTGATGGGCACATTGGCAGCATTTGATGGCACAGTGGGAACATTTGATGGGGCACACTGCAGGATTTGATGGTACAGTGGGAGCATTTGATATTGCACAGTGGCTGCATTTGATGGGCACAGTGGCTGCGTTTGATGGGCACAGTGGCTGCGTTTGATGGGCACAGTGGCTGCGTTTTTTGGCACAGTGGATGCAATTGATGGGCTGCAGTGGCTGGAACTCTGAGTAATATAAAAGGCCAGAATGTGATTCATCTGAACAGTTAACATCCGCCGTGACAAATTTCATGACACCATGGTGATTGATTGCATTAGGATAACCAAGTCGCTGATGTGGCTATCAATAGAGGGGTGTTTCCAACATTCATCTGTACTGAGAAAGCAACTTGGATAAATGCTGAACCAACATTATAGAAAACAGCAACCATGCATTATATACTGAAATGTCACTTGTAGGTGGAAAATTCAAATGATATTCAACCTGAACTAGCAGAAGAGTGTTATCTTTGAACCTGTGTTCCTATTTTCCGGTCAAATGGCAACTACAGAGGAACCTTATATTACGAGCATAATCTGTTCCAGGAGAATGTTCGTAATCCAAAGCAATTGCATCAAAGCAAGTTTCTCCATTGAAGTCAATGGAAACGAAGATAAATTCTTCCACATTGACTTTTATTGCATGCAATACTGCATGTGGCCAGAGGTTGGGAGGCGCTGGAGAGCCTCGGAAATACTCAGGGACAGCTCGGCTGAACTCGGAAACACTCAGGAACTGAGCATTTCCAAGTGATTCAGAGTATTTCCGAACAGCTCTGAACCGTCTCTGGCCAAATGCGGTACTGCACACCCCAGCTTAAAATCTGTTTGTTTTGCGAGACAACACTTGCAAACCAAGTCAGGATTTTTTTTTTTAAAGTTGCTCGTCTTTCAAAAAGCGTGTTAACCATGTTATTCGTTAACTAAGGTTCCACTGTACTTATCATACACTTTGTGTCTAGAGCAATTTTCTGCTTTATTGTACACACTCATGTTAAAATCAGCATACCCATAGAGATGCATAGAGCGGCCGTTCAGGTCCACCGTCAAAACTGACAGGCGGACCTGAACGGTCCGTCCGCATGAAAGGGGCTTAAAGTGGGTTATACACCCACTCTATTTACATTTAGCATAAGTGTTACACAAAAACATAGCATGTAGGTATGCAAAATATTAGCAACTTAACAAATTCAAACGACCACAATGCCCAGTGAAGCATAGTCAACCAATATCCAGCACTGTAGACAACCATGTCCAACAAATGGTCTTTATATTTAGTAGTGCAAGGTTTTTTATTCCATTAAAGTGCAAAGTTTCCACAAAACAAAAAAGAGGGGAAGAGCAAAAAAAAAACTGAAAAGGGGAGAATATGTGAACGTGAAAGAACAGAAGGGTGAGAGGAAATGGGGACAGAAGCGGAAGAAGGAGAAAGAAAGAGTGGTGGTTGGAGGTCAACTTAGTCAGAGCGACCAGCGCTATGATAATCAAATAAGATGAGATTGAAATGAAAAAGAAGAGGTCAAGGCTCAAGAAGGGAGGAGTCAAACCCCAGTGGCAAAAATTTGTCTACCCAAGGTTACCAGACCTTAACCACTTGTCCACTGGGCATTTAAATATGGGTTTTACTTCCCTTTGTTACCTGCAAAGTAAAGGCATAATGGGCTAGTATGCATTGCATACTAGCCCGTCATGTGTTATTTACCTACAAATGAACCCCACGCAGTCCCTGCTGGTGGCCGGGTCAATCTTCACCCCTCTTCCATCCGCGACCATAAACTCTGGCTTTGTGACTGGCCGGAGTCGCATGACGTCATTCCCGTGCATACGTGCGTGAGCCGACGGTCAAGGCATGGGCCTTGTAGAAATGGTCGTTTCTTCAGTGTGCATGCGCCTATGACATCGGCGCAAGCGTATATGGCAAAAATCTTATTTTTCCAGTGTAGCGCCCCTTACTTACTTTTGTAAATTTAGTGGGGTGAGAGACTTGCCTGCTCTCACCAGATTGATTTCTGGTAAATTTGGGCTGCTGTCAGCCCTGAATTGTCCTGTGGGTCTCATCTCTGGGCAGCAGGTGGCGCCAGAGGGGTTCAGGCAGAGCCGCTTTTCCCCAGCATCCAATTGGAGGAGTGTTTCCCTCGCGGGGCATGCTGGGGGAGGGTATATAGTTCCTGGTTCCGGGTGCGGCACCCACCTTCAGGGTGTGCGCACATCACGGGCCCCACCACTATGGCCTACCTGGCCGGGTCCCGTGCTACGCGGAGTTCCTGGCTCTGGGCCCTCATGGCTCAGAGCAACTGAAACTACAATGGGACCCCAGTGACTTACTGGGGTTCCACACCGAAAAGATCCCAAGCTGGATGTGCTGTTCGGTTGGGAGTCGGTCTGAGGTGAGCCCGGAGGCAGTGAACCAATAGGGCTTAGACAAACCCTTGGGGATCTGGGTCCTGAACACTGACAGGTTGTCTGCTGCAAACTGTCAGTCGGTGGCCCCAAAATTAGACTGGGATGATTCGCTCTATGTTCATGTTCCTGAGTACTGGGCCTGTGGCAGAGACCCTTTACTAAACCAAATTCTATTAGAGCCAAGTCGGTGGCAGAGACTTGTTCCTTCTCAGCAATCCTTAGTGACTTTCTGGCTGCCAGGCCTGTGAGAGGACCTCTCCAGGGGCGCTATACCCACTCCGGCTGGAGTGGCGACGAGACAAACACATTCGTTGGAGGCAGGACTGCTTCTATTATCTACAGCCTGTATCTGCAAGGTTTTTCTTTTTTTTCACCAATCTACTCTATCTACCTCGAGTTGACTGTTAGTCGTGTTGGACCAGAAATAAAGCATTTTTTTATTTAAAATTTGGCGTGGAGTTCCCCCTCAAGATCAGCACAGAGCACAAGTCGCATGCCAAAGTCGGATCATGCAAGACGGCGTTCCGACTTTGATCCGACTTCAATGATATTCAATGGAGTGAAGTAGGATCAAAGTCGGACCAAAGTAGTATAGGAAGCATTGATTTTCACACGTCATGCGACATGAGCTCCCAATGTCGGAGCGTTTGTCGGACCAGTGTGTGAACCCAGACTTAAACCCCCTTCCTAACCAGACTAATTTTCAGCTTTCAGCACGCTCGCGTTTTGAATGACAATTACTCCGTCATGCAACACTGTACCCATATAACATTTTTGTCCTTTTTTTTTTCCACACAAATAGAGCTTTCTTTTGGTGATATCTAATCACCACTGGATTTTTTGTTTTGCACTATACATGAAAAAAAGACCTGAACATTTTGTAAAAAAAATGCATTGTCCTTGTTTCTGTTATACAATTTATAAAATTTTGTAATTTTTCTTCATAAATTTGGGCCTAAATTTATAGTGCTACATATCTTGGTAAAAATAAGCCAAATAAGTGTATATTATTTGGTCTTTGTACAAGCATTAAAAATTGATCACACCTGAAGTACTGACGGCCTATCTTTCTTGAGACACTAATGTCCCGTACACACGATTCAAAAATCGTACGACAGATCGTCTGACCTACAGGCAAACCTTGTTACTTCTTTACAAGAGGCCCAGGTACTACCCATCCTAGGCTTTGGATATTGGCCCGAGGTATGGATCCGGTTATAGCTCCTAGGCCTCCGCAGAAGACCATCAAAAGACCTTTTTCTTCTTAGCACATGTTCAACGTAACCAACCACCTGAGACACTGGTGAAAAAACTGAGGTACTGTCCATTTGGGAGGGGTTATATAGGGGTGAAACGCAATTCTAATTGAGTTAACCAGTGTCCAATCACCTGTGGTGACTACATAACCCATTAAGTAATTAAGGCTCTGTGTCCCGTGATGTATGAGCAGGAAATGAGATATTCTGTGTTATAACGTGTGATTCTACCCATCCAAACCTGACAATGACCTTTATGCACGTAAATGCAAAACTTAGATTTTCTGATTTTGTTTTGGCTGTTCTATGGCAGTAAAATAATTGTGATAGAAAAAATGTTTCCTGCTTAACAAGTTTATGAACATGCAGTATGTCCCCAGGGGTCTGACACCCTGTACTCATTATGTATGTAACTAGGGGGACAGCGTTCAAACAATGCACATACGTAGGCATGTTCATTTTCTAACATGCTTTTTTCTGTTATCAGGCAACCCTTAGCCTCTAGGCGGTTGGGCTTTAACAGTGAGTGGCCATATATGCGTATACATGTATATGGAAACAGTTTACTATGCTGAGAGCACACACCCTGCACTCTCGCAGTACAGTAACTAAACTGCCAAGGAAATCTCCCAATGCATACTGGTGATCAGGAGCTTTCAATTATCTGATCACTATGACAGCCAATCACAGTAGTCACATGATTGGAATCTCCACCTCCACCTTTTAGCATTTTGATCCACTTAAAGGGCTGGTAGGAAGGGGTAAAAACAGTGACTACACTTGTAATCGAGGGAGAGGTTTCTATTGGTGGGTCCACATGTCCTCTGAAATGCCTCACCATGTCCCCATCTTTGGAATCATACAGCTAGATTCACAAACCTCGGCGCATCTTTCTGCTGGCGTAGCGTATCTTCTTTACGCTACGCCGGCACAATGTTGAGAGGCAAGCATGGTATTCACAAAGCAAATGCTCTCAACATTCCGCCGGCGTAGCGTATAGTTGTAGGTGGAAGTGGGCGTGTAACATTTAAATGAAGCGTGACCCCATGCAAATGATGGGCTGAGCTTCAAAAAACGAACTGCGCATGCGTCGTATCTTGGACGCATCCCAGGGCACATGCTCACAGTCACGTCGAAATAACTGGCTAAGATACGTCAAAACACTGCCTACGACGTGAACGTAACCTACGCACAGCCCTATTCACGTACTACGTAAACGACGTAAAAATCGACGGCGTTCGTTCCCTGGTCCATACCTTTTGCGCCTCCTATATAAGAAATAGCTTTACGCTTGACGTAACCCTTACGCAAATCGCTTAAAAAATGCTCCGGGCGCGAGTACGTTCGTGAATCGGCATATCTTACTCATTTGCATATTTAACATGGGTACGCCGAATGCGTCCAGCGTAACTATGCACCCCCGCGATACGCCAGCGTAGGCAAGTTACATTGGGCGGCTGAAGCCTTATTTTTCGACGTATCTAGCTTTGGGAATCGGTGCAAAGATACGACGGCGCACATTTGTACTTACGACGGCGTATCTCGAGATACGTCGGCGTAAGTGCTACGTGAATCCGGGCCATAGACTTTAATACAAATTTACATATACACTATGGCCCGGATTCACGTACATCGGCGCATCTTTATGCCGCCTTCGCGTATCTTCTTTACGCTACGCCGGCGTAACGTTGAGAGGCAAGAATGGAATTCACAAAGCAAATGCTCCCAACGTTGCGGCGACGTAACTTAATTTCGTCGGCGTAATCTAGAGTAAGTGTAAGTGGGTGTGACCTTATGCAAATGATGGGCCGAGCGTGGTGCAATGCTTTACGCCCGGCGTATCATAAATGGCCCATGCACCGTGACGTGGACGTATGTCCCGCACCCCTCTGCGCATGCTTCCAACTACGCCCGGTGTAACCCCTGAGATACGCCGGCCCACCGCCTTCGCCCAGAGCATAAATATGCCCAAACATGCGCCCGTCGAGCGCAAAAGTACACCAGCAGCAATTCTGCGATCTCTGTGATGTCTGCTCCAGTGACTGAGAGGGAGAGGAGGAAAAATAATTTTTCTAAAGGAGAGGGCGATCGTGATCTCAGCCATTTCGAGATACGACATGTACCTACATGGCACACATAGTCGAATGACCAGCAAGGCCAGGAAAGATGAGATCCTCCAGGAGGTCACCATGGAGGTCAATGCCCTTGGCCATGAGAGGAGGTCCGCCAGGGACACTGCAAAAAAAATGAATGTCCTGCAAGCGTTATGTCCGGGAGAAGCTGGGCAAGATGAAGAGGCATGCCAGGGGCACGGGAGGCGGACCAACCAGTGATATCAGGCTCACTGCCGAGGAGGAGGTGATAGCCCGATGTCTGCAGAGGGAGCAGGTGGAGGGCCTGGAGGGCTATGACTCCATTGACCAGGCCTTGAGGACAAGTAAGTGTGTTTTTCCTTCATTTGGTGTGTAGCATGTGAGTGCAAGGGAACATGTGACAAGTGTGTGGGTCCACCAACATGTGAATGCTTTGTGTCATCCACAGATGTGCTGGAGGGAGCGGGCCCGTCGTCGGCTGCTGGACGACCCATGCCATTCCCGGAGGAGAGTGCACACACCTCTCCTCTAGAGGAAGTGGAGGAGGAGCATGGAGACCTTCACAAGTGTGTCTAACTCGAGGAGGAAACCATGTTATCTGGACTGTCCCTCAGGGTCCACCCCCATCAGGGGAAGCCCCTCCTATTCTATCCCCTCCAGGGAAACCCCCTCCCAGTCTACCCCCTCCAGGGCCAACCCGTCGGGACAGCCCCAAATCTCTCCTGCCCCCAGGAAGGCACTACGCAAGACCAGGGGTGTACCGGGATCCCTCCAGGAAGATCTGCAGAGGGAGCAGGCCCACCAGATGTGCCACATGAGTGTGATTGCGGGTGACCTGTGCTTTGTGGCAGACAGCCTGGCCTCATCAGCCCAGACCCAGGCTGAATCCATCTCTAACAGCCTGCAGGATGTCAGTGGTAACAGCGTTGCTATGGTGACCTGCATTGGGGAGCTGCAGGCCACAACATCAGGCCTCATGACGGAGGTGAGGAGCCTGGCAGTGGCTGTACAGGCCAACACAGCTGCCACCAGCAGCACACCACCACTCGCCAGCTGCGGATGCAGGTGCAGACAAATGCGGTTCTCACCCCTGCATTGCCCTTGCATTAGAGGGCAGGCAGCCAGCATCGGGCAGGAGTGACAGAGGGGATGATCCTCCTCCTCCTGATGCCCCACCCCCCCACCTGAGGCTCCCCCCAGACAACTGAGGAGCCGGAGCTGTGGCACTATGCCTGGCCCACGACAGGGCAAATGAGTGCCCCTTTTTTTGGTTTTGCTCAGATTTCTAGCTTTTTTTGTTTTGGAGAGACAGGCACAGAGGTATGTGGCGTCCTCCAGTAAGGGCATGCCATGTCGGCCAATGGCATGTTCCTTTTTTTTGTTTTGTAGTTACTGCACACGGTCAGTAGTGCAGGCTACAGTGTGACTGGTGTGTGAATGTGGGTGACATTCCTGCCAGTAAGGTATGTCACCCTGGGTCGTCGGGGAGAGGTTATCCCCAAGACCGTGTGAATGTGGTATGAATGGACCGCAATATCATTGGGGCCTTGGCGTGGCGTTGCTGCTCCCAAGTCTTGCATGGTGGACTTGGGCTAATCCAATGTGATGTGGATGTGGTGTGTGTGTGAGCTAGAGACCACAGATGGCAAGCCACCTTTTTTTAAAATTTTGATATATATTTTTCTTGAGTTCGTCTTTCTCAATTCGCAGCAGGACCCCCCAGGCCCATGCCTGAAGCTGTGTAAGGGGCCCCATAATCCCTGCATGGCATGTTGGCATGTGTTGTCCTGCAAGTGTGGTTGCTCAGCTCGTCCGTAACGGTGCTGCTGCAGCTGCTGTCCAGCAGACCTGTGCACGTCTGGTGCCGAGTTACACCTGCTTTATGGGGCATAACTTGCGCCGGACATACAACTTTTGCGCGTCGGGCGCAAGTACGTTCGTGAATCGCTGTATCATTTGCATATTTGAATCAAAAATGAATGGGAGCGCCAGATGCGTCCAGCGTAAATATGCGCCCACGATACGCCGGCATAGACAAGTTACGTCGGTCGGATGAAGCCTATTTTCAGGCGTATCTTGTTCTGTGGGTACGGCACATAGATACGACGGCGCATATTTACACTTACGCGGCATATCTCGAGATACGTCGGCGTAAGTGCTACGTGAATCTGGGGCCTATATTGCCAAAAGTATTGGGTTACCTGACTCTACACACACATGAACTTTAATAGCATCCCATTATTAGTCCAATATTGAGTTGGCTCACCCTTTTCAGCTATAACAGCTTCAACTCTTCTGGAAAGGCTGTCCACAAGGTTTAGGAGTGTGTCTATGATAATGTTTGACCATTCTTCCAGAAGCACTGATGTTGGGCGAGAAGGCCTGGCTCACAGTCTCCACTCTAATTCATCCCAAGGGTGTTCTATCAGGTTGAGATCAGGACTCTGTGCAGGCTAGTCAAGTTCCTCCATCCCAAACTCGCTTATCCATGCCTTTATGGACCTTGCTTTGCGCACTGGTCCAAATCATTTAGAGGACGGGATTATAGTGTTTGGTTATTTTTCAGGGGTGGGGCCTGACCACTAAGTTCCAGAAAAGGGAACTCTTAAATCATCAGCATACCAAGGCCTTTTTGGCCAATTTCAGGCTCACAACTATGTGGGAACAGTTTAGGAATTTCCCCTTCCTGTTCCAACATGACTGTGCACCAGTGGACAAAGCAAGGTCCATAAAAACATGGAGGATACTCCACGTTGCTATCTGGAACAGCTGGGTACACTCTTCCTTCTAAAAGGACATTAAAGTGGATGTATATCCTCACATATACCCAGTTAATTGGGTATATATAACAGCCTCAGATGATACACAAGGATGAAACAATCCTGTTACATAAGTTGTACATGTATATCTGCTGTCTTCAGCTTTATATACTGTTTAGAAAGTGCACATTGTGTAAGAATTTTCTCTTCCTGATTCACCCGTGGGTGTGAATGCTTGCCATACACTGTATGACAGCTGATTGGAGAAACTTGCACACCCCCCCATAGGCAGAGACTCCAGTTATACTACGGGAGAGGATTTACCCTTGGATGCTGGCCAAGAAAAAGGAATTTTCTTTCTATTCCACCCCCTATGGATTGGAATCTGGGGAATTATCGGGCCTTTCAACTTTGGTGCTCGGAAGAGAGGGTGAGTTATGCTCCCTTTGTTGGTTGGAGGGGTCTACTCCAGCTTCCCTCTCCTAATGTCTAACATGTACTTTGACTGTTTACCCCTGGCTGTTTTTGGTGTTTGGTGTTTGATTATTTATTGTATTCTTTTTATTACTTATAGAAATTGATACTGTACAAACTTTTCCTATGTATATCATTCCCCTCTGCAGTGAAGAGATGATGTGCTGTAACCTCTAGCAACCAATCAGTGAGCATTATTACTGTACAGTAATCTCTAGCAACCAATCAACAAGAAGAAATGATGTGCTGTAACCTTTAGCAACTAATCAGTGAGACGTAATGTGTGCTGTAACCTCTAGCAACCAGTCAACTGGAATTGACTTTGTGACGTCGCTTCCATGTTAACATACAGGAGACTGGAACAAAGCCGTTTCCGGTTTCATGACAATCTCGACACCAGAAAAGGTGGATAAGTAAACACTACAGGTAAGTAAACACCAAAGATATATGTGCCCAGCTCAAATATCGGGTTTACATCCACTTTAGGTGGGCAACACTGCGGCACTAGTATCAATGACCCAGGTCAGGCAAGCCTTGCAGTTCATGTAGCTAAGTAGTCGCTGAAATCGCCCCGTGTAGAGAGGATCGTGGGATAGTGTGTCAGAATGTACCATTCATTGGAACCCCTACGGCAAACATCACAGCAAATGGTTAAACAAGCAAACGTGCTATCAATCTAGAGTGGGTAAAACTATTGATTAAGCCTCAGAGAGATCATAAAGTATTTAAATAACTTAAAGTGAGAGTACAGATACTGAAGAGAGAAATATATCTACCATTTTATGTAGAATGACAAGATTAAACAGTTGAACCGCCATTTGTTATACTTTATTCAACACGTTTGTACATGGACTGCCTGCTGCGAAATTGTCAGTGTGATATATGAAGAAAAGCTGCCGTTAATAAAGACGTTTTTAAAACCTACTGCTTCCATAGAACGGAGCTAGAGGCATTATAGAGTAACAGACAGTCTTGTTTGGACTAAAATATCAGAGAAATCAAAATTCTTCTAATGCCACAGCGCATAAAGGCACTTCATAGTGCTGCGCCTGCCACAATACCTCTTCCCTTATCTATGTAATCTTACCTCTTTCTCTGTATATATATTTAATTTTCAGTTTTGATTAATTGCTTTGACTGATCTACAGCATTTTGGCGCACCAGAACACCACTTTCTGAAATAGTGTGGAGCCAGCTGAGCGATTATTTGTCACTATAAGGCAGTGTTTCTCAACTCCAGTCCATAAGCCCCCCCCCCCCCCCCCCCCCCCCCCCCCCCAACAGGTCATGTTTTCAGGATTTCCCTCAGATGAAAAGGCTGTGGGAATTACTAAGGCAGTGAAACTGATCAAATCACCTGTGCAAAATAATGGAAAACCTGACCTGTTGGGGGGGCTTGAGGACTGGAGTTGAGAAACACTGCCATAAGGTAACATATTTAATAAAAAGCCAGATAGCCAGCAAATGCATATGCATTTTTTGTTGTGGCAACTGATCCACTCTAGGTCTCAGGTTTTTGATGTAGGTGTTGCGTATACTATGCCACCTTGTTTTTACTTAGAGCAAAAACCAAAAAAAGTGGGCACACAATTATCCTGTTCCTTTCTTTCAGGTACCTGGCTACCGGCAAGTTTTTTTGGTGATAAAGAAGCCGACTAGGGAAGACTGGACTAAAATTGCCAAAGTTTTTTGGGAGCAGTGCAATTTCCCGAATTGCGTGGGTGCAATAGATGGAAAGCACATCAGAATAATTAGCCCAATTCATAGTGGCTCAAAGTATTTTAATTATAAAAAATATTTTTAATTTGTCCTAATGGCAGTGGCTGATGCCAATTATTCCTTTACCTATGTGGATATAGGGTCATATGGAAGTAGCTCTGACTCCAGCATCGTCTCGCATTCATCTGTTGACAAGATGCTTTGAGAAAACTCACTGGACCTTCCTGATAACCTCCCACTTCCTGGAACAAATCTCCCTCTGGAGCCTTATGTCTTTGTTGGGGATGAGGCATTCCCTATTTCTGAGTGCCTTCTATGGCCATATGCAAATAGGGGACTTTGCACTGCAAAGAGGGTATTCAATTACCAACTGTCAAGGGCAAGACGTGTTGTGGAGTGTGCTTTTGACATACTTGCCAATAAGTGGCGTTTCCTGCACTCACCTATCAGCCTTAGTATGGAGCATACCATTGGTGCAGTGCAAGCAGCATGTGCATTGCACAATTTTGTACATGCTCGAGATGGGTACCTATTTGAGGACTCTTTGATGCATGACCTCGAAGAGCCAACATGAATCGTAACCTGTGGAAACTACAGTGCTGAAAATGTTTGCGTTGACGGAGTACTTTATGTCAGCAAATGGGCAGCTATCGTGGCAGCTCGATGCAATAGTTTAAAATGCTATTGAATTTACAGTTCGCGTTTCTCATTATTTTACCGGGTGTGTTGTGTACATATAGATCTTTCCATACCATATCCTCACTACAGATAACCTTAACCCTAAGCTAATATTTTTTTCTGGAACCCTAAAGGTAAAATGAACTTTAACCCTGACACATCTACAATCAGTGCATCAATATAGAAATACACATAGATAAGCAATATACTTACAATTTTGTATATAGGTTCCAGAAGATAAGCTGTACCGGCCATGGTACATAAGATGGATGATAGTAAGCAATACAAGCAATGCAGACAGATATCACACCATAGTTGTCTTCAAATTTTTTATTTGTAAAATTTGTAATCTGCGTGTAATTACATACCGTTTGAAACATTTTCAGGAAACAAACTTCAAACATTGTAAAGAACCACATAAAAGCAGACAGTATTGTCGCTTCTATCTTTCCCTTTCTCCCCGTCACTCAATCTCTTCCTTAGTATGACTCTCCTACTTTCTCAGGCCCTCCTACTTTCTCAGGCCCTCTCACTTTCTCAGGCCCTCTCACTTTCTCAGGCCCTCTCACTTTCTCAGGCCCTCTCACTTTCTCAGGCCCTCTCACTTTCTCAGGCCCTCTCACTTTCTCAGGCCCTCTCACTTTCTCACTTTCTCAGGCCCTCTCACTTTCTCACTTTCTCGGGCCCTCTCACTTTCTCGGGCCCTCTCACTTTCTCGGGCCCTCTCACTTTCTCAGGCCCTCTCACTTTCTCAGACCCTCCCACTTTCTCAGACCCTCCATATTGCAAAATCGCACCACAACCCTTTACATTCTGGTCAAAGGTGGGATACATGCCCTGACATTGGTGGTCAGAGGTGGGATGCATGCCCTTACATTGGTGGTACATCTCCCCTCTCACCCTAATCTTTTTTTAAACTATTTCCTAAAGTGACCTATCAAGATATGAATACAAAAATATAACGTAAAGAAATCCAATATGGATTAACAACATAAAAGTGGCAGTGCCGTTTAACAGGTAGGCATCTATAAATTCGAAAAGGTTGTAACACACTGTTGCTCAGGCGAATGGAATGCATTAAGGTGAATAAACTTTTACCTTTACAACCCCTTTAATTCAAGAACTGGCTTGAGAAAATCCAGGTATCTGGCAAATGTATAGGGAGGCTTTGGGGCGGCACCAGTCCCACTTCACGCTTCATGCTCCATTCTCTGGTGTCTTTGAAGTGTATCCTTGAGGCTTCGCCACCTAGTACATATGAGTTCCTCTGTAATCAAATAAAACAAAAACAATCAATTAGTGGTCAGAGGAAACTATGCTCCTTACACTGCTGGTCAGTGGGATTGGTTGTCAGTGTGATACATGTCCTTACATTAATGGTCAGTGAGTTGCATGCCTGTACATTGGTGGTTAGAGGGATTTGTGCTCAGTGTGATACATACCCTTACATTGGTGGTAAGTGGGATGCATGCCCTTACATTGGTGATTAGTGGGATGCATGCCCTTACATTGGTGCTTAGTGGGATGCATGCCCTTACATTGGTGGTCAGTGTGATACATACCCTTACATTGATGGTCAGTGGGATGCATGCCCTTACATTGGTGGTCAGTGTAATACATGCCCTTTCATTGATGGTCAGTGGGATAAATAAATATGTACTTATGTTTATGTTTGCGAACTTGAGGTGTGAAGGCTTCCCAGTCAGCATACAACATTTTACAAATTTCTTCCCAGCCTCTGCTCTTCCGGGCACTGTTTTTAAATTCGGGTATATGGCTGTCCCATATATATGGCATGTCACGGACAAGTCTGATGAGCTCCTCATTGTCGATGCTGTTCCGACACCTGGGGGCCATCTTATCTGTTTGCATATGGACATGAGACGGGAAGCAGGAAGTGAGGGGGCACAGGAAACAGGAAGTGAGGGGGCAGTACTGGGGGGGGGGGGGGGGGCTGGAGGTGAAGAATTTGCACATATGTGAACCATCATTGCGATTCCAGAATGATTTACATCGATGTCTATGGAGACTAAATTTGCAACGCAACGCAGTAAAGTTGGACAAGACCCTTTTTACTGGACTACAGGAGAGTCAGGACGCCCACTAACACACAGCTCCTTTATCTGCAATGTAGAGAGCGTCCTGACTCTCCAGTAGTCCAAGGGAGGGGCGAGCACGACACTCCACACCAGGGAGAAAGCCTCACATTACTGTGTGCAGTTACAGACAGAAGAACAGAAAGTGAGGTAAAGGAAGCTAATTAGGAGAAAAAAATTACCTTTACAACCCCTTTAATGGAAATTTTCCATTACTTTATGTTTACTTTTTACTTTGGATTAATTGATTAATCCATAATTCAATCAAATTGGGAAGACTGGTAACTCTCATCCTTTCCAGCCAGTTGTGATTCTCCAAACTCCCGGTCTGTTTTGCCTGCAGAGAGTCACATAGTTCGTATGATTCTTAGTGGGAATACTGAGTCAGCCTGCACAATTAAGGAGAATTGACCTGCCCTTTGTACTGCATTGCAAAATATTCTGGCGATTTCAATAAAATGTGCTATCATCATCATTCTTTACATGCCCAAGATAAATAAAGTTTTGACTAAATTTCCACACTAATTTGTCAGTACATATCAGTCAGTTAGAGCATGCATCATTTTTATTTATGCTGAAAAATAGGCAAACATTCGTAATGGCAGAATCTACATTGGTTCAATTTGCCATTGGTTTGGTAAATCTTGTTTAAACGTCAATGTAGTTTAACATTGGGATGAATCCCACTGAAGTCTATGGTAGAAAAATCTTGTTAAATTCTGAGCAATATTAGGGCTAATATGCAAAATTCTTCCAAAAAAACAAGGGGGATATGTACTAATGCAGAAATAAGTTTTTACAAAAAAAGTACTGTACACAGTGGAGAGATCTAGAGACAGAGTATAGGCAGGTGTTTTATCACAAGAATAGGTAGACTGGAGATGTTACAGTAGTCTCAAGTTGAAGTGTGAAGCTGACGTGTGCACACTGAAATATTTTGTTTTGGAATTTCGTTTTCGTCCGAAAAATAAATGTATTTAGTTACTCCCGCTATTCGTTTTTATTTATTTTGTTTCGTTTTCCAATGCAAAAATCTGAATTAATTAAGGCCAAATCTGTCATTGAAGGCTTATGGTGTCTGTCGAATGTTCTAAGAAGATTCAACGGAGCAGCTAAACTGTACAATGCCGCAATCGTACATTTCCGGTCGAATTTTCCGCCTACAAGCTATAGAAGAATTCTAATGTTGTATGACATTAGTAATAATTATATTTATGAATTATTATTATTACTAGTCAACCAACATTCTAATTCTTGACAGGAAATGTACGTTTGCGGCGTCGTACAGTTTAGCTGCTTGTCAAATCTTCTTAGAACTTTCGACAGACACCATAAGCCTTCAATGACAGATTCAACGTTTGTATGTTTTTCGCTGCTTCGCCAAATCTTTGTAGTTCATGTCGAACGGTCTACCCCAACACTGTTTCTATAATGTCGAATCGTTCCTCTCTATGTAGAATAATCTTGGGCTAATAGAGTTAAAGCGGAGTTCCACCCTTAAAATCACTTTGTTTCATTCCATCCAGCATACTGGCGTCAGCGCCAGTATGCTGTTTTTTTTTTTTTTAATGCACGTACTTACTTTATATAAAATCATTGAATTTCAGGCGCACCGCGGAATGTCGCCGCTATAAGGCGTCACGCCTTCCGGAAACAGCCGATTAGCATTCGGCTCTTCTCAGCGCCTGCGCAAAGACCCAGGAGCTGACTGCGCAGGCGCCGAAAATAGCCGGTCCTAGTTCGGCTTTTTTCGGAGGGCGTGACGCGGCTATATACGGCGACTGCGCAGTCAGCTCCTGGGTCTGTGCGCAGGCGCCGAGAAGAGCCGAATGCTAATCGGCTGTTTCCGGATGGCGTGACGCCTTATAGCGGCGACATTCCGCGGTGCGCCTGAAATTCAATGATTTTATATAAAGTAAGTACGTGCATTAAAAAAAAAAAAAAAACAGCATACTGGCGCTGACGCCAGTATGCTGGATGGAATGAAACAAAGTGATTTTAAGGGTGGAACTCCGCTTTAAGGTTAGGCACATTCGACCACAGATTCGACAGACCCAGATCGCTATTGTCAGCGTCATGTCAAATCTTCTATCTATATCGAACTGTTGTAGCAATTAAAATTAAACTAAAGCAGTTGTCAGATATTTTGGATTTCGGATTCTGTGCGTTCATTTTCGTTTGTTAAAACGATAACGAAAATACCCAAAATTCAGACAAAAATGAGGACGAAAGCGAATGCACATGTCTAGCTGACAGCAGCAGGACAATTTTAATGAGGAAGGTTAGGCCCAAATTTACTAGAGATAAAGGGCTAGATTCACGTAGCCCGCCGTAACTTTGTGCGGGCGTAGCGTATCTTGTTTACGCTACGTACGCCGCCGTAAATTAGCGAGGCAAGTACTGTATTCACCAAGCTCAGGTACGACGGCGTAGCGTAAATGGGCCGGCATAAGCCCGGGTAATTCAAATGTGGATGAGGTGGGCATGTTTTATGGAAATGTGTTGTGACCCCACGTTTTTGACGCTTTTTTTTAAACTGCACATGCGTCGTCCATGGACGTATCCCAGTGTGCATGCTCCAAATTATGACGCTAAGACGCATTGGTTTTGACGTGAACCTAATTGACGTAAAGCCCCATTCACGGACGAGTTACGCAAACGACGTGAAATCTGTAAAACTTTGACGCGGTCCCGTCGTCCATACTTAACATTGGCTGCACCATCTTTTTGGTGGTTTATCTTTATGCCGGAAAACGCCTTACGTAAACGGCGTAACTTTACTGCGTCGGCCGGGCGTACGTTCATGAATAGGCGTATCTCGCTGATTTACATATTCTAGGCGTAAATCAGCGGGAACGTCCCTAGCGGCCAGCGTAAATATGCAGTTAAGATACGACGGCTTAATACAATTACGCCGCTCATATCTTAGCTCAAGCCCGGCGCATCTTGTTTTCTGAATACAGAAAATAGAGATACGCCGTCGTAACTAATGCTGAATCTGGCCCAAAGAGTACAGATTGGGGTTTTACTACAAGACAGATATTGCAGAGAATATGGCAGTGTAAAATTGTCTAGCAGCAGAACAGTATAACAGAGATCTATAGCTCCCAACTGTCCCTGATTTCTAAGGACTGTCCTTCATTTGTCCCTCGTTTTGGTCTGATCTATATAGTCGTATATAAAATGCACTACTTACCTATCAAAAAGTGTTTTCCAGTGCTAAACCTCTCATCCAATTTCTAAATGTTTGCATATTGTAAATTTCAAAAGGAATAGCAGTAGTAAAAAAAAGCACTTGAGGGTTTAACAATTTTTTATTTTTTTTGAATAATTCTCCTTTAACCACTTCCCGCCCCGGCCTACAGCAGGATGATGGCCGGGCGGTGGTTACGTTATCCTGACTGGACGTTAAACGAAAAATAACAGCCGACGCACGTCCGTGGCACTGGACAGGACTGGAGCTGTATGTCAAGAGCAGGGGGAGAGGGTGGGTCCTGCCTCTGCTAATCCAATGACTTCTATCCCAGCTGAATCAGCAGGTGTGAATGTGTCTAAAGACAAGTCTGCAAATACTGGGGATGTTAAAAAAAACTTATGCTGGTGTTGCTGCTGCAGGATCTGGGAAGGGGGAGGAAGCAGGGAAGGAGCATAAACATGTTTTATCTTCCTCCCTGTTTAAAAGGAGGAATGTTGTGCAGTTGAAGTGGGAAGGTGGTGGAACCCCCCACATAGGAGTGCGGTGGTGGATAGAATTTTGCAGGTGGGGTTTACACCTGCGGATATCTTTGCCCTGATCAGTCCGGCAGGTTCCTATGAGTTTCATTTGTCCTTTTCTCTGTCCAGAGTCTTTGGACATTTTTTGGAAAAAATATGAACACGTGTGTAGGGGCCTGCCAGACTGGAAAACGCTCATCCCCAAGTTTGTCTCCCGTCAGCCCCTCATTAAAATGACAATTCTGGTTCGAAATGAGTCCATACTACAGGGGGATTTATGTGTTTGTTTGAGGAGGAATGGAGACCTCTTAAGCCCCCTAAAAAAGATTCTGGATGACCGGAGAATATGGTGGTCTGTACAGTTAAAATTAATTGTTGATAATGTCGTCCAGCATCTGCCATCCTCAGCTTTCCTGGGGAGGGACAGACTGACCATCTTTTATCCAGGTGTAACGCCACCGTCGTCACCTTTGGCAGAACGGGCGCAGCTGCATCTATTTGTGACAGCTGCGCTCCGCTGTCCGAATGTGTCACTTCCTGTGTGCGGCTCGTGCGTTCCACGCTGGAACGCGGAAGTGCGCCCCAGCTAGTCATCCTGGCGCCCTATTTGAACGCCCAGGACAGACAGCTAGGCGTTCCTCTATTTTGCAAGGACGCTAGCTGTCACCTGGGGATCCACATCCACCACCTCAACCAAGACCCCGCTGCAGGTCATCCCTGAAGAGAAGTGTACCGCTCCATAAAACAAATAACCCCCGTTGCTTCCGTCCCAAACAAACCAAGAGGGTGCTGGCTGTGCACAATTAGCATGGGATGAAGGAAAAAATCCTGGATAGCCGCACTCCTCGGAAAACGATGTCTTTATTTAAGCATAAGCAAACAATAAAATTTCAATAGAAAAAAAAAAACAGCCAAAATGCATGCAGTCAAAAACGGTGAGTGGACAAGGAGAAAAGGGCTAACATGTTTCACATAATGTGATGCTTACTCGTAGCTCCAGCACTCTTGGCGTCCTCTACCTAACCGCAAGTACTCTTTGCCTGGCATGCCTGCCTAGTAGTTCTTATATGCCTATGAACTGTGCTATTCATACCAAGTATTGCTGTAAGCCTCTCATACCTGATCAGTAGTTCTTATATGCCTGTGAACTGTGCTATTCTTACCAAGTATTGCTGGAAGCCTAACGTACCTGCCTAGTAGTTCTTACCTGCATACGGACCGTGCTATTTGTACCCAAGTATTGCTGAAGCCCTTCTTGTCCAGTACTCCATTGCCTCATCATTTCCTCACCTCATAGTCTTTAGTTCTAGCCCTATCCTCAGTGACGCTTATGAAGCAATAAGTGCCATTTACTTCTCTGAGGCTGTGATGACTGAATCCTAACTCTCTACAGTGATTGAGAGTGAAACCTGGGTTCAAACCTGAGAAGCCTTCGCAGTTGTGATCCACACATTTTGACCCCAGACAGGCGTGTAGTAACACCAGGCCAGCCAAAACTGTGCAACAAGTGTGGAGATAAGGGTCATCTTGCGTCCTACTGTCCAGTGATGAAGTGCTCTCTGTGTCAGGATGAAGGACATTTGGCGAAGGATTGTAACACCATAAGGTGTAATCTGTGCAATGCAGTGGGGCATCCTTACAGTCAGTGTGTCACGATCCCTATCGTGCCAAGCAGACCGCGAGGCCTGGTCGTGCTCCAAGTGGCTCTGGGTGGGCTTGAACCCAGGACCTCACCCTTGCTATTTTAATACCTTGCCTCTGAGCCACTTCTCAGTTTGGGATTTCTGCTTGCTTTCCAGCTAAGGTGGTGCTGAATGTGCTGATCACCTTAGTTGGATCTCATTGCAATCTGCACCTGACTATCCTGGTTCAGCTGAGGCAGCTTACCCAATTATCCAGGGTATAAAGCCCTGCCTCACTCTGACAGCCTTGTCAGTTCATTGTTATCCGATCTCCCTGTCTGAGCCAACGGTTCCAGATTTGATCTTCAGCTCCAAGACTGACCCCGGCTTCTGACCTTTTGCTTTGTACCTCGGATTGCTGTTCTTTAGTCTGGCTTTCATGTAGGGATTATGTTGTGCACAATTTGGTTTGCACCGTTTATTATGTTCTTGTGGAGTTTTTTTTGTGTTGTATAGTCATATTCAATTATTTTGTAAATATGTTTTATTATGGTTTTATTGTATATAAGTTGTTGTTTGTAAGATTTTTCAATAAACAAAATTAATCCCCCATAATGAGCATAAGAAGTTGACGACATATTGAGAAAGGTATTTTTTGCTTTTTAACTGGTTCTCGACCGCCCACCGTCATATTACTGCGGGACGGTAGCGCGGTCTCGCGGGAGCACGTAGCTCTAAGTCCTCTCCTTTTCGGGCACTAGGGGGCGCGTGCGTGCCGCCGGCGGCCAGCGCACGTGCCCCCGCACGCCCCCGAGTCCCGCGCGCGTGCCCGGCGGGTATGATAGCCGCCGGGCACCCGCGATTGCTCGTTACAGAGCGGGGAACGGGAGGTATGTGTGTAAACACATACCTCTCGTTCCTGTCAGCGGGGGAAACGCTGATTTTCTGTTCATACAATGTATGAACAGAAGATCAGTGATTTCCCCTAGTGAGTCCACCCCCCCATACAGTTAGAACACACCCAGGAACACACTTAACCCTTTTCCTGCCCCCTAGTGTTAACCCCTTCACTGCCAATGGCATTTTTATAGTAATCCAATGCATTTTTATAGCATTGATCGCTATAAAAATGCCAATGGTCCCAAAAATGTGTCAAAAGTGTCCGATGTGTCCGCCACAATATCGCAGTACAGAAAAAAAACGCTGATCGCCGCCATTACTAGTAAAAAAAAAATATTAATAAAAATGCCATAAAACTACCCCCTTTTTTGTAAACGTGAAAAATATGTAGAAGAATACGTATCGGCCTAAACTGAGGGAAAAAAACGTTTTTTTATATCTTTTTTGGGGATATTTATTATAGCAAAATGTAAAAAATATTGCATTTTTTTTTCAAAATAGTCGCTTTATTTTTGTTTATAGCACAAAAAATAAAAACCGCAGAGATGATCAAATACCACCAAAAGAAAGCTCTATTTGTGGGAAAAAAAGGACGCCAATTTTGTTTGGGAGCCATTTTGCACGACCGCGCAATTGTCAGTTAAAGCGACACAGTGCCGAATCACAAAAAGTGCTCTGGTCTTTGGACAGCAATATGGTCCGGGGCTAAAGTGGTTAAATGCATCATAACAAATGTTCCTAATTGTTACAAAAAGTTAACAAACCTAATGAAAATTTACAAGCTAACGGCTAATACAAAATGGAACGGAACGAAACATATTTATTGACGGCGCACATGCCTAGTTAATACATCAAATAATCAAGGTAAATTTGTTTAATTATTTGTATAACTAGAATCAAATAATTAAACTGCTAACCTATCACTCAGCAGTAAGTATAAACAAAGAAATGGGGAGGCTCCAGGTCCAACACGGTATATAGGAGGGAGAGAAAAGAAGTAGAGATCCAGATCGTGAAGTATATTGTGACTAGGTACGTTTTTATTAAAAAAGAGCCACTAATTGTACACACATTAAAAATAAACAAAACGCAGCACCACAAGCAATGAGCTTGCAACCTGATGTCCCTTCCAGTGCCTAGCTGTTCCGACGCGTAGCGTCACGATCACGTGACTTCATCAGGGAATATTGTGTATTCACTATTGTTTCAGCTAATACCTAGGATTTTGGTTGACCTTTTTGTTTGCTGCAACTAGGATTTCTATCCCTGTTAATAGGGGTAGCACGGGAATATTCCTTGTTTCTCTCTTTTAAAAGAACAACATTGTTACCTAATATGGTGTTGGACCACCTTTGGCATCCAAGACAGCCAGAATTCTCCTGGGAATTAACAAATATAAGTCTTGGATGTTGAATAATGGAATCTGATACCACTCTACGTGCAAAAATCATTCCAGTTCTCGCAGAGATGCCAGAGGCGGAAAACAATCCTGAACCTGTCTTCTGGATTTGCGTCTGATTATCCCAAGCGGCTGCTGTAGCTGTTAGTGATAATCACTGTCTTCTCCCTGCCAGGAGAAGACAACAGGGGTTATTTACGAAAGGCAAATGCACTTTGTGAAAAGTGCACTTAAAATTGCACTGAAAGTACACTTGGAAGTGCAGTCGCTGTAAATCTGTGGGGTAGATCTGAAATGAGGGGAAGCTCTGCTAATTTTATTATCCAATCATGTGCAAGCTAAAATGCTGTTCTTTATTTTCTTTGCATGGCCCCTTCAGGTCTACAGCGACTGCACTTCCAAGTTCACTTTGCGTGCACTTTGCACTTGTAGTGTGCACTTGTAGTGCAAAGTGGATTTGCCTTCAGTAAATAACCCCCATTGTCTGCAATCTTGAACGCACTATTCAAGCCCCACTTCCAACTCCACCTGCTTACTAAATAACCTGGCACTGGGGGAAGACAGGTAACTCAAATTCCAGAACATAGCAGGGAACATCTATACAACAGGACCAGCAAGGAAGCCTAAACACATTTACATCATTACATTGCAAATAGGGAAAGATACATACCTCCCAACTTTTTGAGATGAGAATGAGGGACACCTACCAGCAAAAGTATGTAGGCATAGGACACACCCCTGCCACGCTTCTTTAAAGGAGAACTGTACAAAAAAACAAGATTAGTTAAACCCACAAGTGCTTTTTTTTACCACTACTATTCCTTTATATTGGCTTTTGGAATGTACAAATGCAGCAATGTAGAAATCAGATGAAAGGTTTAGCCCTGAAAAACACTTTTGATAGATAAAAACTGCATTTTATATACAAATATATAGATCAGACCAAAATGAGGGACAAATGAGGAGGAAAGAGGGACAGAGGGACTTTGCAGCAAATCAGGGACAGTTGGGAGCTATGCAGATGCGCTGCCTCATATAAAAGCTGGATCGCACACATTTGTGATCCCTGACGCAGATTTAGGCTGAAAATTGCTGCACAGCGGCCATAATTGGCCGGGTAAATGAGTGCAAATAACTAAATCGCAGATAGTACTCAACTGTGTTATTTGCTTTCTGAGATAAATCATTGTTAAACACTTGTGAAGCTGTTATCTCTTTGAAGAGAGAAGTAGACAGCTCCTTACTATAACAACAAAGTGCCAAACTTTCCCTGTGATGACCATGAGTGACTAAGCAAAGTGATTTTGTGATGAGGAACCAAACAGACAAGTTCCTGATTAGTAATATAGGACCTGAGGCTGTATGTTGTAGCCTCCCTGTGAGCTTTCACATTAAAAGTTATCCGGTTTAAGGTGACACCACTAAACAAGTTAAGACATATTGGGAATTATATGCACTCATTTCCCACGTGCTAGGAAAAGACCTGCTGATTGACAACTGACTGCTGCATTAAAGCGGGTTTCCACCCACATTTTTTTTTTTTTTAAAGTCAGAAGCTACAAACACTGTAGCTGCTGGCTTTTTAAAAGGACACTTACCTGTTCTTCTCGCCCGCGATGTCGGCCACCAAGGCCGATCCCTCGATCCTGGCAGCTCCCGGCGCTGCCATCCTCACTAAGGGAAACAGGCAGTGAAGCCTTGCGAATGCGCGAGTCTCGCAGCGCTGTATGAATGTGCGGCTGCTCATTGGGATACACACAGTTCCCAGAAGGCAGCGCGCCCCATTCACCAGAAGACAACGCAAGGAGGGTGAGGGAGAAGACCTGCTGCGGACTAGGAAGAAGCAGATTTGGAACTTCCACATAGCAACTGCCTTTTCTGGTGAGTAAAAAAAAAATTCTATATTTTTGTATTTTCTTCTTTTTTTTTTTCTTTTTTTTTTTTTACAGGATTTTTGTGGGGTTTTTTTTAGGGTGGAACTCCATTTTAAGGGGACAGGGTTAGTGCCATATGTTCCCTCATATATAGATAATTCTTGAGTGATCTGATGGCAAATTTATGCTAAATGAAAGGGCAGAGAAAGTAATTACCATATGACAACTCCCTAATATGCAGTTTAAAACAGTGGTTTTGTGCTCTACTCACCGTATAAGATCACTCCCCTTGTGCGATAATAACTTTCATAAACTAAGAGGCCACAGCCCGCCAGGTGCTCTGTAAAGCTATATGTAATTTAGGATGTGTGCCGCTCAGCCAATCCCGGCAGGTGATGCACTCTGTTGATGACTACAGAGTATGCTAAGCCTGCTCGGATTGGAGTAACAACCTCTGCCAATCCGAGCAGGCTACATAATATAGCCTGCTTAGATTGGCAGGATAAATACCCAGGACTGGATTTACACTGAGGCATATACAGTAGGTCATGGCCTAGGTTGGCATGGCCACCAGGGCCAGTAGTCAGCCACCCAGACCACCTCAAAATCAATGGACCTGCCTTCTGCCCATTCTTTTCTAGAAGACCACTGCTCTTAATACAAGTATTTCAATAGTAAGTGGGGTGCAGCCGAAACTTCTGCAAGAATCCATGTGCCACCTGAAATGCAAAAATCCATGTGCCACCTATAATTCAAAAATCCATGTGCCACCTATGATGCAAAAATCCATGTGCCACCTATGATGCAAAAATCCATGTGCCACCTATGATGCAAAAATCCACGTGGCACTTTGATCAGCATAGGTGGTGTGATGTCTCTATTGTTCTCTATCTCTTAGGCCTCGTACACACGATCAAATCTGTCTGCTGGAAACGGTCTGCTAGACCGTTTCAGCAGACAGATTCGATCGTGTGTACGGGCAAACAGACGGATTTGGCCACCCGACAGATTTCAAAGCATGCTTTGAAATCTGTCGGCTGGGATCCCGTCCGCCCGACATGTCTGCTGGTTAGTATGCTAACCAGCAGACATGTATTCTCGCACACGCGCCAAATGATTTTGACGCATTCGCGGAAGTGTTTTACTTCCTGGTGCGGTGACGTGGCGGCGTCAACGTCACCGCCACGTCAGCGCGCTGTCTGCTGGCGGGGATTTTGGTTTGCTCGTGTGTACACGCGAGCAAACCAAAATGCCAGCAGACAGATCTGTTCAAATCTGTCGGACAGACAGATTTGAACAAATCTGTCTGCCTCGTGTGTACGAGGCCTTATAGTTAAACCCCTGTTGGTCTTTGAAGGTGTCTGCATGGTACTGTCTTTGCAGAAATATTTTTGGCTGTGAAAGTGCCATAGTATGGAAAGGAGTCTCTGCAGACATGTTTCTGGCAATGGTCAGTGCAGTACTGATTGTGTAAGAGAAAATATGAAAACCATGCCAATTGTGCTCCAATTAGGAAGCAGCAATCACAAAAAGAAGATATCCCCTCCAATATCAAAACTAAAATAATACTTGTTGCGCTATAAGTGACAGCATGCTGTGCAGGATGAAGGTTTGCTCTTAGCAAGTCTCGGGATAAGTCACCAGTCCTTGCTTAAAGCGGAGGTTCACCCAAAAACAAACTTTCTGCGATTAGGTCCAGCATACTGCTGACATCTGCAGTATGCTGGGGTTTTTTTTTTTACTCGTTTTAGCAGCTGTTGTTATCCGGTTCCGAGCGGGGATTTCTGCGGGGAGTAGGCGTTCCTAAGCCAAGCAGAGTTGATTGATGGGCTGCTAAAGCGCGTCACGCCTTCCAAAAATACCCAAAGTGACACTCGGGTGTTTACGACGCTATATGGCACCTGCGCCTGCCGTGTAGAGCCGACTGCGCAGGCGCCGTAAACACTAGAGTGTCACTTATTTTCGGAAGGCGTGACGTGCTTTAGCAGCCCGTCAATCAACTATGCTTGGCTTAGGAACGCCTATACCAGGAAGGAATCCCCGCTCGGAGCCGGATAACAACGGCTGCTAAAACGATAAGTACAAAAAAAAAAACAGCATACTGCAGATGTCAGCAGTATGCTGGATCTAATCTCAGAAAGTTGATTTTTGGGTGAACCCCCGCTTTAAAGGGCAATGGATGTACTGGTAGTGCTGGTGGGACTTCAGGTGGTCATCTGTCAGTTCTCACACTCTCAGGCATCAATAGGGTTTTACAAGATGTTGTAGGCAGCTTGTGGGGGGGGTTCATCCCATGGAAACCTATAGGAAAAAAACGTCTTACCACTGGAGATCTAACAAGACTGTATGGTCAGCGGCTCCCTTGAAGGAATCTGGGAACATGTGCGGGGGATTCCATTGATGTCTATGCAGATTGGTAGTTTCTATGACCGCCCTGAGAATGCAGATTTGGTAGGCCTGCACTCTGATATCACCTTTGGTGGCGGTGGATGTTGCTGAAACTATCAACACAATTTTGCTGAGCAAGGAAGAATTATATTTGTTTTGCACATTTAAAGAGACCCTTATAGTCTCAGGGACACTTTTGTTTTCTTGATTTTGTTTGGAGGCTTAGGACGCGTACACACGATCGAATTTGTCCGCTGGAAATGGTCCGACGGACAAATCCGATCGTCTGTACGGGCTAGCGGATGGATTTCTCCTGCTTTAAAATTTGTCCGCCGTAGACATGTCCGTCGGATATGTCCGCTGGTTAGTACACTAACCAGCGGACATATCTGCCCACACATGCGTCAAAGCCGTCGTATGGATTCGACGCATTGGCGCGTGGAAGTGTTTCACTTCCTGGTGCGGTGACGTGGCGGCGTCAACGTCACCGCCACGTCACCCCGCTGTCCGCCGGCAGGGATTTTGATCCGATGGTGTGTACAGCCATCGGACCAAAACAGCCCGGCGGACATATCCGATGGAAACGGTCCGAGGACCGTTTCCATCGGATATATTCGATGGTGTGTACGCGGCCTTAGACTTTCACAGTCAATAGGCAAGGGTTTCTTTAAGTCCCTTGGCCTGCTGGAAGAGCCTATTTGGGTGGAGTCAGGTTATTGGGGCTCTGTGCCGCCTGGATGGCTGTCTGGGTGGACGTGTGTTAAGTTGCCCCAGGCTGCTAGGTCGGGAAGCCTGAGGTCTAACCTTGGGACACCTGGCTATTAGGCTGCCGGAGGCCTATCCAGTAGAAGAAGAAGCAGCATAGGGTTGGGACTGCAGGATTAGAGTCCAACCTAGTTGTGAAGGTTCAGCCGGATAAGGGACCAGTTGTGGTCAGAGCTGGAGAGGAAGCTGTCGCCACTAAGTGGCCATCTATCTTACTACCGCAGACTACTGTGAGTAAGCTGAAGCAAGTAACCCAAGACTTATGTACACCTACCGTTAGTGACCGTTGCAAGATTAGGAGACAGCAGTCCTACCTATACAAAAGTGTTATCCAGCTGGAGGCCTTCCACTGTATAGCTGTCTACCTATAGGAGTCTTTCAATTACCATTGCATTTACTCAAGGGTGTCCTGGCCCTAACCCTCTCTCCCACAGTTCTGTTAAGAGACAATAAATCTCTTGTTCGCATTCAAAAAGTGACTGTCGCCCGTCATTTCTTCTTGCATCACACCCACCATGCCTGGTAACCCTCTCTACAAAGAAGGATGTCAGCTCTCCCTAACCTTGGAGGTCACCATAAGGCCTCTGGTGCCCAGGGACCTTGCTGCATTTTGGTTCTGTGTGCTGTGTATGTGTTGAATGGAAACTGCACACATTAGCTGGTCTAGGGAAGAAACAAGGTTAAATCCGGCCTAGAAAGAGACTCCTGTAAAGAAAGCCTTTTACTAAAGGTCATGTTCATTTCATTATGAATAATTTAATTGTTAGTAAATAATACAAATTCATTTATATTCTATAGTAGGAAATAATTTTCTTTCTTCTTACAATATCTCCCAGGGCTCTCATTGCAGTCATACCTCTATATGCACTTTGATCAGTATTACCGGTCATAGCCAAATGACCTCAAGCACAGCCTAATGTCAACAGACAGTGTGTTTTGTCAATAGTATTATTATGTAATAATAGCGTGGATAAATGGGTGCTTTTCAAAGGAGTACTGAAGTTGCCTTCATTACATTAAGTATGATGAAAGAGAATTAATCATTGACTCAAAATAATATTATTGTTGGAATATTTGTATTACTTTGAAAACATGTGCATATCCTTAGTCTATTGCAATTGCTGTTTTGGTGGCTCTTCATTGCAGCCAGCAGATTGCAAATATGAAAGAACACATCTCTGGAGACCCTTTAGACATACATGTTTCAGGGAGGGAGCTGGCTACTTGATAGTGTAGACCTAATAGAAAAGTATGGCCAAATATTTCTTGATTATACTTCTGGATTACAGGGGTGCACTCCTGTGACCCAGAATCAGTCTACAGTGTGCTAAAGCCTGTCGTCAGCTGACATCACAGAGCCACTCCAAGAATCCCAAACAAATTGTTGGGATCCACTCAGCTGCCTAATTGACAGCTGGCTCCAGCTCTCAGTATGTGGTTGAGAGCAGAAGTCAACTGCACTCTCCCTTCTCCAGCCTGGTGATCCAGTGAGTGCTGGAGGGGCTGTGTGGAGAGCGGTGACTGGCAGACACTGCTCTCTGCTCCAATAAGATTGAGAACTTAGCAACCAATGGTCATGTGATCACTTTGTTCTCAGGCTTAGAGCTGTCAGGGGACAGCTGCAGCATCACAGTATAGAGGCAAGCATGTGGGTTTGTTTTTTGAGTAACCCCATACATCTCTTTAAAGCTATGCTGTCTCATCAGTTGCTTGATTACAATATATAAGAGCTTCTTCTGGAACAGTAATCAATCAACTTATGAGCGCTGCTAAAGTCTGCACTTTTTAGTTGCTAGCAGAGAGGAACATGCTCATCTAAAGGGTCGCTCGGGATGTGTTCTTTCACTTGAGTTCATCACTCATTATCACTTACACCCTCTGCTCTCAGTGCATCTGGGTGGCTACAAAGGGAGCTATTGAGAGAGCAGAATGTTTTGTATACACATGCATAAAGGAATGAATGCGGAAGGGGATCTCTGGAATGATTATAAGATATCTATGTTTACTAAATGTGCACAGAATTTGTAAAATGAAAAGTATATGTTTTTTATAAACGTTAGTTAAAGGATCACTAAAGGAAAACATTTTTTTTTTTTGCTGAAATGACTGTTTACAGGGTATGGAGACATAAAAGTTATCTGATTCCTTTTAAAAATGATTAAAAATAGATAAAAATCAATCATATAATATGCCTCTAGTTTCACTTTCGTTTTTTAAACTGGTTTTGTGTTTATGTGAAGTAGAGAGAGAGACAGAACAAAAACAAACAAATCCAGTGTTTTGTTTTTAAATTGAATCCCAGGGCAGTGTTTTGTTTTTAAAATGAATCTGATTGGTTCTAAGGAGTTTTAGACACACAGCTTGGACCACAGTGAAAAGCTGCCATGAGATTTTTTATAAGGAGCCAGACAAGCAGGAAGTGTGGAGATCAGAGCAGAATTACAGCAACTTCAAAGCAAAAACGAACAATGAGAACATGAAAACAGCACTGCATTAAGGTAAAGGAAGCTATTTGGCTTAATTTTTTTTGTTCCTTTAGTGATCCTTTAAGCTTTAGGCTCCATTCACACTTGTCCAACTCCAAAGTCACACAATTTCCAGGGCGAATTTGGAGCTCAAGGTTGATATCACTTTGATCCGACTTTATCAATACAGTACATCTCACTGCAACTTTAAGTTGCACTGATCTGAACGGGTGCCATTGAAAACAATGGGCTGTGACTTTATGTGTCCAAAGTTGCATGACAAGTGTTAATGGAGCTTGAAAGTGTAGCTATGCCTCAAAACATATATTTAATCGATTGCATCTGAGTAGAATTATAGGGGTCTGATAATGTTGAGTTATTATATAGATGATCACTTTAAAAATTTGTAATACACTTTCTTTTTCTTTTTTAGACACAGAGACCCGGATTCACATAGAGCGGCGTATATTTATGCCGGCACAACGTAGAGAAGCAAGCATGCTATTCACAAAGAATAAGCGCTCCACGTTGCGCCGGCTTGTCGTATAGTTGTCAACGTAAGTCAAAGTAGGTGGAAGTGGGCGTGATATATTTAAATGAAGCTTGACCCCATGCAAATGATGGCCTCAGCTTCAAAAAACTAACAGCGCATGCGTCGTCTCTTGGACGCATCCCAGTGTGCATGCTCACAGTTACGTCGAAATAGCTGCCTAACATACGTCGAACACTGCCTACGACGTGAACGTAACTTACGCACAGCCCTATTCACGTAGTACTATGTAAACGGCGTACGCGACATAAAATTCGACGGCGTCGTTCCCTGGCCCATACCTTTGCATTACCTGCGCCTGCTGTATGAGGGGTAACTTTACGCCGGGCGTAAGCCTTACGCAAGTCGCATATATGAAACGGCCGGCCGCATCTACGTTCGTGAATCGGCGTATCTTACTCATTTGCATATTTAAAATGGGAACGCCAAATGCGTCCAGCGTAACTATGCGCCCACGATACGCCGGCGTAGGCAAGTTACGTTGGGGGGCTGAAGCCTTGTTTTACGGCGTATCTAGCTTCGGGAATCGGCGTAACAATACGACGGTGTCGCGTACCTGGTTGGAGGCCGAAATGCCGAGAGGGCTCCCCTTGCGGCTAAGTGCAGTACACCTCTGAGGTTGGGTACAGAGGGTGTAGTGCCCAGAGAAGCACAGGTTGCCAGATGGATCCAGGAGAGAAGAGCTGGTGAGTGCCTGAAGAATACTGGATAATACAGGAAACACCGCTGGGCTGCAGTCTCTAGGAGTCCTCGGTAACACTTGGCAAGATGTGCACAAGGAGCAACAGTGGAAGCCGGCTGGGGATCAAACACTGTGGATCCAGGCAGGAGATGCAGGAATGGAGACAAGCCAAGGTCTGGTGTTGGAAAACAGGCAGGAACAGATAACTGAAGCAAAGTCTGTGAAACAAGCCGGGATCAGGTGCTGGAGAAGGTAACAAGTCAGTAAAGCAAGCCAGGGGGTCAAACCAGGAGAGCGGATCAGACAGGTCAGGAACAAGCCGGGTCACAACAGGAAATCCAAACAGTAATAATACAGAGACTCAGGAAGGCTGACGACAATCCAGCAATTTGGATCAGACAATGGCAGCCTTTTATAGGCCAGCAGGAGGATCTTCCTGTCACATGATGAGCCTATGGCTCCCATTTCTTCTACTGGCAAGATTGCCAGTACTTCTTCTATGGCCATTTCTTCTACTGACAAGATTGCCAGTACTTCTACTGACAAGATTGCCAGTACTTCTACACATTTGTACTTACGCCGGCATATCTATAGATACGCCGGCGTAAAACGTTCGTGAATCCGGGCCAGAGTTTTCAGTCTATGATGACCTTCACCGCCAGATAAGAAGCAGCAGCTTACTGCCTTTTGCTCAGAGAAATTGACAGTCTTATCTAGCTGGTTTGATCCAGTACTGTCATGGTGGTGCCCATGTTTTCTTTCACTTTCTATCAGTCACATGTTGTAACCACCCATTTAACTGTTCCCTTGCTACTAAGAAGATATGGACATTGATTGGACTAAACTATAGAATAACACCTATAGCACGCCTAGTGCTTATGCATATTCATAGAGTATATATTGTTAAACTTGATTTTTTTTTAGTCAGAGACACTTCCTGCTTAATTCAGCCAGGCAGAGATGGAAGTCAGTCTGTGTTGTGTCTCACCAGTGCAGTGTATACAATAAAGCACCTAATCTTTTACAAAGATCTTGATCTACTATCTCATCTGAATGTCTTGATTAAGACTCCCAAATCGGATTTAACACATCTAACCAATCTTACCACTTTTTGGGGGGAAAAAATCACCTTTTTTATTATAAAAATAGGACAACAATGAAGATAATGTTACGCCAAGTTAATTGATACCCAACATGTCACGCTACAAAGTTGCGCCCGCTTGTAGAATGGTGACACAGTTTTACCCTTAAAAATGTCCATAGGCGATGTTTAAAGAATTATACAGGTTGCATGTTTTGAGTTACAGAGGAGGTCTAGGGCTAGAATTATTCCTCTCACTCTACTGGTTGCGGCGATACCTCACATATGTTGATTGAACACCGTTTTCATATGCGGGTCCTGCTTAGGTATGCATTTGCTGCTTCACGCGAGCTCGTCGGGACCAGGCACGTTTAAAAAAAATATATATTATTTATTTTACCTTATATTTTAATATAAAAAAATTGGGTCACTTTTTTCCTATTACAAGATTGTAAATATCCCTTGTAATAGAAAAAAAATACAAAGTTAAAAAGGCCCCAGATCTCATATTTAAACTAAAATGCAATCATTTAATTTTTTTTAACGCCATAAATATTTTTTTGCTTTTAAGAACATTGGACAGTACTTAAGCGAAGGAGGGCACCAGAGAGTGGCGGGAGGCCCTTTCCCGCCACTGATAACAACGGTATTCCTCTTCAAAATACCAACGTAAAACGATGGCCGGCGGTCCGGAAGCGGTTAAGTACTTAATATGTATGAGGGTTTTTTTTTTAAATCTGGATCTTTTACTGTCACTTTTGCAAAGTGAATTTTCATGTATTTTAGAAGTAGCGTATAACCACACAGGTTATGGTGAGAGGAGAATTAAGGAGCCCTTACTCTAATAAGGGTGTAGTTCAGTAAAGCCTTCTTAAAACAGAAGATCTTTACATGTCTCATTCCATCACATATCCCAAAAATGAGAGGATTCATTATCATTTGGGGACAGTGGGGGGAGCCATGCAAATCATACCTTTTTATACCAGAGCCGATCCGCCCTATACGCTTACTACACAAGCTGCTTAGGGCCCCGCAAATTACTCGAGGCCCCACCTCCCCCTCGTGGGTACAGAGGCGGAGCTGGTGAAACGGGAGTCCTTCTCCCAGAGATCATGGAGGGAAAGAGAGAGAGCCACCCAGAGCGCAGCGTACGCAGGCAACACAGCGATAACAGTTTTCATTTCAATTGGTCCCGTCCAATCCTGGTGATCTGTCAATCAAAGTTCCCCAGCCAGGGGGGTGGGGCTGTATATGACGTTGAGCTGCTGGAACACGCTATTTGAAATGAAAGCTGTTATTGCTGTGTTCCCTGCGCTGCACGCTGATCATCTAGGCCAGTGGTTCTCAACCTCTAGTGCCGTGACCCCATTATAACATTTCCCGAGTTGCCGGGACCCCTAACCATAAAATTATTTTCGTAGTGTGGGTTGTCAGCATCCAAGAAAAGACAAGTCATTTCCGCCCTTAAAACACCTTATGATGCATTTTAGGATGTACCATTCTTTTCTCTTTGTTCTTCTTTTATCTCTCTCTACCCAAATTTTTTGTTTTTTCCCCCTCTTCCCTCTCTCTAGCTGTTTTTCTTGTTCTTTCTCTAATTCCATCTCTGACTTTTTTTTGTTCCTTCCCCTCTTTTCCACTCCCTTCCATGTATTCTCTACTCTTACTCCTTGGTGATGGGTGGGATCGTTGGCAGTGCTGGCGGGGAGTTGGGATGAGTGGCAGTGCTGGGGGGAGTTCTGATCAGCCAACTTAGGTGCTCTTGATCAAGGTCATCTGCTGATCTGAGAACTGTAGTGGGGACTTTTAATGCCAACTATAAGGGTTACTCACTGTGTTTCCGACTTTGTGGTGTCTCGTAGCAGTGACACCTATGCCAAAATCAGCAGACGGGTCTCCTTCAGCCCCTCCCCCTTCACATTCCGCACCAGTTAGCTGACCTCTAGTCTCTGCCCCCCAGCCATGCTGTAAACTAAGAAGAGGCTGAGTGCGGGCAGGGACGGGCTCCAGGGACAGCCCTGCTGGGCGGCCGCGAAAAGGCTGGGAGAGCAGCATGGGCTTCAGGAGCAGTCCAGGATTCGGTGACCCCTGGCAAATTGTCATTCGACCCCCAGGTTGAGAACCACTGATCTAGGTGGTTCTCCTATTCCTCTCTTTTTCCTCCCCTGCACAAGTAGGCTGAATGGTGGGCACAAGGCTGCATTTGGTGGGCACAAGGCTGCATTGGTGGGCACAAGGCTGCATTTGGTGGGCACTGGGCAAAAGGCTGCATGGTGGGCACA
This sequence comes from Rana kukunoris, assembly GCA_029574335.1. NCBI lineage: Eukaryota > Metazoa > Chordata > Amphibia > Anura > Ranidae > Rana > Rana kukunoris. The sequence continues at coordinate 83,152,846 of CM056060.1, forward strand.
AGGCTGCATGGTGGGCACTGGGCACAAGGCTGCATGGTGGGCACAAGGCTGCATGGAGGGCACCGGGCACAAGGCTGCTTTTGGTGGGCACAAGGGTGCATGGTGTGCACTGGGCACAAGGCTGCATTTGGTGGGCACAAGGGTGCATTGTGTGCACTGGGCAAAAGGCTGCACAGTGTGCACTGGGCACAAGGCAGAATGGTGGGCACAAGGTTGCATGGTGGTCACTGGGCACAAGGCTGCGTTTGGTGGGTACAAGGCTGCATGGTGTGCACTGGGCACAAGGCTGCATGGTGTGCACTGGGCACAAGGCTAATGGTTTACATAGCTCACGGCATCACGGGTCAGGTAGAGGGCCCCTTAGCAGAATTTTTCTTAGGGCCCCAGGGAGATTAGAATCTGCACTGTTCATACACCATTTAGCCAAATGCATGTCCAGATCTGCTGATACATACTTCAAATATAGCAAAAAAGCCTTGTACACGCGATCAGTTCATCCGATGATAACGGTCTGAAGGACCGTTGTCAAAGATTAACCGATGAGGCTGACTGATGGACTGATGTGCCTACACACCATCAGTTAAAAAAACGATTGTATCAGAACTCGGTGACATAAAAGACAACAACGTGCTGAAAAAAATGAAGTTCAATGCTTCCAAGCATGCGTCAACTTGATTCTGAGCATGCGTGGATTTTTAACCGATGGTCGTGCCTAATAACGATCGATTTTGACCTATCGATTAGGGGTCCATAGGTTAATTTTAAAGCAAGTTGGCTTTTTTTTAACCTAAGGTTAAATAACCTATGGGACCCACACACGATCGGTTTGGACCGATGAAAACGGTCCATCAGACCGTTGTCCTCTGGTTAACCTATCGTGTGTACGAGGCCTAAGGCTCGATTCATACCTATGCATGTTGCTTTTGAGCGTTTTTGCAGTTGCTTTTTGCTGTGCTTGCTGCGTTTTTGCATGCACTTTTACTGCGATTTGCGTTTTAAATTTTTAGCCGTCAATTATTTTTTTACATTTCCTTTAACAAGCAGCTATAAACAGGTAAAAAAAAACGCAAATTTGGATGTGGGTCCATTGAATTCTATTACATGCAAAACGCTGCTTTTTTCAGAATAAAAAGTCACTGACCCTTTCCAAAAACGCAGAGGCACAAAAAAGCATTGATGTGAACATGTTCCATAGGAAACCATGTTAAAAAAATTCCCTGCAAAATGCATCAAAAAAAGCATTAGTGTGAATGGAGCCTAATATAGAGAAATGGATTCCACTATATAATTGGCCATCATCAGTGCAGTGTATGGAAATCATGGCTTCTGTGCACATGATTGGATGATTGAAGTCAGCTCTACCTCATTCACTAAGCTAAGTGAAAAATGACTTTAGCAAAGAGAAAATTCACTTAGCTTTCTGAATGAGATAAAGCTGTGCTGACTGTAATTATCTGCATTAAAAAAAAAAAAATCATTTTTTTTGTACGTTTTTCTTGCATATGGCTGGGTTCTCTTTTGCACCGGGAATTTTTAATTTCTTTCATTTCACACACTGTACATGATCAACTCTTGTAGCAAATCAACCCCAATGTTTTCTAAAAGCAGTATTAAACTCAAAAACAAAAATTAAAAAAGGTCCATACATACGATCGGATATTCCGACAACAATTGTGAGATAAATGGGATAATCCGACCGTTTGTATGTCGTTATGTTGGCTGTGCATGCTCTCAAATTGACAACAAATGTGTTCCTTCGAATTATCCGATCATGTGTACACAAATTGGTCGGACTAAAATCGAAAGGACAAACACGCATGCTCAGAACCAATCAGACAACATTAGCAAAAGTTGCCCAAAGGGTGGCGGTAAAGAGCTTAAAAACAATGTTGTTTCGTGAATGTTGGCTGAAAATGTTCTGCCGTCTGCATGCAGAACAAGTTCACAGCCAACGCCCTTCACACAAAATTCCACAGATTTGTTCGATCGAAATCCAATCGTGTGTATGAGGCTTAAGGGTGTCTCCACTCTGGATGGAGGAATGGAGACACCTTTGGACAGCAGCATTGTCAGTCTGGGGGAAGGGGAGGGAAGATGTATTAGTAGCTGTAGATGGGATGGACTAACAAATTAAAGCTAAACTCCAGTTAACACTTTTTAAGCAGTTACAGCATAAGGAAAATCGGCAGCCAAGCCTTCAGGCTTCCCAGCTGGTTTGCTACTGCGCATGCGTGAGTTTCCCTTTCTGAATGGTCTTGCCATCTTCTGGGACCTGTGTGTGTCCCAGAAGGCTGCAGGGGGAAGAAGAAGGGGCTGGACATGTTGTAGATTGCTGGTTGGCAATCTTACCGAGAAGTGGCAGCAAGCACCTGTCAAAACCAGGTACCTGACCCCCCCCCCCCCCCCCCAAAAAAAAAGTGCAAAGATTTGCCAGAAAAGGGAGGGGGAAGGTGCAAAGAAACTGACCTTTCCCTTTTGGATGGAGCTGTGTTTTAAAGTGTTTGTAAACCTGGGACATGAAATATTAAATAAGCATACCTCTCTATAGTGTGTCCAGAACAATAAGTGTGATTTCTTGTTTATCAACATGAATCCCTTCTGACAAGTTTTCGTGACACCAAGAGAAAAATGGTGACAGGGGAGGGAGTTCCAGCTGATTGACAGCCTTAGCTCTATTCCTGTGCACTATATGAGGGGTGCGTGTCCCTTTCCTCCAATCAGATCTCTCCTTACTGAGCTCTGCCAAGTGTCATTTCAGCTCGCTGCTCTATGTTTTCTGACAGCTCAGACAAGCTTTATAAATTCTGCACTTTGAATGGCTGTAGAGAAGAGGAGACCGCAGATAAACGGGTACAACTATATATGAGTATATGTTTCATCTCTGTGTTCCCTGGGTATATGTAAGGGTTTATAACCACTTTAAATGTTTTTTCCCAAACCCTCTAACTGAGACTTTTGCTGGGGAGCTTGGTCTGTTCTCCACTTCCTGCTGGGAGGACATCAATGGATTTCAGTGATTTTAGTTTCAGTGATTATATGGTAATGATGTCTGCACCTACAGGAATCATTTCGGTATTTATATTTTCAGCCACGATTCCCTAACAGGCAGAAGCGATTGAGTGGCTAATTAGCCACTCGATCACTTCTGCAGGTGGCGGAAGGAGGCCCCTACCCCGTCCGCCTCTCGGGAGGCAGTGCCCAAGAGCGATGTGGCCAGTGGCGGTGGCTGCACTGTCTCTCTGTAATCCTAGAAACCGGGAGCGGAAAATTATGTTGTCACTTTTGGTTCTACCTCTTTGTTTACCTGGCCACCAACGGCCAGCAAAAAGCAGCCGATCAGACTGATCTGTGTCTTATTAGGTGCAAAAGGAGAGATTTGGGGTCCAACAGACCCCAGATCTCTCCATAAAGAGGACCTGTCACGGCCCATGCTGTCACTAGGGATGTTGTTCATCCCTTGTGATGGCAATAAAGTTAATCCACCAAAAACAAATAAAAAATTGGTATAAAATAAATAATAATAAACAATAAATAAAGTGCCCCATCCCACATGTGCAAATGTGAATGGATCCATTACTCCCACATACATAAGTAACCAGTGATCGCACCACACATGTGAGGTATTATGACGAATGTCAGAGTGAGAGCAATAATTCTAGCACCAGATCAGATTACAACAGGTGCAACTGTTGTAATCTGTAAAGGCGTTTAAAGCGTTGCCTATGGAGAATTTTAAGCACGTAGTTTGCCGCTATTCCTCATGCAGACTCAATTTTAAAGCGTGACATGTTTGGTATCTATTTACTCGGCGGTAACATCATCTTTCACATTATACTAAAAAACTGGGCTAACTTTACCTTTTTTTTTTTTTTTTTTTTAGTTTTTTCATGAATGTGCCAATACTTTATGACATAAAAAATTGCAACACCCACCATTTTATCCGATAGAGCCTCTGCTAAAATATCTAATATATAATGTTTGGGGCTTCTAGTACATTTTTACATGTAATGTTTTAGAAGTGGCTCGGATGGCAAGTGGTTAAAGAAAGTTGAAAAAAATCAGACTTACTGCAATATATTATATATTTGTGTTTTAACCACTTTAATACCAGGCACTTACACCAACTTCCTGCTCAGGACAATTTTCAACTTTCAGAGCTGTCACACTTTGAATGACAATTGCGCCGTCATGCCACATTGTACCTAAACAATTTTTTTATAATTTTGTCCTTAAAAATAGAGCTTTCTTTTGGTGGTATTTGATCACTGCTGGGTTTTTTGTGCAACAAATAAAAAAAGACAGAATACTTTGAAAAAAAGTTTTCTTTGTTTCTGTTATAAATGTTTTTAAATAAATACATTTTCTCCTTCACCGATGGGCACTGATGAGGCTGCACTGACAGACACTAATAAGGTGGCACCAATGAGGTGGCACTAATAGGCGGCACCGGTATGCAGCACTGATGGGTACACATAGGTGGCATGGATAGGCACTGAAAGGCTGCAATGATGATTACATATGGATGGCACGGGTGGGCACTGATAGGTGGCACTAATGGACACTGATGGGTGGCGCTACTGGACATTACTGACAGGGAGACATCTGGCAGGCATTCACAGTGGGCACTGACTGGCACCATTTGTGGACACTGATTGCCATATTTCAGGGCACTGACTGGCATTCCTGTGGCCACAGAGACATACCTGCTCTTCCATGTGTGGCTGTTTTCACTGGTGGCCCCGATGGCATGCCTGGTGGTCCAGTGTGGGCATCCATTGGGGGGCTGCCCTGATCAATCAGCGCAGACCCCCTCTGTCAGGAGAGCCACCGATCGGCTCTTCTCTACTCATGTCTGCCAAATGCCGATAAATGCCTTTTCATGTTTAAATCGTGATTGGACATGGCTGATCACGTGGTAAAGAGCTTCCGTCAGACTCTTTACCAAAAATGGTATATCAGTGTGTCAGACTGGCACACCGCACCACCGATCGCTGCGCTGCGTGCTCCCATGGGTGCATGCAGGCAGTTATCGTGCTGGATGTCAGGATAACTCAACTACCTACCGCCCGCCCATCATTTTGCTATAGGCTTGGCGGGAAATGGTTAATACCGCGTTCATTAGCAGTAGTTTAAAGGATGCACAGTTGTCAAGTAATATGCATCAAATTAATTTGCCCAATTTGCTGGAGGAGGATTTTTACTAAGATTTGTCCTCTAAGGCTAAAACAATGTGGGTAGGTTTAGCAGATTGCATGTGCTGGTATTTGGCAGGCCTCCCTGCGGTGCCTTTTGGATACGTTCCAAGACAACATCCTTCCATCCTTCTTCTACATTACCCAATCTGTAGGAGTGAGGTAGGTTAACCCCCATATAAAATCATTCCATCTCCGAGAAGCAGCGTGTCTTTTATGTAGAGGAAAGAGCAGAGCTGTGACCCACAAAGCCGCCTATGAGCTGTGGTCTCCTGCTCTCATTATTACACCCACATTAGTAGCAGACTCTGCATGTTTTCCTGGCAGCCGAGATGTTTGTGCGCACGTTTTACTGTACGGGCCTTGGCTACAGTCCATTTTTATCCATGCACAAAGGGGCAGAGTAATGAGGCCGGGAGAATGAATAGTCATAAAACTTCAGGTAGAGAGCAGGAAATGTGAAGGGAAGAATTTAGCCTCTGTCTGCTGACTGCACAAGCACCACACAAACCTTGGGCCCATATACTGCATTCTTACACAAAAGTACATCAAGCACACTTTGTTACATAAGAAGAAAAAGTTTATAGACAAAATATTTTTTTTACATTTGGGATAGGGAAAAATAAGTGTTAGGACGCTTTCATACTGCCCTGCTGCGGTTTGGCCACAGCTTGGATGAAGCGCAGTGTACCTGCGGTTTTTGTGCAGGTTAACCACACTTTCCTATAGATGTCTAATAAAGCACACCTCCCAACCGTCCCGGAATCTGCGGGACCTTCTCACGATTTAAAGTAAGTCCCGCGATCTGGGCTGAAGTCCCGCAGCCCAGAGCTGGAACAAGCCCTTGGCTCTACTCAGTAGGTTTATCCTCAATGGGTGCAATCAATGTGTGCTCTCACACCCAGCATCATCTAAGGTTTTCTGATAGAAAATCTGGCCGAAATCTCTGCTTCTTCTCCCCCCCCCCATGCAGTCACCAGTTGTTAGGACCACCGGCGTCCTAGCAACTGATGACATCATTTGCAGGCCTTTCAGCTCCGCCCTATCTCCGGCTCCCGATCCTGCCAGTAACCTCCATGCCTGCTCTCAGCTTCCCCGATCCTGTGTGCCAGCAGCCTCCATGCCGGCTCTCAACTGACCTGATCCCGTCTCTCAGCGTCTTGTGCAAGGTAAGCGGAATCATGGTGTTGCTGTGGGGGGTGCAGGGGGTGCAGGTCGCACCGGGTGACGCCATTCCGAGGTCCCAGAGGCGGCGCTTTTTTTTTAATCCGGCGCTAGCCCTGTGTCTTACTCTCACTGCTGTCACTTCTAATACAGAAGCTTGGCTTTTGTATTTAGAAGTGACCACACAGTTCTCCAGGTAGTAAACATGCACTGAATTATCCTAGGTTTAGCAGCGCTCCTGTTATGTGAGGGGGGAGGCCAATGACATTCCTGGTGCCAGGGGCAGTCGTCCATCCAGGCCCGCTGCTGCCATGTTGACTGCTGCATTAGTGAGATTGCCGGCACCCACTGAATCTTCCCTGCAGCTATCCTATCCACATCCCGATTCCAGCAACAAACAGGTCAGTTTCAAATTGATGACATTGTCTGCAGGAACAGATCCCATCCTCCCCAGATCCCCCATACCAATATCTGCTATCACCAGATAACAACTCCAACCAGTCCAGCTAGCTATTCCCCTCTTAGCCCCCCTCTGGTGAGCCCTCCACATCTCTGACTTGGATCTGTCCAGACATGACAGATGAAAATGTATTGGGGGGGATTTATGCGAGAGGGGGGATTGGGGGGATTTGTGCAAGGAGGGGGGATTTGTGTGAGGAGGTGGGATTTGTGCTAGGAGGGGGGATTGATGCAAGAGGGGGGATTTGAGCAAGAATAGCTGATTGGGGGGATGTCTTGCGAGGAGGGGGGATTTGTACGAGAAGAGGGGTTTGTGCGAGGAGGGGGGATTGTGCTAGGAGGGGGGATTTATGCGAGAAGGGGGTTTGTGCGAGAATGGGGTTGGAAGAATTTGTCAGAGAAGGGGGGATTTGTGCGAGGAGGGGGGATTGGGTGGATTTGTGCGAGAAGTGAGGGTTTTAGCTACAAGGAGAGATTGGGGAGATTTATGCTAGGAGGGGGGATTTGTGCTAGGAAGGGGGATTGGGGGGATTGATGCGAGAAGGAGGGATTTGGGCAAGAATGACCGATTGGGGGGGATTTGTGTGAGGAAGAGGGATTGGAAGGATTTGTGCAAGGAGGGGGGATTTGTGCGAGAAGGGGGTCTGTGCAAGGAGGGGGATTGTGGGGATTTATGCAAGGAGGGGGGATTTGGGTGATTTATGCAAGGAGAGATTTGTGCTAGGAGAGGGGATTGGGGGGGTTTGTGCTAGGAGGGGGATTTATGCAAGGAGGGGGGATTGGGGGGATTTGTGCTAGGAGAGGGGATTGGGTGACTTGTGCAAGGATGGTTGATTGGGGGGATTTATGCAAGGAGGGGGGATTTGTGCTAGGAGGGGGGAATGGGGGGTTTAATGCTAGGAGGGGGGATTTATGCTAGGAGGGGGGATTTGTGCTAGGAGGGGGGATTTTTGCAAGTAAGGGGGGATTGGGGGATTAATGTGAAGAGGGGGGATTTGTGCAAGAAGGGGGATTGTGCTAGGAGAGGGGATTGGGGGATTTGTGCAAGGAGGGGGATTTGGATGGGGAATTTGTGCTAGGAGCAGTGACAGGACAACATGTTGTCACCCCCCGGGGGCGGGGGGGTAGACACCATATTTTACCACACAAGGGGTGACACCAACCCTATTGACGCCACTGAGCGGAACGTCACACAGAAGCACTCCACCTGCTTCTGTGTGTTTGCACCATGCACCCAGGGGGGACATGCCCACATTTGCTGGTGGGTGCCCCCGGGTCCCGGCACAACAACTGTCCACATTGGGAATGCCGGAGGTGTCTTTCCTCACCTGTCAGCATGGAGCTACACGTTATGTGAAACTCCTCCTAGGCTCCATGCTACAGTTCTGACACTCAAAGGTGTCAGCAGCACTGTGTTTAAAAAAAAAAGCACACGGAGACATATCAGTCTGCGAATTGGTAAGAGAGGAGGAGGGAATTGGTGAGAGAGCTGGGGGGGAAATTAGTAACAGAGGAGGGGGGACATGGTGAGAGAGATGGGGGGGGCATTAGTAAGAGAGGACAGTGGAATTGGTGGGAGAGCTGGGGGGCATTAGTAATAGAGGAGGGTGGAATTGGTGGGAGAGCTGAGGGGCATTAGTAATACAGGAGGGTGGAATTGGGGGGCATTAGTAAGAGAGGAGGGGGGGTTGGTGGGAGAGCTGGGGGGCATTAGTAATAGAGGAGGGTGGAATTGGTGGGAGAACTGGGGGGGATTAGTAACAGAGAGGGAGATTGGTGAGAGAGCTAGGGGGGCATTAGTAATAGAGGAGGGTGGAATTGGGGGGCATTAGTAAAAGAGGAGGGTGGAATTTGGGGCATTAGTAAGAGAGGAGGGGGATTGGTGGAAGAGCTGTGGGGGCATTGGTATAGAGGAGGTGGAATTGGGGGGGGGGGAAGTAATAGAGTGTGGAATTGGTGGGAGAGCTGGGGGGCATTAGTAACAGAGGGGGGATTGGTGAGAGAGCTGGGGGGGCATTAGTAACAGAGGGGGATTGGTGAGAGAGCTGGGGGGGCATTAGTAACAGAGGGGGATTGGTGAGAGAGCTGGGGGAGCATTAGTAACAGAGGGGGATTGGTGAGAGAGCTGGGGGGCATTAGTAACAGAGGGGGATTGGTGAGAGAGCTGGGGGAGCATTAGTAACAGAGGGGGATTGGTGAGAGAGCTGGGGGGGCATTAGTAACAGAGGGGGATTGGTGAGAGAGCTGGGGGGGCATTAGTAACAGAGGGGGATTGGTGAGAGAGCTGGGGGCATTAGTAACAGAGGGGGGATTGGTGAGAGAGCTGGGGGGCATTAGTAACAGAGGGGGGTATTTGTAAGAGAGCCAGGGTAAATTGCTGAGAAAGCTAGGATTGGTGAGAGAGAGCTAGGTTTTGTTTAATCACAATCGTTAAGACCCTCCATCCTTTAAGATTTTGGCAACACCCACATGTTGCTGTTACGCGCGCCACTGCTCCCTTACTCCCTCATTTGTCCCTCATTCTGAAGTTCAAATGTTGGAAGGTATGATTAAGTCCTGTGTTTTTGCTGCATTTTCTGAAAAGTCCTGCACGCTGTATCTTTGGTGCATTTTATAAAACGCAGGACATAATAGAAGTCTATGGAAAGGCAAGAATAACCGGTATGAAAACAATGGGTACACTGCACTGCACCCACCCTTGGCCAAACCGCAGGAGGGCAATGTGAAAGCACCCTTAGGGCTAGTTTACACTTACTTTAAAACATGGCTTCTGACAGGCTTTGTTTAAAGCTCTCTGAACGCCAGTCAAAGCTCCAGACACTAAATAAAATAGTTAGCTTACAGTCCTGTTTACACCTGCTTTTGCTTTGTGCTTCCATAAGCCTTTGGTGGGGCTTCGATTAGGCTTTAGTGGGGCTTCAATGAGCCTTTGGTGGAGCGTCTATGAGCCTTTAATTGGAGCTTCGATGAGCCTTTGGTGGGGCATCGATAAGCCTTTGGGGCAGCGAAGAGCCTTTGGTGGGGCAGTGATGAGCCTTTGGTGGGGCTTCTATAAGCCTTTGGTGGGGCTTCTATGAGCCTTTGGTGGGGCTTTAATGAGCCTTTGGTGGGGCTTCTATGAGCCTTTGGTGGAGCATCTATGAGCCTTTGGTGGAGCATCTATGAGCCTTTGGTGGAGCGTCTATGAGCCTTTGGTGGGGCGTCGATGAGCCTTTGGTGGGGCATCGATGAGCCTTTGGTGGGGCATCGATGAGCCTTTGGTGGGGCATCGATGAGCCTTTGGTGGGGCTTCTATGAGCCTTTGGTGGGGCTTCTATGAGCCTTTGGTGGGGCTTCTATGAGCCTTTGGTGGGGCGTCGATGAGCCTTTGGTGGGGCATCGATGAGCCTTTGGTGGGGCATCGATGAGCCTTTGGTGGGGCTTCTATGAGCCTTTGGTGGGGCTTCTATAGACCTTTGGTGGAGCATCTATGAGCCTTTGGTGGAGCGTCTATGAGCCTTTGGTGGGGCGTCTATGAGCCTTTGGTGGAGCATCGATGAGGTTTTAGTGGGGCTTCAATGAGCCTTTGGCATAGACTTCTATGGAGGCTTTGAAGATGCTTTGAAGCACCACTAAATCTACATGGGGTGAAATTTTTGAAGCAAAGTAAAGGCAAGGTGTAAACAGGACTGTAAGCTAACAATTTTATTTTTGATCTTTGGTGCGTTTCATAAAACACATGACATAATAGAAGTCTATGGAAAGGCAAAAATAACTGGTATGAAAACCATGGGTACACTGCACTGCACCCACCCTTAATGCCCCGTACACACGATCACTTTTTGTGATGAAAAAAAATGACATTTTTTAAAATGTCATTTAAAATGATGGTGTGTGGCCAAAATGTCATTTTATGTCTTCTGAAAAATGACCAAAAAAAAATTCGAACATGCTTGAATTTTTTATGTCATTTTTTGAAATGTCATTTTTTGTGTCATAAAAAATGATCGTGTGTGGGCAAAACTACGTAAAAAATGACGTTTTAAACCCGCACATGCCCAGAAGCAAGTTAGGAGACGGGAGGTAAAACTACCATTCATAATGGAGTAAGCACATTCATCACGCTGTAACAGACAAAAAAGCAGGAATCGTCTTTTACTAACAAGTAACCAGCTAAAAGCAGCCTCAAGGAGAATAGAACTTCCCCTTTAGAGTGCCATCACTTTGTTCATCATTTTTCAAAAATGATGGTGTGTACGCAACGTCATTTTTGAAAATTAAGTTTGAAAAATGACGTTTTTTTTCATGACAAAAAATTACATTTTTTTTCATCACAAAAAGTGATCGTGTGTACAGGGCATTAGGCTAATGTAGCAGTTGGTCGCTACTAGTAACTAACATCCACCATATCACCCTGCTGCCAGACATCAATCTATCACCTCAGAGACAATGAACAGTAATTTTGCTTTGTTTTGTTTATTAGGGGGGGGTATATCTTGGTTGGGGGGAAGGGGGATATGGGATGCCCATAGCGCATGTTGCTTTGCCATCATATTTTAGTGAACGTTGGCAGGGGCGGACTGACCATTGAGTCACTAGGGCACTGCCCGAGGGCCCCGTGCCACTAGGGGGCCCCATCAGGGATGCCAGGCTCAGTAAAACCAGGGACAGTATGTAAAAATCTATGTTTTTTTACATCTCTCCCTGATATGTCCGAAACCGACATGCTTTTGATGTGAAAATCCAGAGATTTTAGCTGCCCCGCCTCTGCACTGCCTCCTGGCGTGGTGGCCATCTGTAAGCCCAGGGGCCCCATAATCTTCTATTGCCCGGGGGCCCCATGAGTTGTCAGTCCGCCCCTGAACGTTGGTTATTTGGATTAGCCTTGAAGAACTGATGTACTTCTAACATTTTACAGTCTTTTCCCCTGCATATTACCATGCAGACTATTGCTCCTCTGCACTAGCTCCTGAAGACTGTTGCTCCCAGGACTTCTCTCCTCTCATGCACATAACTTGCACTATAAAACTATTAGATTCTGTCCCATCATCTTCATTATGACAAAAGGGACCACTCTGAATAATCCCAGATTGCTGGCTGTAATTAGTTGTAATTGGTGGTACTTGACTGCGTAGATACTAGGCCTGAGGCCTGCAGTACCCCTTCCCGGGGGCCTAGTAGTTTAACAGCTTGTACTGGTTGATGGACTTCTGATCCCAGATAGCCCAACCTGCAAACCCTGTGCCCTCATGTGACATCAATTTGAAACGCTTCACCACAGTCTCTCCTCTGATCCAGGACTCCCCATCAATGGCCGTGTAATGACTAAGTTCCCTCACAGACTCCCTGGCATGCCTCAGCACCCAGCACTCCACTGTGGTACACTGAGTCCATGATGGAGTAATTTATCTGGACATATGTTCCAACAGCCTCCATCCCCTCTACCGGGCTCCTCCGCCCAGCCTAACCCCCCCCCCCACATGGTGGTAGGGCCCCTGCCACTGTCTAGTACTCCATCCTCCACTTCTCCCAGCCGAGAACTGCCCCAGTGGCATGTTACCTCAGCTTATATAGGAGGATCTGAGGATGCCTGACCGAGAAAGAAAAAAGCCAGGCGGGGGGGGGACAATCTGGCGGCAATTGATGGGCACAGTGGCGACAATTGATGGGAGCAGTGATTGATGGGCACAGTGGCGACAATGGCATGGCACAGTGGCGACAATTGCTGGGCACAGTGGCGACAATTGCTGGGCACAGTGGCGACAATGGCATGGCACAGTGGCTGCGTTTGACATGGCACAGTGGCGACAATTGATGGCACAGTGGCTGCGTTTGGCATGGCACAGTGGCGACAATTGATGGCACAGTGGCTGCGTTTGGCATGGCGCAGTAGCGACAATTGATGGGCACAGTGGCGACAGTGGCATGACACAGTGGTGACAATTGATGGCACAGTGGCTGCGTTTGGCATGGCACAGTGGCGACAATTGATGGGCACAGTGGCGACAATGGCATGTCACAGTGGCGACAATGGCATGGCACAGTGACGACAATAGCATGGCACAGTGGCGACAATGGCATGGCACAGTGGCGACAATTGATGGGCACAGTGGCGACAATGGCATGGCACAGTGGCTGCGTTTGACATGGCACAGTGGCGACAATTACTGGCACAGTGGCTGCGTTTGGCATGACACAGTGGCGACAATTGATGGGCACAGTGACAACAATGGCATGGCACAGTGGCTACAATTGATGGGCACAGTGGCAACAATTGATGGGCACAGTGGCGACAATGGCATGAGACAGTGGCGACAATTGATGTCATGGCACAGTGGCGACAATTACTGGCACAGTGGCTGTGTTTGGCATGGCACAGTGGCGACAATTGATGGGCACAGTAGCAACAATGGCATGAGACAGTGGCAACAATTGATGGCACAGTGGCTGCGTTTGGCATGGCACAGTGGCGACAATTGATGGGCACAGTGGCGACAATGGCATGAGACAGTGGCGACAATTGATGGCACAGTGGCTGCGTTTGGCATGGCACATTGATAGGTTCCCCCGTGTGAACGTGGCCTACGTGAAAAAAAATGGGCGTTGCCATTACCGACCTTTACCTTGGAAACGGCTATTTGTTGAGTTGTCATGCTGAGCAATAAGCTTCAATACATTCTGAGTCATTGACTGGAGCAAGTCTGCAGATCTGACATCACTGTTGTAATCTACCTCCAGGTCAGTGATTCAGATTTGGATTCAGAGTGGATTTATGAAGGGAGTAGAGATTGTTCACTTTGCAAAGGAAATATTTACTTGACTTTGTGAATAACGTGAAGGTGTGCAAGACATTCAGTCATAAGCAACGGAGATTAAGAAATCTGGATTTAGGTTACATATGATTGGACGATTGAAGTGAACACTGCCTTGTCTTATTTAATTAGTTAAAGCGGAGTTCCACCCTTAAAATCACTTTTTTCATTACATCCAGCATACTGGCGTCAGCGCCAGTATGCTGTTTTTTTTTTTTAATGCTCGTACTTACTGTATATCACAACATTGAATTCCAGGCGCACCGCGGAGTGTCGCCGCTATAAGGCGTCACGCCTTCCGGAAACAGCCGATTAGCATTCGGCGCCTGCGCATAGACCCAGGAGCTGACTGCGCAGGCGCCGAAAATAGCCGGTCCTAGTTCGGGTTTTTTCGGAGGGCGTGACGCGCTATATACGGCGCCTGCGCAGTCAGCTCCTGGGTCTGTGCGCAGGCGCCGAGTAAAAGCCGAATGCTAATCGGCTGTTTCCGGAAGGCGTGACGCCTTATAGCGGCGACACTCCGCGGTGCGCCTGGAATTCAATGTTGTGATATACAGTAAGTACGCCAGTATGCTGGATGTAATGAAAAAAGTGATTTTAAGGGTGGAACTCCGCTTTAACTGAGCTTTCATTTTCTTAATTGTCTTTGGAAAAATAGCCTCAAAGTATTGAAAGTGATTGTGATTTTTTCCTATAAGGATAACAAACATTTTATACTTACTGGCCCTGTGCAGTGGATTTGCACAGAGCAGCCCCGATCCTCTTCTTCTCGGGTACCTCTTCGATTGGCTAGCTGACTTTGATTGACAGTAGCTGCTCACCAAGATATCGTAAGGGATTGTTTCCAGCCCTTGTTAATGTATTTAGACCCCTTTCACACTGGAGTGTTTTGCAGGCGCTATAGCGTTAAAAATAGCGCCTGCAAAACGCCCTTAAACAGCTGCAACATTCATTCCAGTGTGAAAGCCTGAGGGCTTTCACACTGGAGTGGTGCGCTAGCAGGACGGTAAAAAAAGTCGCGCTAGCCGCGTCTTTGGAACGTTTACCGCTCCTTCACCGCTGCTGCCCATTACAATTAATGGGACAGCGTTGCTATACCGCTGGCAATGCACTGCTGCAGCAACGTATTGCGGGCTGTTTTAATCCTTTCTCGGCCGCTAGCGGTGGGTAAAACCGCCCTGCTAGCAGCCAATATGCGCCACAAATCCGCACAGATTTACTGCCGACGCTATGGGCGGCTCAGTGTGAAAGAGGTTTTAATGAGGCCCTCCATATGGAGTAGTTATTCTTAAGAAAAATCCTTCATATCCTGAATCCTATAGACATATTTCTTTACTATCTACAGATGTTACAATTATTTCCAAAGTACTTTCTGCTAGATTAAATAAGGTTATTAACCACTTTAGCATGGAAGGATTTGCCCCCTTAATGACCGAGCTATTTTTTGCGTTTAGGCACTGCGTCGCTTAAACTGACAATTGCGCGGCCGTTACTCTGCTTTAGCTAGGGTAGGGAAAGGCTGCCGCTGCTTTCAGGGACAGATTTAGATAGGATTGTCCTGCTTCAGAAATCGAATTACAATACTCAGTAATAGATCTACATAGCATTAGCTAAATTAGGGAAAGGTTCCTGATTGTGCTTATAGGGAGAGAATTAGATAGGAGTCAGTCCTACTTCACAAATCTAATAGCAGCAGCACTGCATATGTTCCTGTCATATACTCTGCATATTGCACCAGCACTGCATATGTTCCTGTCATATACTCTGAATATTGCACCAGCACTGCATATGTTCCTGTCATATACTCTGAATATTGCACCAGCACTGCATATGTTCCTGTCAGATACTCTGCATATTGCACCAGCATTGCATATGTTCCTGTCAGATACTCTGCACATTGCACCAGCACTGCATATGTTCCTGTAACATACTCTGCATTAGCTACTGTAAGGAAAGGTTCCTGATTGTGCTTATAGGGAGAGAATTAGTAAGGCGTCAGTCCTACTTCACAAATCTAATTGCACCAGAATAGTGTCCCATCATTGGTATCATTGGCAGGAATAGTGTCCCATCATTTGTGTCAGTGGGAGAAATAGTGCCCCATCATTGGTATCAGTGGGAGGAACAGTGTCCCATCATTGGTATCATTGTCAGGAATAGTGTCCCACCATTAGTTTCAGTGGGAGAAATAGTGCCGCATCATTGGTATCAGTGGGAGGAATAGTGTCCTATCATTGACAGGAATAGTGTCCCATCATTTGTGTCAGTGGGAGAAATAGTGCCCCATTATTGGGAGGAATAGTGTCCCATCATTTGTGTCAGTGGGATAAATAGTGCCGCATCATTGGTATCAGTGGGAGGAATAGTCTCCCATCATTGAGTTTTGCTGGTTTTCTGGACTTGGTATTAACTAGGAGAAATATATGCTATTCCCTTTGGACTTCCTGATGGATCCTTTACCACCGTTGCTGTAGGTCCACTAATTGCATATCCCTGACCTACAAGTGTCTCATTTTAGGGTATAATTATCTCTCCTTCTCTGCAGTCGTATATTTCAGATAATATAGTTCCATTACTCTCTAGATTTCAAACCCAAAGTAAAATCTGCAATAAGTTGTCCTTATCGGTAGTAGGCCGTTTTTATTTCCTGATAGATGATATGGATGGCTCAGCATTTGTATCTTTTACATAATGCTCCTATTTGGCTAACCCTATAGATTTTTACTAAGATCAACAGTATATTCAGGTACTTAAAGCGGATCTCCACCCTAAAGTGAAGATCCGCTGATCGGAACCCTCCCCCCCTCCGGTGTCACATTTGACACCTTTCAGGGGGGAGGGGGGTGCATACCGGTCTAAAGACCGGTATCTTCACCCACTTCCGGCCCGCAGTCTCGGGCAAAAGACGGGTTTTTCCTGTCGTGTGCTGGGACCTCTCGGCTCCCAGCACACAGCTGGAGCCAATCGGCGGGCGCAGCGGGACTCGCGCATGCGCCGTAGGGAACCGGGCAGTGAAGCCGGAGCGCTTCACTTCCTGGTTCCCTCACCGTGGATGGAGGGGGAACAGCAGAGAGACGAGCGAACGCTCGTCCTCTGCTGCGGATGCCGCTGGACTCCAGGACAGGTAAGTGTCCTATTATTAAAAGTCAGCAGCTGCAGTATTTGTAGCTGCTGGCTTTTAAAAAATGTAATGGGCCATCCGCTTTAATATGGCGAAACAGACTCCTCAAATAAAACTGTGGGTTCTACAACACCATGCTACACTATAACCATGTGATTTTTTTTAGCATTTTCTTTACACAAATAGAGATTTATTTTGGTGGTATTTAATCAGTTCTGTTTTTTTTTTTTTTCTATAAAAACAAAAATTTTTTTTTTTTTAATCATTTTTTTTTCTTAGTTTCTGTCAGTACATTTAGTAAATAAGTAATTTTTCTCCTTCACTGATGGGCGCTGATGAGGCGGCACTGATGAGGTGGTACTTATTAGCACTGATGGGAACTGATAGGTGGCTATTGTGGGCACAGATAGGCAGCACAGATGGGAATCAATGGGTGGCATTGATGGGCGGCACTAATGGCCAGCACTGACTGGCATCACTAATGGCCACTGTTTGCTGGCATTATTTATTCGGAAGGAGTCAGGTGATCAGGGTTCTTGTTGCTCGGCCTGAGGCCTGATGCCTATCCAGGAGTCATGCTGGCTACTTGGTCTAAGTAAGGTCTATCCAGTAGTTCAGGGTTCCAGAAAAGTAGGAGCAACAAAGGTTAAGCCCGAAGGG
This sequence comes from Rana kukunoris, assembly GCA_029574335.1. Lineage (NCBI taxonomy): Eukaryota > Metazoa > Chordata > Amphibia > Anura > Ranidae > Rana > Rana kukunoris. The sequence continues at coordinate 83,170,233 of CM056060.1, forward strand.
GAGCCCGTGTGTGTAAGCAGCCTGAGGGGAGCCCGATCGTTGCCGGGGGGTAAGGGAGAAGCAGTTGCCACAAAGGGAGGACCACTCCTGTTACCACAGGCAAGTTTGGAAGGGATGAAGTTCTGAAGGAGTACCAGAGCAGACGCTTCACTAGCCGGGGACGATGAAGTAAGTGGGAAAGCTTCAGTGGAGACTCGACCAGAAATACAGCGGGTAGCTGTAAGTAAAGCATGAAGATGAGTACAGCGATTAGCTGTGGATGAAGCTTGAGGGATCCAGCAGGTAGCTTAGAGTCCAAGAAGTCTAGTGAGAGATGGTGAACTGAGCTTAAAGGAGTTGTAAAATAAAACATTTTTTTTGCTGAAATGACTGTTTACAGGTGTAGCGCTACCCCCAAAGGAGCCGCTGATTGATTGTTGGGATCGGCACATTAGATTACCCCAGCGTTGTCTAGGGGTGTGATGCAGGAACAAAGTAGTGAGCGGAGGTCCAGACAGTCAATAAAGGTTTTTCTAATGCTTGATTTCCAGGCCAACACAGGCAACATCAACTTCAGGTTGATGAAAGAAGAGGAGAACTTGCGGAACTTGCGGTGTCAGGCCTGGATATGAACAGGGCAGTCCTGCCCTCAGTAGTACCAATTTGTAAACTCGTCGCCACTCCTGCCTGAGTGGGTGAAGTGCCCACGGACAGGTCTCTAGCACGAGCCTAGCAGCCGAGGTGTCACTTTAGATTTCTGGGAGGAACAGATCTTTCACACACAGACCCGGCTCTAGAGCCTCTGCCACAGGCCAATTACTTTAGATGAGATTAGGTGGATGAACAGAGCGAATCCTCCCAGTAGACTCCAGCACAGGTCACCGGGAGACAGTAAAGCGTACCTGTCAGAATCCTGGTCACCAGATCCCCGATTGGTTCGTTGGGGCCCTTTTGGACACCCTGCCTCCGGGTTCCCCTCAAGCCGATCCCCCAATCGCACGGCACCCAGCCCTGGATCCTTTCAATTGGACTGGTAACCCAGTGAGTCACTGGGGTCCCCTTTCACCTCAGGTTGAGGCTCGGTGAAGCCAGTAAGCTTGGCCAGGTGGGCCACGCCGGCGGGGTCCATGGATGCGCGCACCCTAAAGGTGGATGCCGCTCTGCCAGGCTCATGTCCAATATCTATTATATTGTCTGGTGGCGTAGGATCAGCGGGATAGCGCAGGCACCCAAGATAAAATGGGAAGGAGACGTGGGCCCCATAGAGGATACAGAGTGGGATGAGATACTAGAGGGAATCAAGAACACGTCCCCTAAATTATCAGACAGGTTGACACAACTGTACACCTTACACCAAGCATACATTACACCCCAGAGGCTGGTGAAGTTTCAGCCCACAAGGAGCCCACTATGTCCCATGTGTACAGTAGAAGAGGGCACATTTTATCATCTGCTCTGGCATTGCCCCGATGTACAGGCATACTGGCTGCAGGTGACGCAATTTCTGCATGACAACATGGCAACCCCGGTGGGCATGGACCCCAAGCTGTGCCACCTGGGATTACTCCCAGATGTGGATACAGAAAAGTACCTAGCAATTTTTATTTATATATGAATCGCTTTTTTTGGCCTGAATGGTGGTGGCAAAGGCCTGGATGCGGCCAAGGGCTCCGACACTGGAGGACTGGAAGAGGGAGTTAAATGCCATCCTCCCGTACAGGAAAATGATATATATTCATAGGGGGAGATGGCAAAAATTTGCCAGTGTATGGGACAGATGGCTGGGGGGTGGTGAAACGTGCGCGAGCTGAACCAATCTATCTTAAAGAAACGCACAAGCTGGGGCGGGAGGGGATGGGGAGAGTTACTTAGATGCATAAAGTGGGCTTGCCAACTGAAGTGTATTTATGTTGTATAGGGGTGATGATGTGCCTAGTCGCTTACGCCTTAATATACACCAAGTGAATGGAATTTATTGGATATGTGTAGTAGTACCTGCTGTACCGTTCAACCTTAGGGCTATGTTGGCCCCTTAACGTTTATATTTGTATGTATTCTTTTTACATCTCAATGAAATTGAACTTTCATGGTTAAAAAAAAAAAAGGTGGATGCCGCACCTGGAACCGGGACCCCGTGAAGATTTTAGAACACATGACACCCGTCACAGATATACCCCAACCCAAGAAGATGGGGATGGCGTCATTCTCTCTCCCCAGCACATCAAGCTGTTGAGGTTTAAACAGATTTGACCCGCGGCACCCTTGAAGATACCCTTTGAATGGAAACATCTTTCTGGAGAGCCACTTTCTTTGTTAAGTAAGTAGGAACTATCCTAGCATGCATCTATCTCTTTTTGATACATACCTGCTCCCCCTCTCTTCAAACTTGCGGGCTAATCTTGCAATATACCTTTCTTTAGACACAATATGATGCCATTAACAAAGGAATCCTGTTCCTAGTCTCTGATGAGACAAGTTTGGCGACCCATCTTTGATTGGAGAGACGGTTTGGCTCGGGGTCTTCTTGGCAGCATGGTGGTTGCTGGGGAATGGAATGGATGCACACTTACAGGCATTTGACTAAGTGAGTTATGTTTGTGCTTCTTTTGTGAATATGTTTATATCATTGGATATGATTAGTTCCTTGTTTCTATTATATTAAATTAATTTGTCTTTATCTAGATATTAAAGACACAATATGTCTTTAATATCTGATGAAGATCAAATTGTAAAATGTTTGAAACGCATCGGTTAGCCACCCTTTCACTCCACCTCTGGTGGGGAATTTGGAGATGTGGCACTGTCTTTTTGTCATGCATATGTCTGTTACCCTTTTTATGATATAATACTGTACTTTTTGTAATTTTCTACTTTTGTATAATAAATTAATTTTTATATATTTTTTTTTTATTCTTTTTTGTTGCCTACATAATCCCAACCCTAGAGGTTTTCACACTTCAAAGAGACATAATAGTTAACTGATTCCTTTTAAAAATGATTAAAATAGATAAAAATCAATCATATAATGTGCCTGCAGTTTCAGTTTCGTTTTTCATCTAGTTTCATGCTTCTGTGAAGGACAGAGACACAGAGCCAATACAGGGCAGTGTTTGTTTTTAAAATGAAACTGCTGGTTCTGAGGGGTTTTGGACACAAAGTAATCACACCTTCTTGATTAGAGACCACAGAGAGAAGCCCCCAGTACTTTTTTTCATAAGGAAACAGACAACCAGAAAGTGTGCAGAACAGAGAAGGATTACAGGAAAAAGAAAAACGAACAATGAGGACATGAAACCAGGACTGCATTAGGGTAAACAAAAAAAAATCCTTTAGTGACCCTTGTAAAGGTTTGTTTTGTATTCTCTAAATAGGTTCCTTCAAACTAGTGCATTGTTGGTTCACTTACCTTTTCCTTCAATTTCCCTTCTAAATGTTTATTTTCTTTGTTTTCTTTGTCTGAATTTCTCACTTCCTGTTCCTCCTGAGTAAGGTGTTCAGTAAGCTGTTCTAAATGACTTCCCACTGCTCGGATGATGGTGGAAATCTTACTGAGGAGAAACAGGATGTGAGAAATTCAAACAAAGAAAAAAAAAACTATTAGAAGGGAAATCGAAGGAAAAGGTAAGTGAAACAACAATGCACTAGCTTAAAGGAACCTATTTAGAAAATAAAAGACGAACCTTTACAACCCCTTTAAGGATCTACAGTGAAATATTGTAAGTTAAGCTGGAAGATCTCAGTAGGATACTGTGAGAGAAGTTGTTGCTATAGGAGACAGCAGTTGCTACATGATACAGATGCAGCGCTACCCCATTCAGGAGCCCCTGAGTATAAGTGGGATCGGCGTGTTGCGTTACCTTGCAGGTGTCTAGGGGTGATATTTGTGAGTTGAAGTAGAGAGCGAATGTCCAGTCTTTAGTTGGGTTTTCTTCAATGCTTTATTCCAAGGCCCAACATGGCCAACATCAACATGGTACGGGACAGGAAAGGATGATGAGCAGAGAGATAGCTTGAGTATCAGGCCTTGGATATAGAAGAGTGAGAGAGAGAGCAACACTGCTCTTAGCAGTGATGAACTCCGTTCGTCACCACTCCAGTTGGAATGGATAAAGTGCCCTCGGACAGACCCCTGCCACAGGCCGGGCAGCCGGAACGTCACTTGCTAATACTGGGAGGACCAGGCCTCTGCCACAGGCCTATTACTTGAATGAGCGTGACTTGAAATGAGCAAGTCCTCCCAATGAATTTAGTCAGAGTCACTGGATCCCCGATGGTTCGTTCAAGCCCTATTGGATCACCTGCCTCCGGGTTCCCCCCAAGCCGATCCCCCACTGTACAGCTCCCAGCTTGGGATCCCTTTTAGGAAAGGCCGGGGACCCAGCAGCTACTGGGATCCCTCTCTAGGTCAGGATGTAGCTCCGCATGGTGCGCAACTTTGGCCAGGTAGGCCACAGCTGCGGGGTCCATGGATGTCGCACACCCTGAAGGTGGATGCCGCACCTGGAACTTGGACCCCGCAGAAAGAAAAAAAACGGCCGTGGGGCCAAGGCGGCTGCCTCAGATATAGCCTCCCTCAGCATGCCTTAGCAAGGGAACCAACCCCTCTGATTGGCTGCTGAGGAAAACGAGTCTGCCAGAACCCCTCTAGCGCCAGCTGTCGCCCAGGGGTGGGAACACACCCCTGGAGCGCAGACCGACCCACAGGACAGTTCTGGGAATGACAGCAGCCTGAATTTGACACATTGTGAATGGGAGCCACATAACTCTTCCATTCCCCACTAACTTTAGCGTAAGACCCCTACAGAAAGTAAGGGGGCGCTACACAGATTTCTGCATTCAGCTTAAAGTTCGATTTTTGCCTAATTGCTATTGCATTTGCAAGGGTGTCCTGTTAAGTTTTAACTGTTATCTGGGGCTCTGTTAACCACTTTCTTTCAAACATTTTTTGTTTCTTTAGCAAAATAAAAAACCCAAAGGTGATTAAAGGGGTTGTAGAGGTAAAAAATAAAAATAAATCCCTAAATAGCTTCCTTTACCTTAATGTAGTCCTCCTTCACTTACCTCATCCTTCCATTTTGCTTTTAAATGTCCTTATTTCTTCTGAGAAATCCTCACTTCCTGCTCTCCTGTCTGTAACTACACGCAGTAATGCAAGGCTTTCCCCTGGTGTGGAGAAAGCCTCTTGAGGGGGCGAGCAGGCAAATCAGGACACTCTCTATTTTTCAGATAGAGAACGGAGCTGTGTGTTAGTGGGCGTCCTGACACTCCTGCTCGCCCCCTCCCCCCTTAAGAGGCTTTCTCCACACCAGGGAGAAAGCCTCGCATTACTGTGTGTAGCTACAGACAGAAGAACAGGAAGTGAGGATTTCTCAGGAGAAATAAGGACATTTTAAAAGCAAAATGGAAGGATGAGGTAAGTGAAGGAGGACTGCACTAAGGTAAAGGAAGCTATTTAGGTAAAAAAAAATTTACCTTTACAACCCCTTTAAGTACCACCAAAAGAAAGCTCTATTTGTGTGAAGAAAATGATAAAAATGTTGCTTGGGTACAGTGTAGCATGACCGCACATTTGTCATTCAAAGTTCAAGAGCGCTGAAAGCTGAAAATTGGCCTGGTCAGGAACGGAGTGTAAGTGCCCTGTAGGCAAGTGGTGAACGTGTTGTTATATATAATATATGTATATATGTATTTTAGGTCATATATGAGCTCTGTGGCTGTCCACAAACAGTGGTTTGCTGATTTGGCCCTATATTTTGTCTACTGTGGAATCCGGATGAGGAAGTGGATTGGCAGTCCTTTTTTTCAGTGTTAAATGACAAATATAGAAATTATCCTTTGCTAAATCTTCCATTTGCCACTGATATATCTAAAACGTTCACTTTAAATAGACCTTTAGGTGATTGCTGTAAATTCAGACTCTCAGGATATTTGATAATGACAGGTGGAATTTCCTAATTAGTCATTAGTAATGGGTGCATTATACCCGGATGAAAGAAGATAAACAATTGGGATTGTTGGAGGAGTTTAATAAGCGGTCTTGGGCTTTCCATATGAAAATCCCATGATTAGCCTAGGCATGGTGTAATAACTGACATGGCGGTTCCTCTTCCTCTTTTACTACAAAGGCGTGCTGTACATGTCATTACAGATGGAAATACATTCTATTGCGTAGAATCGTTTACTTCACTTCCTTATTGCTAAGAAGCTTTATCAGCTTATTTAGACTTGGTGACATGACTGCACAAGGGGAATATTTGCACACTTAGGAAGTTCCATGAGTTTTAGAAACAAATGAATGTTGTAGACAATCAGGGGAATTCACATAGACTGGTGCTAAATGTTAATTAAAACTGATTCTATCTATGACAAGTCACAAATTTACATACACATCTCTGTGAATATGTCCGAAACTCACAGAAAAGGTGCCAAAACTCAAAACAAACCCCTTCATGACAGAAGAATAAATCAAATATAGCTGGGACCCCAAAGGTAACCCAGAAATAATTTGGAAGAAGGGGGGGTGGGCGGGTGGACTATAGCGGTACTGCGTACAAGAAGGTACAAGGGAACATGGACTGAGGTAAAAAAATTACATTTGTTTATTATAATGAACAAGTAGGACACACGTTATTAGATCATAAAAAACAAACAAACAAAAACAATATTAAAAGCGTGACACAGTGCATGCCAAACCAGGTCACCGAGGTGTTAAATCAACCCTAGACAAGGGGGAGCGGTGAAGAGGGTGTGGTCATGCCCGTTGAATCTCAATCTCGACTAGTTTCGCAACATTAGTTGCTTCATCAGGAGAGGTAGTCTAAAAACATAATACAGTAATTATAATCACAAAATCCATACATAAGGGTAAATATGCATGATAGTGTATCACAATATTACTATACAAGTATTGGTTTTATACAACATAAACATTGGGGATTCTAAGGATGCCAAGTGGCTTACCTGCACTGTTTAAAGGAGACCACCGAAAGCTATGAACCGCTGTTGGAGGAAGGTAGCCTCTCAAGAACGAATAGAAAGTAGAGGGAGCCACAATAAGGGCTATCCTAAAAAAAGCTATGTATAAAGATGGATGTCAAGTAGGATTAGTTGCATTGACTACCATAGGAAGAGAAAGGAGGGGGTGGGGATGGTGGTGATGGTGAGTGCTCAATAAAAAACTAATCAAAAAGAGTGTGAGACTAAGTGCAAAAAACAACAAGGAAGGAAAGAGAAGCGGAGGGTGGGGGGGGGAAAGGGGGGGGGGAAGGAGGAAGGAAAAATGAATGAGGGGAGGGGGCAAACAGGTAATGGGGGAGGGAAGGGGGGGGGAGGAAAAGGTGACAGAGGATGAAACAAATCCTAATGCCTGAGCACAATTTTGCAACTTTGTTATGTGTTAGTAAAACTGTACATATCGCATCTGCTTTGTGTATCCAGGTGAAATGCACCTTGTTTTTTTTTTTATCGTGTCAAATTGGACTTTCTTTTGGTGGTAAATGGTAATGAACATCTCCTATTTTTTTTTCTATTATCAAATAAAAACTTTTCCAAAATAGTAAAAAAAAAAAAATATTTTTAAGTTTACCCCTTTATGACCAGGCCATTTATAGCACTACTTTTTTTACACAAATAGTGCGACCCGGAGAAGAGCAAATAGACGCAGGGTCAGCATGACTAACGAAGTAAATGGTCTCAGAAGGGTTAAGAAATAAGTAGTCAGTGGGGTAGGGGCATAGCTTACCTGATTGGTGTATTAGGGGTCGAGGGGGGGGGGGGGGGCGCAAGGTTTTTTGTCTGTGCAAGGGCTGATGGGTAATCATTTTGTTTTGTTTTGCCCAGGCCAATTTTCAGCTTTCAGCGCTGTTGCATTTTGAATGACAATGGCGCAGTCATGCTATACTGTACCCATATGACATTTTTATAATTTTTTCATAAAAATATAGCTTTTAATTTTTTTTAAATATAACAAACAAAAAAGACCAAACATTTTGATAAAAAAACAGTTTTCATAGTTATAACATGTTATAACATTTTGCAAACAGGTAATTTTTCTCCTTCATCGATTTGTGTTGATGAGGCTGCACTGGTGAGGCGGCACTTATGGAGGCTGCACTGATGGGCACTGGTAGATGACACTGATAGGAAGCACTATTGCCCCGTACACATGAGCGGGTTTCCCATCGGAAAAAATATGGATGTTTTTTCCGACAGAATTCTGCTCAAGCCTGCCTTGCATAAACACGGTCACACAAATGTTCTGTAAACTTTTGACTGCCAAGAACGTGGTGACGTAAAAGACTACATCGAGCCGAGAAAATGAAGTTCTATGCTTCTGAGCGTATATGTCAATTTGTTTCTGAGCATGCGTCGTCATTTTGCGCATCGGAATTTGTACACACGATAGGAAATTCCGATCTTATTTTTTACTGACGGAAAAAAAGAGAACCTGCTCTCTATCTTTTTCCAGCAGTTTTTCCGTTGGAAAAAGTCTGATGGAGCATACACACGATTCTCGACCAAAAGCTCTCATCTGACTTTTTCCAACGGGAAAACCGATCGTGTATACGGGGCATAACAGGCAGCACTGATAGGTGGCACTGTTGGTGTCACTGATTAGCAGCACTGATAGGTGGCACTGGTGGTCACTGATAGGTACTGCTTAGCAGTGCTGATATGCACTAGTAGGTGGCACTGGTGGGTACTAGTATGTAGCACTGCTTGGCAGCAGTGGGCCTGTAGTGTGTGGGACCGATGTCTCGTTTACTTCAGACAGCAATCAACTTTTTTCTCCTCACGCTGATAGCGGATTACCGCCTCTGTTTTCATCACGTGATGAGCTGTCATTGGCTGACAGCTGATCATGTGGTAAGGGGGAATTTAGGCCCATGTTGTAGCCGTCTTTTGGTTATAGTGCGGGTGGGAGGTTAAAAACAAATTATACAGCTTTCTTTGTTCTTTAAATGAGAAGTACAGCCAAAGCTCATGTGGCTGTAGTTCTGTGTGTCACAGGAGTGCAGTTCGTTCTGGATGCTGACCTCACAGAGCTGGTCCAGACTGATGCTAAATCCACTTAGAGAAGTATGATTCTTAAAAAAAAAAAAAAACTAAACCCCATACTTCTCTTTTAAAATAAAAAAGATCTTGCACTTACCAGCTCTGTACTTTGAGATTGCACAATGTGGTCCCACCGCCTCTTTGGCTGTCCCGTGCCAGTGGTGTCTTTTCCTTGTCCTCTGGGCACCCCCATAGCAAACTAGGTGCTAAGGGGGCTCCTGTTCACGCACATTCCTGAGCAGGGCTGAGTGTTTTCTTAGTCACACACAGGGGCTGATTTACTATGCCTTTGCGCCATGATTCATGGCGCATCGACGGGCGCAACGACCGTTATGACATTTACTAAAGGAATGCGCTGGCAATGCAGCGCAATTCCTTATTTACTATAATGCCGAATGCGCCCAGGAGGGGGCGCACAGTGCGCCCCTATGGTCCTGGCGCACGGCATCTATAAATGTTAAATAAAAGGGTTTTGGGTGAGTTTATTATGGGGGCATGTGGGATGATGTGGTGAAGTGTAGTGACATGTATTTGTGTAACATTTACGGTCTGAATTGAAAGTGAAAATTACTTTTGTAAAAACCAGCCGCTGCACCTTCTATTACATTTAAACCTGCGGGAGGTTTATTTGTGTATTGCGCATGCATGAGAGGCATTTTCGGCCATTCAGGTGCGCCTCTTCACTACGCCCGCAAAATATTGGTAAATATCAAGCGGCGTAGCTGCTTTTGCGTGGCTTGAAGCGGTGCACCTGAATGGCAGAATATTTTATAGGTTACGCTGACCACGAAGGGAAACTCTGCGCCAAATAAAAAAAAACGGTGTGGGTTCCCCTTCGGCAGCATACCAGGCCCTTAGGTTTGGTATGGATTGTAAGCGGAAACACCTATGCCGAAAAAACGGCGTGGGGGTTCCTTCAAAATTCATACCAAACCCTTATCCAAGCACGCCGCCTGGTCGGACAGGAATAGGGGTAGGGACGAGCGATCCCCCCCACTCCTGAGCCATACCAGGCCACATGCCCTCAACATGGGGGGTGGGTGTTTTGGGGCAGGCGCCCGGTCTTCTCCGCTGTCTTCTGCTGGGGGGCGGGGGAGCTGGACTTCACACTGTATTCTGCCGGGGCCCCCTTCCCCTTTCTTCTTTAAGCTCTTTTACAAAGGGGGTGCGCCTGGTCTTCTCCGCTGTCTTCTGCTGGGGGGATTTGGACTTTATGCTGTCTTCTGCCGTGGCCCCTTTCCCCGTTCTTCTTTAACCACTTAATCACCAGGCCTATTTTGGCACTTCTCTCCTTCATGTAAAAATCAAAATTTTTTTGCTAGAAAATTAATCAGAACCCCCAAACATTATATATATTTTTTTAGCAGACACCCTAGGGAATAAAATGGCGGTCATTGCAACTTTTTTTCTTGCACAGTATTTGCGCAATAATGTTTCAAACGCCTTTTTTTAGGGAAAAAAACTGTTTCATGAATTAAAAAATAACAAAACAGTAAAGTTAGCCCAAATTTTTGTATAATGTGAAAGACGATGTTACGCCGAGTAAATAAATACCAAACATGTGACGCTTTAAAATTGCGCACAGTCATGGAATGGCGCCAAACTTCGGTACTTAAAAATCTCCATATGTGACGCTTTAAAAATGTCTACAGGTTACTATCTTTGAGTTACAGAGGAGGTCTAGTGCTAGAATTGTTGCTGGCACTCTAACGCACGCGATGATACCTCACATGTGGGGTTTGAACGGTGTTTACATATGTGGGCGGGACTTGCATGCGTTTTCGCTTCTGCATGCGATCGACCGGCACAGGGGCGTTTTAATTTTTTTATTATTATTATTTTTTCACTTAATTTTTTTATTTTTACACTTTTTTTTACATTTTTTTTTTCGATCACTTTTATTCCTATTACAAGGAATGTAAACATCCCTTGTAATAGGAATCACGGTGACAGGTCCTCTTTATGGAGAGGCGATATCTGAATGATGCCTGTGGCTGCAGGCATCATTGAAATATCACTGCACAAAGTGGAGGACGTCCATGGACGTCCTAAGGTGAGCAAGTGGTTAAGCTCTTTAACAAAGGGGGGGGGGGGGGGGGGTGCAGCCGGTCTTCTCTGCCGTTGACTTCACCGCTGTATTCTGCGGGGGGCAGTTTTAAATGACTTTTTTTTCCTTCAGAGTGTCATTTTGTGCAGAGACAGTTCTAACAACGGGAAACATGCGCTTATTTACAGGCATATTATACACCCCCCAGGTACGAAATTAAAAAGAATATTTCACTTTTATTGTTTCACTTTAAGCATTATTAAATTCACTGCTCCTGAAAAAAACGCATTGATACATGTCCCCTGGGGCAGGACTCAGGTCTCCAAACACTTTTTATGTCAAAAACTAGCATAATAACCTTTAAAATAAACACTTTTGATTTCTCCCATAGACTTCTAAAGGGAGTTTGGCGGCTTTACATATTTATTATTGCATTGCGCCCCCTGCTGCGAAGGTTCATACGCTCAATTAATGATTTATCCGGCACACCAATTAAGCCATTAACCGGCGCAGTGCATTGTTTATAGTAAATCAGCCCCACAGTGTCAGTAAGCTTAACAGGCGTTTGACTGACAACAGCTGCATCCTATGGCTACTGCTGTCCTCAGAAGTGAGGGGAGCAGTGCTTTAGCCGTAATAGAGCTGAATTGGTGAGAGGAGTCAGGTAAGTGCTTAGGGATGGGGGTGGGTAGAACAGGTAGTGAGGCATTCTTTACCTTAATGCAGAGATTACATAGGGTAAAAAACATTTTGAATTTAACGAGTCACTTTAGGGTATGCACTTTAGGGTATGTCACTTTAGGGTGTGATATCAGGGGAATTAAATAAAGTGTGACAGAATCAGTGGCATCACAGACAGGACTAGTGGTTTCAGTGAAAGGAAGACACCGCCACAACCAGATACTGTAGTTGGAAACTCACCAGAGCGTAGGACCTCACAGTCTCGTAGAGGTCAACATGTATTCATAGCTCCAAACCACCAGATGTTAAGATTTCTAGGCCTTTCTTTAGTTTCAAATGGTAATTAATACCAACACTTGCCTAAAAAGAATAAAGAAAATAAACTCAGACAGTGCAATAACATTTTATTAAAACCACATTCCATAATACCTAAAAGTATATGTATGCTTCCCACTTTAGTGAATCTTCAATCTGTGTAAGTGAGTTTATTTTCCCATTGTTTTTATGATATTTGACTCCTGGAGCATTTCCTTTGGGGGGTTATAAATTTTTTTGTTGTGTTTTTTTTTTTCTTTGTTTTTTTTTTTACATAGGTCCAGTTATCCCTACATTCTGTTTCTCCACAGGCCAGGAGGGTTCTGACTACCCATCGGGTGGCTATGTCTATGTTGCAGTGCTTGATTTATGTAAGTGTGGTGGGATGATGGCAGGGATTGTAGATGGCTGGGCATGTCATATATCTGTGTTTTTTTTTCTCTCACTAATATGTGACAAAACAGTATGTCATGAAGATCCTGCCAGGAACAGGCGCCTCAGACTCTTCGGTTCCCAGTTGCGGGTGCAGCCGCGCCTCTGTTGCGCCTCTGTTGGCGTCAGGCGGGCTATTTAAGCCTGCCTGTCACATGCAGTCTTCGCTGTCTGCTCTACAGCCTTGTGTGCCACTAAACCTGATCTGAGACTATTACCTGAATTAAGACCCAGCTTACCTTTGACCATCCAGTTTTCTGCCTGCATCTGACCTCGGACCGTTTGTGACTCCTCTTTGCCTGTACCTTTGCTGTCCGCCTGATATCCGACCTGGCCTGTCTGACTACACCTGTGTTGGTCCGATCTGTTCCTGTTTCCGATCCAGCCTGCTAAGCGATCCAGTCTGCTAAGCTGTTCCAGTCTGCTAAACTGATCCAGTCTGCTAAGCTGTTCCAGTCTGCTAAGCTGTTCCAGCCTGCTAAGCTGATCCAGTCTGCTAAGCTGATCCAGTCTGCTAAGCTGTTCCAGTCTGCTAAGCTGTTCCAGTCTGCTAAACTGATCCAGTCTGCTAAGCTGATCCAGTCTGCTAAGCTGTTCCAGTCTGATAAGCTGATCCAGTCTGCTAAGCTGATCCAGTCTGCTAAGCTGATCCAGTCTGATAAGCTGATCCAGTCTGATAAGCTGTTCCAGTCTGCTAAGCTGTTCCAGTCTGCTAAGCTGTTCCAGCCTGCTAAGCTGATCCAGTCTGCTAAGCTGATCCAGTCTGCTAAGCTGTTCCAGTCTGCTAAACTGATCCAGTCTGCTAAGCTGTTCCAGCCTGCTAAGCTGATCCAGCCTGCTAAGCTGTTCCAGTCTGCTAAGCTGATCCAGTCTGCTAAGCTGTTCCAGTCTGCTAAGCTGTTCCAGTCTGCTAAACTGATCCAGTCTGCTAAGCTGATCCAGTCTGCTAAGCTGTTCCAGTCTGATAAGCTGATCCAGTCTGCTAAGCTGATCCAGTCTGCTAAGCTGATCCAGTCTGATAAGCTGATCCAGTCTGCTAAGCTGTTCCAGTCTGCTAAGCTGTTCCAGTCTGCTAAGCTGTTCCAGCCTGCTAAGCTGATCCAGTCTGCTAAGCTGATCCAGTCTGCTAAGCTGTTCCAGTCTGCTAAACTGATCCAGTCTGCTAAACTGTTCCAGCCTGCTAAGCTGATCCAGCCTGCTAAGCTGTTCCAGTCTGCTAAGCTTTTCCAGCCTGCTAAACTGATCCAGTCTGCTAAGCTGTTCCAGTCTGCTAAACTGATCCAGTCTGCTAAGCTGTTCCAGTCTGCTAAGCCGATTCAGTCTGCTGAGCTGCTCCTGATCCAGTCTGCTAAGCTGATCCAGTCTACTAAGCTGATCCAGTCTGCTAAGCTGATCCAGTCTGCTGAGCTGTTCCTAACCCAGTCTACTGAACCAATCCAGTTCCTGTATCCCAGTTCCTGCAACCTTTGTTGATCCTGCCAGGCACCCGTGCCACTCCTTACTCCTGTGCCTACTGTTACCTTACCAGGGGGTCACGAGTGGGAGCCGTAAGGGAGGCCGTCCTCTGCAATTCGGGCTCACAACCATCAGGTACGTGACAAAGTAATTATTATTGTGCATTTTTATTATTTTGTTCCTTTTATAGTGTTATTACGTTATCAGTTGGATTGCCGTTTTGAAATTGTTTATTTTTTTTAGACAAAGTAGTGTTATTTTTGTAGAACCCTGGTGTTTAGGCAGGGTTGCTAATAAATTAAGTTTGCCAGGCAGTAGTTGACCTGGTTAATTGTTAGTAGATCCACTGATTCCTCTCTAGTTCTGGACTTGTTGCACCTTCTCTCTTCTGTCGCTAGGTGGTGTTATTCTGGTGACATTAGATAGACAAGGGCTTAGCGAGGTCGGGTCATGAATGGATGGGTTTTCTCAGCCAATTGATGGGGGTTTCTTTAGCTCCTTGGCTTATTGGGAGAGCCTATTTTTTGGGGTAGAGTCAGGTGATCGGGGTTCTGTGCCACCTGGACGGCTGTCTGGGGGGATGTGTGTTATGCTTCTCCCAGGCTGCTAGGTCAGAGGCCTATGGCCTATCTGGGGGACATCTGGCTGCTAGGCTGTCTCAGTGAGTGGAGATCTACAGTAAGAGACTGTAGAGTGTGAGGAGAAATATTTGTGCTACCAATAGTTAAATACAACTACCGTTAGTGACTGTTACAAGTATGGTTGCCATAGGAGATAGTGGTCCTACCTAACAGAAGTGGTGTGCATCTGGAGGCCTCCCACTGTATAGCTGTCTACCTATAGAAGTCTCGGAAGCCGGACAATTGTCATTGCATCTACTTAACAGTGTCCTGGCCCTAACCCACATTTCTTTGTTCAAGAGACAATAAATCTCTTTGCATTCAAAAAGTGTCTGACGCGCATCACTTCAGCTTGTATTACACCCACCATGCCTTGTAACCCACTCTACAGATAAGTATGTCAGCTCTACCTGACTCTGGGGGTCACCATTAGGCCTCTAGAGGTCCGGGAAGGCGCTTAAGACCCATCTCTTCTAAAGACAAAGGTGGACACTGGCTGCAAAAGCACCTTGAGACGATTTAGTTCATGTTTGTAGCGCTATACACGTTACTCATTCATTCATTAAAGATGTAAGCTTACCTCAGTAAAAAGAGAAGATGTATAATATACGTGGCAGTCTCTAGCTACCTAAATGGGGATGGTCCAGTTGTGATGAGACACCCTGGCATTAGGGTACCTGTATGGACCAAAGATTCTGGTGTAAAGCATTCAGGCTGCCTTGGAGTCCCAAATGCTGCATTCAGAAATTGAAAGCTCCAAGTGTTGCACCTCCTTAATATTCAAACTTTCAGAGATTTGCAGCGCGGTACTCGGACAACTTCCAGATCCTGGCTGTGGGGCACAGTGGAGAGTCTGGAGCCTACTCCTTAAAGGACTACTAAAGGAAATATTTTTTTTTTTTTAAATAACAAACATGATATACTTACCTCCGCTGTGCAGCACTTTTTGCACAGAGTGGTCCCAATCCACGTCTTCTGGGGTTCGTCGGCGGCTAGTTTGCTAGTGTAATTGGCGAGCAATTGGGGAGCCAGGGGAGGACCTTTTTCGGTAGAGGACCAAGCGAATGACTGGTATCTCAGGAAGGGATCTGGTGACTCAATTGGAGGACACATCCCAACCGATCTACCTCACAGAACTGCTGGACAGCTTAAAGACTCTGGTACTGTATGGCTGTGCTTAAACCTGGAGTAAATGGTTGGTTATGCAATCCTTTGGCAGAGGATTGTGCAACAACCCCATTGTATTTCCTAAGTCTGTGGCAGAGACTTTGTCCGTGCATCGCACTGGCTGCTAGGTCGGTGAGAGTGGCCTATCCGGTGGTTGCAAGATCCAGTCCTGGAAGCTGTTTGTCCTCTGGATCCTCAGAAGTACCCCGTGATCTGCAACCAAGGTATCTGAATCTCCCCTAACCCTCCATCCCTCTATTGCTGCAAGTTGTCTAATAAAAGCATTGGAAAAGAACAAGACTAAGTGCTTGGTGCATACATCTGTATTTTCCAATACAGACTCCTAGTTCTGATACGGTGCACAGTGAGGTAACGGCAGACACAAATCTAATCCAGCAGCTTCTACGGGGGAAGTGCTACAATAGGTTTCTGTCACTTAGGCATTTTTGGTTGTTGGTCACTTGTTTATGTACTCTAAAAAAAGCTTCATGGTCCCCCCCCCCCAAAAAAAAGAGCTAACAGTCCCACGCCCCATCTCTTAATTGGGAATATATACCTAAGAGCTAACACCAGTCATAGACAGTTTAAATCTCAGCTGATCCAGCAGGAACTGGCTGAGATTTGAACCATTAATGAGCAGATTCTCTTATGATTATCACTAGTGGTTGCTGTATAGCCACTAGTGATAATCACTGTTTGTTAGGAGAATAAAATTGCTGGGCAGGAGGGATATTCCCCTATCATCATTGTCTGTGTTGATAGGGGACTCATGCAAGTTTCTTTCCTGCAATCTGCGGATGCAGGAAAGAAATTTGCACCGTATATTACCTGCCTAACTGAAAGTGAAAGTAAATTGTGAATGTACTGAAAGAACAGGAGAGGGGGATAGAGACAGATGGGGGAGAGAATAGATGGAGATCATGCAGTTCAGTGATTACAGTGTACTGCAATCTGCAGTGCACACACTTACCCATGGTCCAGGCTAGAATCTCAGGCATCATTCACACACAGCCAAGAATGCTGCTGATTTTCATATTTCCCGCCCACACAGCCCCTCTCTTCAGATACAGCACACCGGGATATTGTGGGCAGGACTGAAAGAAGCAGGAGCTGTATTCCTCCCTGCTTGTATGTGAGGAGAGTGATGGCTGGACTCACTGGGCTGTAAAAGAGTGTCATAGACTGACACTCGGCTCAGCTTGCAGTCACCACACTCGGAATTTACAGGCTGGTTCTCCTGTCCTAAGGACGGGAGAAATCAGTCTGTTTTTTCAGTAACTGAGATGACGGCTTGCCCCCCCCCCCACAGTGCTCATGGAGTCCTTTCTGCAACTTGCTCTTCTCCGTGTCAAAGAGGATGCAGGGGAAGAAGCAGATCGGGCGGCTATGGTTGTGTGAGCGCTCGCATTATGCAGTGTCAGCGAGCAGAGGGAGGGGGGAGAAATGCCCTGCAGAGCTGACTTGGGACGCTCTCCCTCTCAGGAGAGACTGTTACTCCAGTGAAGGCCCGAGCAAAATGTGGGGCACAGCATAATTTTGGGGAGGTCAGGGCCCCCTCTGGCCCCCCTAGGGTCGCCATTGGAGATAGCAGGTGCAGGCAGGCCGGTTATACACTGATAGACAAGTCAGGAACAGAAGCGTAAGCTGGAGCGGAGTCAAGGTACAGTGGGGATCGAAAGTTTGGGCACCCCAGGTAAAAATTTGTATTAATGGGCATAACTAAGCCAAGGAAAGATGGAAAAATCTCCAAATGGCATCAAATTACAGATTAGTCATTCTTATAATATGTCAAAAAAAGTTAGATATTATTTCCATCATTTACACTTTCAAAATTACAGAAAACAAAAAAATGGCGTCTGCCCTTTGCACAGCTGAGACCTGTCGGTGTCATGGATTGTTCTCAATCATCGTCTGGGAAGACCAGGTGATGTCAATCTCTAAAGTTTTAAATGCCCAGACTCATTTGACCTTGCCCCAACAATCAGCACCATGGGTTCTTCTAAGCAGTTGTCTAGAAAACTGAAACTGAAAATAGTTGACGCTCACAAGGCTGGAGAAGGCTATGTCACGTACCTGGTTATGGAGCCCAATGTGCAGGGAGCGGCCTCTCGTAAGCCTCTGACTCAGGAACCCCTGGTAGAGCAGACAGGGGGTACGGAGTCTGGAGGGACACAAGCGCCTGGTGGGAAGCTGGAGATGGACCGGAAGAGGAAGTGAACAGGTGTTGACGAGGTCCTAGCAGAAATCCAGCAAACACAGGAACGGTGTTGTAGCGCTTGTGAATAGGAGCCAAGGGATTGTCAGACACTGGATCAGGCACCAATCAGGAGACGGAGACAGGTCCGAGGGTTGAATCAGGTTCAGACCGGGTCGGTGAATCAGGTAAGCAGACAGCAAGGCGGGTTTAAGCAGAGTCGGTAGTCGGATCAGGCCGGGGTTAGAGGCAGGCTGCAGGCAGAGAAAGGTCAACGGAAGCCAGGTCAGGTATTCGGTAATCAGGCAGACAGGTAACAGGTTCAGATTCAGTCAGGGATTGCTGCAGACTGGTCAGCAAGATACAGTGGGATCAGATGGTTTAAATAGCAGTTCTTGGCGCCGAAATGACGTCAGCGCGCGCACGCCCGTGCGCCCCCGCGCATGCGCTGAAACAGACTTCTCCTGGCGCTGTCAGTATTGGTAAGATTCCTGTATCTCTTATCATGACATTGCCCCCCCCCTACGGGCAGCCTCCGGATGCCCAACTGGGCCAACCTACTTGGGTGTGCCCTTTTATAGGCCTGGACCAGTCTCTGAGCGTGAATGTTGGCCTCTGGTTCCCAGGAATTTTCTTCTGGGCCGTAGCCTTTCCATTTCACCAGGTATTGAACCTGGTTACGTCTCTTCCGACAATCCAGGATGGATTCCACCTCGAACTCCTCCTCGCCGTCGATAAGTACCGGTGTGGGCGGACCAGCATTCCGGTTGGGAAAAGGATCCGGGACTGTGGGTTTGAGCAGTGCCACATGAAAGACTGGATGAATCCTAAAAGAAGCAGGTAATTTCAATTCGTAGGCCACTTCATTAACCCTTCTGAGTACCTGGAAGGGACCAACAAACTTAGGACCAAGTTTCTTGGTTGGGCAAGCTAGTTTTAAGTTCAAAGTGGATAAATAAACTTGGTCCCCTGGTACCAAATTAAGTTGTCCTCTCCTTTTTCTGTCAAAGACCTCCTTATTATGCTCCTGGGTTCTTGCCATTGTTTCCTGGAGTATTTTGTTATTGGTGGAAAAAAAATCCAAGGTTTCCTGAACAGCTGGTACTGAGCATTCCGGCATATGGTTGGATAAAAACAGAGGATGAAAGCCGTAGTTGGCAAAGAATGGGGACTGTTGGGTAGCTGAATGGATTGAGTTGTTGTAGGCAAACTCTGCAAGGGGCAACAGAGAAGCCCAATCATCCTGTGAAAAACTGGAGAAACAGCGCAGGTATTGCTCGAGCGTCTGGTTGGTGCGCTCGGTCTGGCCGTTGGTCTGTGGGTGGTACGCAGATGAAAAGGAAAGTTCAATCTTCAGCGCCCCACATAACGCTTTCCAGAACCTCGAGGTGAACTGCACCCCACGGTCAGATACAATATTAGCAGGTATACCATGGAGTCTCACTACTTCTTTAATAAAATTTTTTGCTGTTTCGGCAGCAGAAGGTGTCCCTACCATCGGTAGGAAGTGTGCCATTTTTGAAAGTCTGTCCACCACTACAAAGATGGTAGTATAGTTTTCAGAAGGAGGTAACTCAACAATAAAATCAATTGAAATCATTCTCCAAGGTTTCTCTGGAACAGGCAGTGGTTTAAGTAACCCCCACGCTTTGGTTCTGCTACCCTTGTGTTGGATACAGGTGGCACAGGATTCCACATAGCTTTTGCAATCTTGTAATAATTGAGGCCACCAGAAGGTACGCTGGATGAGTTCAGCTGTCTTATAGATTCCGAAATGTCCGGCTAGCTCGTGGTCATGGCAGGACTTGAGAATTGTCAATCGTAGTTGTTGAGGCACAAAAATCTTGTTTTTGTTCCATAGCATGCCGTCTCTTAACTGCAGAGTAAGGTCTGGAGATGGGGAAATTGATGAAGAGGCCTGCTTAATTTGAGACAGAAGATCTCCCTGTAACATAAGAAAATTGCCAGGGGCGAGGATGGTGTCCGGGGAGGAAGGAGCTTCAGGCCCATTGAACATCCGAGATAGCGCGTCGGGTTTAGTGTTTTTTGATCCGGGTCTGTAGGTTATATGGAAGGAAAACCGAGTAAAGAACAATGCCCACCTGGCCTGCCGTGGCCTCAGTCTCTTAGCAACTTTTAAGTATTCCAAGTTCTTGTGATCTGTATAGATCAAGATGGGGTGAGCTGCACCCTCCAGGAGATAACGCCATTCCTCAAGAGCTGCCTTGATTGCTAAAAGTTCCCTGTCCCCAACGTCATAGTTTCTTTCAGCTTCGGAGAGTTTGCGGGAGAAGAACGCAACTGGATGCAGAAGGGATTTGGGTCCTTGTCTCTGGGAAAGCACTGCTCCGACCGCCACCTCGGAGGCGTCCACTTCCAGGATGAAAGGTAGAACTGGATCAGGATGTTTTAGGATGGATGCTGAAATGAAAAGGTTTTTCAGGGTAGAAAAAGCCGCTTGAGCCTCTGGGGACCACTGGAACCGGATACCCTGTTTGGTCAGACCTGTGATGGGAGCAATTATGGAAGAGAAGTTCTTGATAAATTTTCGATAAAAATTTGCAAATCCCACAAAACGCTGGACTGATTTCTTATCGGTGGGAGCGGGCCAATCTGTAATGGCGGTGACCTTCTGAAGGTCCACCTTGACACCGTCTATTGAGTCGGTAGTCGGATCAGGCCGGGGTTAGAGGCAGGCTGCAGGCAGAGAAAGGTCAACGGAAGCCGGGTCAGGTATTCGGTAATCAGGCAGACAGGTAACAGGTTCAGATTCAGTCAGGGATTGCTGCAGACTGGTCAGCAAGATACAGTGGGATCAGATGGTTTAAATAGCAGTTCTTGGCGCCGAAATGATGTCAGCGCGCGCCGCGCACATCACGCGCGCGCACCCGCGCGAACCCGCGCGCCCCCGCCCATGCGCTGAAACAGACTTCTCCTGGCGCTGTCAGTATTGGTAAGATTCCTGTATCTCTTATCATGACAGGCTATAAGAAGATAAAAGAAGATAAAAGTGTTTTCAGATGTCAATATCCTCTGTTCGGAATGTAATTAAGAAATAGCAGTCATCAGGAATAGTGGAAGTTAAAGCAAGATCTGGAAGACCAAGAAAAATATCAGACAGAACAGCTTGCACGTTTGACTGCACTATCCCTCCAGAAAGATCTGACAGACACTGGTGTTGTTGAACACTATTCCACTATAAAGAGATACTTGTACAAATATGGTCTTCATGGAAGAGTCATCAGAAGAAAACCTCTTCTACGTCCTCACCACAAAAATAAGCGTTTGAACTTTGCAAATGAACATATAGACAAGCCTGATGCATTTTGGAAACAAGTTCTGTGGACCGAAGAGATTACAGAAAGGGCACAGAATTTAATGAAAAGAACCTCTGTTCAACTGTTAAGCATTGGGGTGGATCAATCATGCTTTGGGGTTGTATTGCAGCCAGTGGCACAGTGAACATATTTTACAAGTAGAAGGGAAAATGGATTCAATAAAATGTCAGCAAATTTTGGATGGTAACTTGATGCCATCTGTGAAAAAGCTGAAGTTAAAGAGAGGATGGCTTCTACAAATGGATAATGATCCTAAACACACCTCAAAATCCACAGGGATTACATCAAGAGGCGTAAACTGAAGGTTTTGCAATGGCCTTCACAATCTCCTGACCTCAACATAATTGAAAATCTATGGATAGACCTTAAAAAAGCAGTGCGTGACAGACAGCCCAGAAATCTCAAAGAACTGGAAGACTTTTTTAACCACTTCCATACCGGGCACTTAAACACCCTCCTGACCAGACCAATTTTCAGCTTTCAGGGCTCTCACACTTTGAATGACAATTACTCAGTCATGCAACACTGTACCCAAATATTTTTTTTTCCTTTTCCCCCCCCACAAATAGAGCTTTCTTTTGGTGGTATTTGATCACCTTTGGGGAAAAAATGTTTTTTTCTTAGTTTCTGTGATAAAATTTTGCAAATTATTAATTTTTCTTCATACATTTTGGCCACAATTTATACTGCTACATGTCTTTGATAAAAATAACCCAATTTTTTTGGAAATTTTTTGGTCTGTGTGAAAGTTTTAGGGCCAGATTCACGAACACTTGCGCTGGAGTATTTGGATATGCGCCGCGTAACTGTGCTGATGCGCCAACGTTTCTATGTGCCCGTACCCACCAAACTAGATGCGCCCAATAACGGCTCATTTGCGACCGGCGGAACGTTCCGACGCCAGAGTATCGTCAGCGTTTATTTTCGCTGGGCGCATCAGTCGCGCCCATTGATTTCCCCTGCAAATATGCAAATGAGGGATTTTTCACAATTCACGAACGGATTAGCACCATACGCTGGCTACATGCGCCGCGCGTATCTGGTCCGTCCGGCGCAAAGTTATTTCTACAAAAGGCTGCTTTATCTTTACTCCAGACGGTCACAGGTCAGCAGGAGAGCAGCTACAGCAGCGTTACCGACGATAGGAGCTAGCTGAGCACCCCCACTTGCAAGGACAACACCTCTGTGTGCCAACATGCCAGGGGCACTCGTGGTCCTAGAACTACTGATGGGTCCCCTGGAACCAAGAAGGCGGGCACGTGAGAGGATATACCGCACACGTATGAACCTCTTTGGCATGGGGGATGAGGAGGTGTATCGCCTATTCAGATTCAGCCCAGATGCAATACTTGAACTAACCACAACCCTGCAGGATGACATCACCAGCCCAACACACCGATCACAAGCAGTGCAGCCACTGGTGAAGGTCCTGGCAACACTCCATTTCCTTGCAAGTGGATCATTCCAGCGTACAAGTGGAGTGGTGGCTGGGATGTCACAGTCCTCCATAAGCAGATGTGTGCACCAGGTTGTCCCTGCAATCCTCAGACGCATGTCCAACCAGTTCATCAGACCCACCACTGAGGACCTGCGGCAGAAGGCAATGACAGATTTCTACAACATTGCCAGATTCCCACGCACTGTGGGGGCCATTGATTGCACACATGTGGCCCTACAGCCCCCCAGTGCCACAGAGCACATATACCGCAATCGGAAGCATTGGCATTCCATCAACGTACAGGTGATAGCCGATGCCCAACGCCTCATATGGCACGTCCGTGCCAAACACCCCGGGTCCAGCCATGACAGTTTCATATACCGTCAGAGCCCCATCCCAGCAGAATTTAACCAGAATATGTATGGGGACAGCTGGCTGGTTGGTGAGTGACAAGGGAGTCAGGCATGACTATCCCCTCCCGTGATGCACAACAGAAATCGCACATGCATGACTAACATTCTCCTGTCTTTTACCTTACAGGTGACTCTGCATATGCATTGGGACCCCATCTAATGACTCCTTTCCGGAACCCCCAAACCAGAGGAGAGAGAAAATACAATGAAGCACACATCAAAACCCGTGCAGTGGTTGAGCAAACATTTGGGCTCCTGAAGTCCCGTTTCCGATGCTTGGATAAGTCTGGGGGGGCCCTATTGTATTCCCCTACCTTTGTGTGTCAGATCATCGGTGCATGTTGCATACTACATAACTTTGCTATGAAAAAAGGCCTGCATATTGACATACGTGATGACCTGACCCCCGACCCACACAGTCCCCACCTGCCAGAGGACACCCAGTCTGCTGATGGAAGAGCAGTCAGGAGGGTCCTCGCCGAAGGCATCTTTGGACACTAAACCAAAACATTAATCACACAGACAGTGCACGCATGTACACCACTGATGTCCCTAGATCACACACACCACATGCACATCGCATTGGATTAGCCCAAGTCCAGCATGTAGGAGTTGGGAGCAGTAACGCCAGCGTCAAGGCCCCAATGATGTCACTGTCCATTCACACACCTTTCACACATCATTCATTCAGCCGTGGGGTTCACTTCACCACCACGGCCGAGGGTGACACCCCTTACTTTCAGGAGTGCCACCCTCTCACATTCACACACCATTCACACTGTCCCCTGCACTCCTGACCGTGTGCAGTACAAAAATAAATTAGAAATATCATATCCTGATCATTAAACGAAAAAAAATCTCATAACCTGAGAAAAATAATAAATAAACTCATGACCTGAGTATGTGAAAAACAATAATATAAAACAAGAAAAAAAACAAGGCCTCATCGAGGATGCCGGGGGCTTCTTCTGGGGGCCCCTCTCTGGCTCCGCAGCTGCCTGGATGGAGTGGGTGGGGGTGGGGGGGCATCTGGAGGTGGCTGATCCCCAGGTGGGCCACTCCTGGCAGGTGTGGCCTGCGTGCCCTCCAAGGCCCTGGCTATCCGTCCAAGGTAATTGTTCGTCTGGGCCTGCATCCGGAGCTGACGGGTCACCTGGTAATGCTGGGCCCGCCGACTCAGCCTCCCCTGCTCCCGGATGGCAGCACTGTTCCCATGGATGGCAGCAGTGTTGGCCTGGACGGCTGCAGTAAGGTGCTGGATATCCCCCTGCACCTCCCCCAAAGTGGTGACCACTGCAGCGCAATTAGAGCTGACATCCTGCACTGCGTTGCTGAGGTTGGCAACGGAGCCCAGGCTGTCAGCCACTTTCTCCAAGTGCACCGCTATGGCCCCCATCTGTTCCGTCTGCCTGGCGTGATCCCTCGCCAACTGGTCCTGGACACCATCAGACACCCCCCTGGTCTTCTGGGTCGCCTTCCTGGGGCCAGAAGATGGATGTCCTCGGGTGGAAGGTGTCGCCCTTGAGGGGCTTCCAAGGATGGGGGAGGGGACGACAGACGGGCCAGGAGAAGGGGAGGAGACAGACAAAACCAAAGAAAAGTCCTGCTCTGCCACAGCAGGATCCTCCACAACCACCTCGGCAGGTGTGGTGTGGCCACTCTCCTCCTCCACAACCTCTTCACCACCCAGTGGCTCGGGCACATGATGGCGTGGGGGGGGATGGGGTGGAATGCAGGCTGACAGATGATGGCCCAGCTCCGTCATCTGTGGATGACACAAAGCAGACACATGTTGGTGGTCCCACACACTTGGCACATGTACCCTCCCCCCCCCAAATGCAAAACAACTAATAGGGGATTATAAAACACTTACCTGTCCTTGTACCTTCCTCCACGGAGTCATAGCCTGCGACCCCCTCCACCTGCTCCCTCTCCAGGCAGCGAGCAACCACCTCCTCCTCTGCGGTCAGGGTGACAGGACATGGGGGACCACCACCTGTGCCCCTCTCATACCTCCTGATGGAGGCCACCTTGTCCCTCACCTTGCGCCGCAGGTCATTTATTTTCTTTTGTATGTCCCCAGCAGTCCGGGTGGAGTAGCCCAGGACATTGACCCTGGCAGCAATCGACTCCAGGATGCCCTGCTTCCTCTCCCGGCTGGTCTTCCGGCTTTTTTTGCCATGGAGAAATTCATTATCCGTCTCCATAGCCGAGATAATCACTGAGACCTCCTGGGAATTAAAGTTGAGGTTCCTCCTCTCTCTGGGGGTAGCGGGAGCAGCCATTACAGTGCAAAAGTATCTTCCCTGGGGTGGGGGGAAACGGAACTACTTTTGCGCCGGAATGGCGTTTCCGCCAGCGCTTTTAAGCGCCCAGCGGAACGCATTGCGCTGACGTTTCCCAGGAAGTGGTGCCGACGGAAGTTGTGAGCATGCGCACAAGGGGGCGAGTGGAGCCGCACTCACTGCGCATGCTCCGTGGATGATGCGCTGAACGTAAGCCTCTGCGCTGGGCTCCGCCCATGATTTACATATGATCACACCCACTTCCACTTGCGTCGGGTTACGCCAGCGCATTATCGTTACTCTGGCGCAAGTTTACGCGCAACTGCTATGTGAATTACAGGACTTGCGCTGAAAGGGTCTTCAGAGTAACGTAAATGAGAAGCGTTACTCCAGAGGAAAGATACTCTCATCTACCTGAATCTGGCCCTTAGAGTCTACAAGCTATAGTGCAAATCATAATAAATTATCACATATGATCACACCTGATGTACTGAAGGCCTATCAAGCCAGGAAAGTACAAATGCCCCCCAAATAACGTAAAGAGGCATGGTGAGTTATTTGAAGTTGTAATTTTTTCCCACAATACTTTGCAAAATTAAGCTCAAAAGTGTCATTGTAATAGTTAAGAGTCACTGACGAGAAGATCCTAGTCCACACGCCTGCAGTGTGTTCCTGAATCATAAATAATTGCGCTATTATCATGTATGCCATCTGAGAGATCCCTTGTTGTGATGACCACAGCTTAGAAGAGGATATCTGCCATAGAAGTACGAACTGGGAGAAGGCCTACGATGACACTAGCCAGGAACTCAGTACCTTTAAGGAGTGCCTCTGCTGCTTGCCCTGCCCACTGTCCTCCAAGGTGCTGTTGCAATCCGAGCTATAGCCTTGAGGTGAGGAGGCAGGTGCTTTCTGCTGTGGCACCACCATTTCAATTTGGACTTATCTGGACTCTTGGGTTTTTTCACTAGAGACTTTATTTATTTCATATTTTTTCCATCCAGAGGCATTTCCTCATGGAATTTTCTCTGGTCCACACATTACACTTTGGGTTTTTCCAATTTTTGTATTTATTGGTTATCACCCTTATGTGTTTATTCATTCACATCATTGTTTCGATTATGTTGGTTATCATGTTGTTAAAAAAAAAATCTCTATCACCCACAGTTCACTTTCAGCGCAGTCATTGTAATAGTTTATTTCTCTCACATGGCATGTGTATACCACAAATGACACCCCAAAATACATTCTGCTACTCCTCCTGAGTAAAACGATACCCCATGTGTGAGACTTTTTCACTGACTGGCCACATACAGAGGTCCAACATGCAGGAAGCGCCATCAGGGATTTTAGGAGCATAAATTGCACATCTAACTAGTTGACAACCTATTACACTTTTGAAGGCCCTGGAACACCAGAACAATGGAATTACCCACAAAATGACCCCATTTTGGAAAGCTAACACCCCAACGTATAATCTATGAGGCATAATGAGTCTTTTGAATGGTTTATTTTTTTTCCAGTAGTTTTTGGAATATGTGGAAAAAAATTTTTTTGAAATATGTGGAAAATTTTTTTTTTTTTACACAAAGTTGTCCATTGATAAGATATTTCCAACACAGAGCATGTACATAGCAAAAATGACACCCCAAAATACATTCTGCTACTCCTCCTGAGTAAAACGACTCCCCATGTGTGAGACTTCTACACAGCCTGACCACATACAGAGATCCAACATGCAAGGAACACCGTCAGGTGTTCCAGAGACACATAGCATGCACATACCAAGAATTACACCCCAAAATACATTATGCGTAAACAAAAGATTACCTGTGGTAATAGTAGTGCAGTTCTACACAGCAGGATAGCACTGGTTCAGGCAGCAGGCAGGCACTTGGTCAGCAACGGCATATACAATTGTCCAGGCAGGGATACTGTCCAGTCAGGGTTAGTGCAGGTGGTCAGTTCATGCAACAGGCAGAGGCATGATGGCATAGGTCCTACAGGCAGCAGGCAGAAGGAGGGCCTCGTTCAGGACAGAATGGGGACAGGGGTAGAGGCTTCTCCCACCCAAATCTCTTTGAATCCTCCGGGCAACCAGACCCTAATCTAGGATGGGAAAACAAAAAAATTGTTTTCTTCATCTAGAAAAACTTTTCTGGAGACCCTCACATATGTCAGACCCCTGTGTTGAATCCCACTAGTCCAGTAGCAGGGTACAAGATCAGTCCAAGAGGCAGGCAAAAGGCATGGTCAAACAGTCCAAGGTCAGTTCCAGATCAGGCAGAGGCATTACAGAATCGTTAGGCAGAAGAATGGTCGAAAAACAGTCCAGGGTCAATTCCAGATCAGGCAGAGGTATTACAAAATCATTAGGCAGAAGCGTGGTCCAATAACAAGCCGGGGTCAGTTACAAAGCAGGCAGTGGCATAAGGGGCGTGAAGGTGTGTGAAGGCAGGAACGGAGCATTACGTTTACCATTCTAAACAAATAATTTAGTTTAGTATGGTAACGGCAAAAACAGTCAGTTACACAGAGGCCTGGTCGGATATTTTGGGGTAGGTCAGTCAGTCTGCAATATCAGGGTAGCCAATGAAGGTTATGGGGTTTTGGGTGGACTTGCGGTAAATAATATAGGAGTTGTAGACGGGCAAATGAAAAAAATAAATTGCTACTTTTTTGTACCAATGGTACGTGCGCCTTGTGGCAAGGTAGGGTTCCAACATTTGGTCATTTAGGTCGACTCCCACTATGAACAAATTGTAGTCCCGGATGCAGGTGGGCTTTTGGATGGTGGTGCCGCGCCTTCTGCGGGTTTCCACAAAAGAATTGTTGTGGATGGAGGACAACATGTATACATCTCTTCTGTCCCTCCACTTCGCTGCCAGCACCTCCTTGTTGCGCACACTTGCCGATTCCCCTTTTTTCAGCTTTTGATTCACAAGGCTTTGAGAAAAGCCTTTCCTGTTCTTTCTGGCGGTGTCACATGCTGGGGTTTGCTTCCGGTGCAGGTTGTGGAACAGGGGAAGAGAGGTATAAAAGTTGTCCACGTACAGGTGGTATCCTTTATCCAGGAGGGGGTTAATGAGTTGCCAGACAACTTTTCCACTTGATCCCAAGTAGTCTGGGCAATTGGGGGGGATTCATCTGGGTGTCCGTCCCTTCGTAGACCAAGAAGGAATACAGGTACCCTGTGGCTCGTTCACAAAGTTTATAAACCTTCACCCCATAGCGGGCCCTTTTGCTGGGAATGAACTGCTTTATTTTCAGTCGGCCACAAAATTTAACGAGGGACTCATCGACACAAATGTTTTGTTCCGGGGTATATATTTGGGGGAATAATTCTGTAAAATAATCTAATAAGGGGCGAATTTTAAAAAGCATGTCAAAATTTGGGTGATTTTGGGGAAGGCACTGGGTGTTATCATTGAAGTGGAGGAACCTCATGATTATAAAATATCGGGATCTGGGCATTGTTGCAGAGAAGATTGGCATATGATAAATGGGGAGTTTTGACCAAAAAGAATGCTCTTCATTTTTTGGGTTGAGTCCCATACATTTTGTATGGGACTCAACCCAAAAAATGAAAAGCATTCTTTGGGGAAAAATTGTCCGTGTTCACCTGGACTCCTGGCTGGGCAGTGAAAGGGGGAATGTTGGCTTCTCCAGAATTTGGAGGAAGCCACAGGGGGTACTGAAGGGCATAGGGAAGGCTGGCATGGGTCCTTGGCCTTTGTTGCTGAGGTACTGTGGTGCTGGTGGATGGCACTTGGGTGCTGGTGGATGGCACTTGGGTGCTGGTGGATGGCACGTCGGTGCTGGTGGATGGCACGTCGATGCTGGTGGATGCCACTGCCTCCTCACCAGAGCGCCTTCTTTTGGCAGGCCGACTATCTTCCCCCTCTGAGCCTGTCGCTGATCCACTAGTGTAGACTGGCTCATAGTCTACATCCGAATTGGAATTGGAAGAAGAGAGCTCCCCGTTGCTCTCGTCAGGTGCGGAAAGAATTTGATATGCCTCCTGTACGGAAAAACAACGTCTTGACATTGCTGGTGACTTCACAGGTGTGTGTGGCACAGATGTGCACTGAATAGGCACAAATGGGCAGAGATGGGGACTGAGGTAGCAGAGATGGGGACTGAGGTGGCAAAGATGGGAACTGAGGAGGTGTTACAGATAGGCCCTGATCACAGGTCAGCACAGGTGGTACAGGCGGTACTGGTGGCACAGGCGGTACTGATCGCACAGGCGGTACTGGTGGAACAGGTGGTACTGGTGGCACAGGTGGTCACTGAGGAGGTGGCAGATGGGCACTGATCACAGGTGGGCACAGGCGGTACTGGTGGCACAGGTGGCACAGGTGGGCCCAGGTGGTACTTGTGGCACAGGCGGCACTGTGGCACGGGCGGTACTGTGGCATGGGCGGTACTGGTGACACATGCTGTACTGATGGCACAGGTGGTACAGGCGGTACTGTGGCACGGGTGGCACAGGTGGGCACAGGTGGTACTGGTGGCACAGGTGGGCACATGTGGTACTGTGGCACAGGCGGTACTGTGGCATGGGCAGTACTGGTGGCACAGGCTGTACTGGTGGCACAGGCTGTACTGGTGGCACAGGTGGGCACAGGCTGTACTGGTGGCACAGGTGGTACTGGTGGCACAGATGGTACTGGTGGCACAGGTGGGTACAAGTGGTACTGGTGGCACAGGCGGTACCAGGTGGTACAGGTGGGCACTGATTGGGCGCTGATGGGCACTTTTTTTACTGTCACTGCACAATACACTGTAGCAAGAAACTTACAAAGTATCTCTCTCTCCTCACACGCGGTGTCTGTGTGAGGAGAGAGAGACGGCAATGAGAGATGATCTCATATGTTTACATTTGAGATCATCCCTCATTGGCCGCCCAGATCACGCTGTAAATAGCCGCTGTGATTGGATATTTACCGCGATCTAGGTTTGGCTGTCTCCAGGGGACACAGCCAGCACAGTAGTTCCCTGCTGCGCGCTCAGGGAACTCCAAAAGGGGTGGCCGTAAAAACACGGCCTGTTAGAGATTGAGGACTGCGCTGCGGCCGTACAAAGTCGTACGGCCGTCAGCAACTGGTTAAGGAAGAATGGGCAAAGATACCTCAAACAAGAATTGAAAGACTCTTGGCTGGCTACAAAAAGCAGGAATGTCAAGGACAAGCCAGGTTGGATAACGGGAACAGGAATCAGATACTGGAAACAGGACACACAAACGCTGTAGAACGGACAGCACCTGAGTCTGGGCACTGACCCAGTTTAAATAGCCTGTCTGGCACCAAGACTGACAGGAACTGAAGTCACAGGCTGTCTTCTACGGCCGCCATCTTGGATGACCTTCCTGACATTGCCCCCTCGTAAAAGGCAGCCTCCGGATGCCCAATCTGTCCACTTTGTCAGGATGAGCATTCTTGAAGGTTTGAATGAGCTATTGGGCATGAATGTTGCCCTCTGGTTCCCAGGAATTGTCCTCCGGTCCGTATCCCCTCCACTTAATTAGGTACTGAACCTGATTCCTCCTCTTCCTACAATCTAATACCGCCTCCTTTTCAAACTCTTCCTCACCGTCTACCACCACAGGTTCAGGTGGACCAACATCTCGACCAGGAAACGGATCAGGAATAGCGGATTTTAGTAGGGTTAGATGAAATACAGGATGGATCCAGAAAGAGTCTGGTAGTTTTAAGCTCTTTTGCAACATTGTTAATCCATTTCTTCACAGGGAATGGCCGCACGAACTTAGCTCCCAGTTTCTTCGAGGGGCAAGCAAGTTTTAAATTTGTGGTTTCCAACCAAACTTTGTCACCTGGGTTTAAGATCAATTCCCCCCATCTCTTATTGTCAAAGACTTCTTTGTTGTAGGCCTGGGTCTTGGCCATTGTTTCCTGTAACAATTTGTTGTTGGTATTAAAGAAGTCCATCGTTTCAAGAACAGCAGGTACAGAGCATTCTGGAATTGTGTTGAACAGAAAAGAAGGGTGAAAACCATAGTTTACGAACAAAGGCGATTGCTTTGTGGCTAAATGAACAGAATTGTTGTAGGAGAATTCGGACAGAGGAAGTAAGGGAACCCAGTCGTCTTGTGAAAATGAAGAGAAACAGCGAAGATATTGTTCGAGTGTTTGATTGGTTCTTTCTGTTTGTCCATTAGTTTGCGGATGATAGGCTGATGAGAATGAGAGTTCAATTCCCAGAGACTCGCACAAAGACCTCCAGAACCTGGAGGTGAACTGGACCCCTCTGTCGCAAACTATGTTTGCTGGAACTCTGTGAAGCCTTAAAATCTCTTTGATAAAGGTTTGTGCGGTCACTTGTGCAGAGGGAGTGCCCTACATGGGGAGAAAATGGGCCATCTTGGACAGGAGGTCGACGACCACAAAAATAGTATTGTAGCCCTCGGATAGGGGCAGCTCCACGATAAAGTCTATGGAAATCATCTGCCAAGGTCTACTCGGGACCGGAAGTGGCTTTAACAGACCCCAAGCCTTGGATCTGCTGTTTTTGTTGCGGATACAAGTAGTACATGATTCTACATACTTTTTACAGTCTTTCTCCATTCTGGGCCACCAAAATGTTCGTTGCATCAGTTCGGATGTTGTGTTAATGCCAAAATGTCCTCCAAGCATATGGTCATGGCACAAGCCCAAGGTGGAGATTTGCAGACTCTCAGGTACAAAGACTGTCTCCGTACCAAAGTAGCCCATCTCTTGCTAATAAGGTGGTCTTGGGTGGTGAGGGGTTTCCTACTGAAGCTTGTTTGATTTGGGTCATCAAGTCCCCTTGTAATAGGAGGAAGTTCCCGTACGACGGGATGGTATCTGGCGGAGATGTTTCTTGTGACTTGCAGACAATGCATCAGGTTTTATGTTTTTTGATCCAGGCCTGTATGCTAGATGGAAGGTAAACATGGAAAAGAAAAATGCCCACCTGGCCTGCCGGGGTTTCAATCTCTTTGCAGTCCTCAGATATCCTAGATTTTTTGTGGTCTGTATAGATTAAAATCAGGTGTACAGCCCCTTCTAATAGATACTTCCATTCCTCCAGTGCAGCTTTGATCGCTAGGAGTTCACAATCCCCAACATCATAATTATTTTCAGCATTAGACAACTTGCAAAAAAAGAAGGCAAGTGGGTGCAGCAGAGCCTTGGGTCCCTGCCTCTGGGAGAGTATAGCTCCAACCGCTGTTTCAGATGCATCCACCTCTAAAGCCTCCTTCACACGATCAGTCCATCTGATGAGAACGGTCCGAAAGAACCGTTGTCACCGGTCAACCGATGAAGCTGACTGATAGTCTGATGTGCCTACACACCATCGGTTAAATGCTTTCAAGCATGCGTCGACTTGATTCTGACCGATGGTCGTGTCTACTAACGATGTCCCCATACCCATTCACATGGGGGAGCAGGGATCTGGGGGCCCCCTTGCTTAAGGGGGCTTCCAGATTACAATAAGCCCCCACCCACAGACCCCCACAACCCCTGGCAAGGGTTGTGGAGAAAAGGCCCTTGTCCCCATCAACACATGAACAAGGTGTTTTGGGGAGGACCCCAAAGCAACCTCCCCATGTTGAGGACATGTGGCTTGGTACAGTTCAGGAGGGGGGCACTCTCTCCCCCTTTTCCTGCAGCCTGCCAGGTTGTGTGTTCTGATAGGGGTCTGGCATGGATTTTGGGGGGGCCCCCATGCCTTTTTTTCTTTTATTTTGGTGCGGGGCTCCCCTTTAAAATCCATACCAGACCTAAAGGGCCTGGTATATATTTTGGGGGAACCCCCACGCCATTTTTCTTAAACATTTTGGAGCAGGGTTCCCCTTAATATTTATACCAGACCTAAAGGGCCTGGTAATGGACTAGGGGGGGAACCCACGCCCTGTTTTTTAATAATTTTTTATGTATATTGCCGGGACCTGACAATAGATTCCACCTGCAAGCAGTTTTAAATGACATTTTTTCCTTTAGAAATTAAATTTTGCTGTGGCATAGTAAAACACATCACAAAGATGCACTACTTTACAGGTAGACTAATGCCTCGTTTCCACTGAGTGGATCGGTTCGGTACGGTTCGGTTCGGTACGGTTCGCTATTTTGGGTGTTTCCATTATGAAAGCGTGCCATAAAAGTGAACCGTACCGCACCAGCAAGGGTCCTGCTTCTCATGTGGGTCCAGAGAAAGTGGAACGGTTCCATTAGGGTGGACCTACAAATACATCTCACTGATTGGTGGACGCGCTAGGATTTTTTTCTAAAAACTGAATGGTCTCTGACGGTCCGATTTGCAGTGGAAACACTCACGAGAATAGACCGGTCCCATCCTAACCGCTCCAAATTTACTGACCCGAACCGTTCCGTGCAGTGGAAACAAGGCATAAGGAGACACCCCCCCCCCCCAGCACGATATTTAAAGGAATATTTCATTTTTATTGTTCCTTTACGCATTATTAAAATCACTGCTTCTAAAAAAGTTGTTAAAACGTTTTTTTGCATTGATACATGTCCCCTGGGGCAGGACCTGGGCCCCCAAACACTTTTTATGGCAGTAACTTGCATATTACTCTTTAAAATTAGCACTTTTGATTTTTCACGTTTGTGTCCCATATACTTTAACAGTGTTTGCACAAATGTTGTGCCTGTTCGCATGTTCGTCCCTACCATGGTTTAAAGGATAGGGTCTCTTACTTCCCTGTTAAGGAGTACTCAGGAGACATTAGATGTGATTTTGAGTATATTTGTATATATTTTTTTTTTCTTTTTAAACAATATCTTCTATAGGGGCCAGATTCTCAGAGGCGTTACGACGGAGTATCTCAGATACCCCGTTGTATCGCCTTTTTTTTTGTCTCGTATCTATGCGTGTGATGCTGAGCATCACTTTTGCATAGATACGCTTCTACATCCGACAAGTGTAAAAGCATTACACTTTCGGATCGTAGGTGTAATGACAACTCCGGCCACTAGGTGGCCTTTACGTTGTTTTTTCATTTGCATATGCAAATGAAGTAGTACGCCGATTCTCGATCGCTTTTACGCCGCCCCGTCGTCGCGTACGTCGTTTTTGTTTGCGTAAGGTTACCCCAGCTTCTATGTGGAGTAACCTTACGAGGTCCCGTCGGATGCCGTCGTGTCCCGTCGGATGCCATGTTAAGTATGGCCTCGGGACCGCGTCGTGTTGTGCGTCGTTTACGTCGTTTGCGTACGTCGATTCTCAATGGGGCTGGCGTACGCTGCGATTACGTCGTTTACATTGAAAAAATGTGACGTCCTTTGGAGCATGCACACTGGGCTTTTTCCCCGGCCGGCGCATGCGCAGTTCGTTCGACGCGGGGGCGCGCTTAATTTAATTACAAGCCGCCCCATTTGAATTGCACGGGTTTACGCTTGGCGATTTACGAGACGCCGGCGAAAACTACGGAGCAAGTGCTTTGAGAATAAAGCACTTGCTCTAGTACGCAGCGGCGGCGTAGTGTAAATGGCTTACGCTACGCCGCCGAATATATATGAGAATCTGGCCCTAGGTGTATT
This sequence comes from Rana kukunoris, assembly GCA_029574335.1. Taxonomy (NCBI): domain Eukaryota; kingdom Metazoa; phylum Chordata; class Amphibia; order Anura; family Ranidae; genus Rana; species Rana kukunoris. The sequence continues at coordinate 83,205,199 of CM056060.1, forward strand.
TCTGTGCTTCTGTCCTCATCATTGTCATAGTTTGTTGGGTAATGCAAGAGATTCATACGTATCATGGCTCTTAAGAACTTGTCTAGCTGCATCAATGAAAAGTTGGCAATCACCCTCCGGGAACACTCTCCACATCATTTTACTTTGTGTGCTTTATGGCATTTTAACAACCTGCAGGTGTGTGGGAAAATTTTTGGCTGCTAAATATATTGACAGAAGAATGCACATGACCTAGGCTTGTTCACAATGTCACTTTGTGTTAGTGCATGTACTGCCATACATTAACATGCATTGCTAATACACCAAAATAGTTTTTAGTTTAGCATGCAGCATTTTCAGCAGTGCAGCTGAAGGGCATTTAGAATATGCATAGGGGTGCCATTGTGGGGGTCTTAACACTTTTAAATAATCAAGCGTGAATGCATGTGTAAAGTCGAGCAAGTCTTTGGGCCAGATTCAGAAAGGAATTACGCCGGTGTATCTACAGATACAACGGCGTAATTCGAATTTCCTGCCGGCGTATCATTGTTTTCTATTTAGAAAACATGATACGCCAGAATTACGCTAAAATCCGACTGGCATAAGTCACTTACACCGTCGATCTTAAATGTAATGTTCTGCCGGCCGCTAGGTGGCGTTTATGTTGATTTCTCATTTGACTATGCAAATGAGACAGATACGCTGATTCACAAATGTTTTTGCGCCGCCTCGTCGTCGTTTACGTAGTTTCCGTAAGCGTAAACTTACCCCTGCTATATGAGGGGTAAGTTTAGGTAGATCCGTCGTATGCCATGTTAAGTATGGCGTCGGGACAGCGTCGTCTTTTTCTGTACTTTACGACGTTTTACTAAGTCGTTCGTGAATAGGTATTTGCGTAAATGACGCTCACGTTGGATTCAAAACAACGTTTTCCGACGTGAGTTGGAGCATGCGCACTGGGCTATTCTTACAGCCAGCACATGCGCAGTTAGATCGGCGCTGGGGCGCGCTTAATTTAATTACAAGCCGCCCCCTTTGAATTACGCGGCCTTACGCCGGGCCATTTACACTACGCCGCCGCAAATTACGGAGCAAGTGCTTTTTTAATACGGCACTTGCTCCAGTAAATTGCGGCGGCGTAGTGTAAATGCTATACGCTACACCGCCGCCGATTCGTTCTGAATCTGGCCCTTTACTTTTAACAATTGAAACCACCAATATTTTATTATAACACACAGATATGACACATACATAACAATATGACAGAAATCAAAACCAAGCTAACCACTGTTCCAGCCTACTGCTTTACTTAGTAAAATATCATATGATAATAAACCACAAAGCTGCCTCAGTATTTAAAATGACTTTGCAGAACTGATGAACAAGAAGTGCATGTTTCAACATAGAATCAGTCATGGTCTGCTGTTGTCACCATCGGGGAACTTGCCCTGAAAAATTCCACGTAGACATCACAGAAATAAATATATATAAATATATATATATAAAGGGTAGGGAGTGGTTGCTAATAGGCTGCAGAAGTTGAGCAGCACAGATATGCAACAAAGGAAGAAAAAAGTATTTAATTAAAAAATATATTTATTTCATGTTTTTTTTTAAAATGTAAACTATTTCATATTCAGGTAGATTGTTTACATCTACTATAAGACCTTATAGACATTTTGCAATTGTTGCTATTATTTGCCAACCACTTGGGCACTGTATAATCATGCATTTTTGACAGGGATTTGTTCCTACATGTTTCAAACTCGTGTAGCGATACTCCCTCAGAAGCCGCTGGTTAGATGTGGGATCGGCATAAGTTAAGTTCCCTTTGACAAGTCTAGGGAAATTGATTGCAGCAACTGTGAGAGCAGTAATAGAATGTCCATGCCAAAGGATGATGCTTTTTAAATGCTTTATTGCTCAGTCAAACACGACCAACATCAACAGGAGGTAGACAGGACAGGTTGATGAAGTAAAGAAACCTTGCAATATCAGGCTTGGATAAACGTGAAAGCAAGCCTGCTTTCAGCGAAAAAATAGTCACTGTCCGTCGCCCCTCTAGCCAGAGTGGGTGAAGTGCCCCTGGACAGACTTCTGCCACAAGTCTGGCAGCCAAAATGTCACTTTAGATTGCTGGGAGGTAACAGGCCCCTGCCACGGACCTGGCTCTAAGGATGCCTCTGCCACAGGCTTAGTACTTTGTAGTTTCTGATTAGGTGAGCAGATCCTCCCAGTAAAGTTGAGCTAGGGTCACAGATTGACAGTTGAAATATACCTGTCACTGCTCGGTCACCAGATCCTCGATGGTTCACTCAAATCTCTCAGACAACCTGCCTCCGGGTTCTCCTCGAGCCGATTCCCCATCGTACAGCCCTCAGCTTAGGATCTCTTTTAGTATAGCTGGGGACCCAGTAAGTCACTGGGGCCCCTTTCAGCATCCGCTTGGAACTCTACATAGCATGTGGCCCTGGCCTGGAAGGCCATATCGCCAGGGCCCATTGGATGCGCACACCCTAAAGGTGGGTGCCGCACCTGGAACCCGCGAAGAACCAAGAAAAAATGGCTTCTGCCACAGATATACTCCTCCCCAGCATGCCCGCGAGGGAAAAACTCCTCTAATTGGCTGCTGGGGAAAAACGGCTCTGTTGGAACCCCTCTGGCGCCACCTGTCTTCCGGGGGTGAGACCAACACCCCCGGAGCGCAGACTGACCCACAGGACTGTTCCAAATCGACAGCAGCCCAAACCTAACAAAATTAAGAGTGAGAGCAACATAACTCTCCCACTCCCCCACTAACTTTAGTGTAGTGCCCATACTAAAAGTAAAGGGGCGCTACACTACATATATATATGAAGCAAACCCCAGAGGGAGCTGCTTTTGTTTGTTCAGTCCGTTACTCTGCCTTTCAATCCCAATGAACTGTCTCAGCCCCTCTGGCACACCTATCAATGTGATTAATGGAATAACTCAGCAGGAATACACAACACAGTTCTTCTTGTAGTTTACTTGAAGAAAAGTAAAATTCGGGTTAACATTAGTCAGCCAGGACCTGTGTAGGTACCCAGGACTTGGTTGAAACAGTTTAAAGAAAACAGTCAGAAACACTATGCAAACAACAAAAGCAATAGGTAACAATATGTACAATAACCCAATAACTTTTGGTGTGCGTGGGATGCTGTGGCTATAGGGAAACACCAGGCTGGCCTACGATACCTCTAGTACCCACTCAGTGAAATTATATCAATACCCGTGGTGTGTCACGTTTAAGAGCAACCGCAGTAATGTCCTGGAGGCAAAGCTTTGCATTTTATTATCTTCACCGGCAATGTAGGAGCTCTGTGGACAATAATTGGATGTGGTATTCTATGAAAAGCATTAAAGGTTCCTGGGCAAAGCCCCCTCATCTAATTCTGTACTCAGTCAGCGGTCCTCCCCTGAGTAATCGATTGATCTTAGATGCAGGTGTTTCGCAGTGACATTCAGTCCTTGAGCTATAGCAGGGTGTCCTTTTTTAGCATGGACAGTATGTTCCTCTGGGCTGGAGCTGCATGAACAATCTGTTTCTCTGGGCTGGAGTTGCAGGCTGTGTGCCCCTTGGTAGGCCACGATTCCACACAAACATAGAGTAAATTAAGGGGATTGCCTCATTGGTTCAACAAGGCTATCATCCTATAGTAATTGAAGAAAGGGAGACGAAGATATATCAGAAACTACTCCTAAAGGGGCCCTAATTGCCAGAGGTGGTAGGACTGGAGCGGTACCCAGAGAGAAACGCTTATTTATAAAAAGATTAACAATGTATTACAAAAAAATATGATTACAGTAATACAAAAATTGAAAGTCACAGAAGTGACAAGATACACAAAATTAAAAACATTTACGCCGAACGAGCTCTGGTAAAGACGTGCCTGTAGAGAGCTCCGCAGGCCCTGTAAACAATCTGTGGCCATCCACCCTGAATTGAGGCCCTGAGGCTCCACCACTCAGCCTTTCCTACACCGGGGGACCCCCTGCTCCGAATACGGCCGAAATCGCAGGGGTTTAGCCATCCCCGTGAGGCGTTCAGTGACTTTTCTGAAGTTGAAGTGACTTCAGTAGTGTGCATTAAGATGTCTCTCATTCACTTCAATGGAATTTCTCATGTCGGGCCACTTCAAGTCGGATTCCAAGTCGCTGTAGTGTGAACCGGCTCTAAATTGCTGCATTTGTACATTTTAAAAGCCAATATAAAGGAATAGTAGTGGTAGAATAAGCATTTGTGGATTTAATTTACCTTTTTGTTTTTTGGTTAATTCTCCTTTAAGGGGGTGTGGCGGTCCTATGCCTACATACATTTGCTAGTAGGTGTCCCTCATTCCCATCTCAAAATGTTGGGCGGTATGCTTTAGTGCAGGGGTGTCAGACTCAATTTCATTGTGGGCCACATCAGCATTACGATTGTTCTCAAAAGGGCCAGTTGTATCTGTAAGATTAGATGTCCAGCGCATCCCCTTCCCTTTACATTAGATGTCAAGAGCCACTTATGCTGCTGCTGGGGAAGAAGCTGGATGCATTGCTTGAAAGCAGAAAGTAAGGGTCTAGAGTAGGATCAGAGGAGGGCTGGAGCTCTCTGGCAGATGCAAGATAGGTTCGAGGGCCACTATGAAATGACCTGGAGGGCCGTATTCGGCCTGCGGGCCTTGTGTTTGACACCTGTGCTTTAGTGGATGGGGATTTATATGATGGTCCTAAGCATTTCATAAAAACTGCTCAATAAATTCTGAAAATAAATGTAAATAAAAGTGCTAAGTGGATGGACACAGAGGCGTATCTAGTGAAAATAGCGCCTATGGCAAGCACTGAAACTTCGCCCCTGTCGAAACATTTGAAACCCATCTTTCAGATAACCTTAACAAAAAAAAAACAGCTAACAAAACTAGTGATATTTTTCATCCCTTGTGATACCTTGGGTAGTGACATATCCTCTTTATGGAGAAATCTGGGGTTTATTAGACCCCTGATCCCTCCAAAGCCAGGTAAATGCAGAACCAATACTGGAAGTGATGAAATCTTCATCACTTAGGGCCACAGTTTTCACAGAGGAAAGGGAGAAATTGATGTTCCTCCTTCTTTGTGCACTGCAAATCTGACCAGATGGAATGGGAGAGCCTGGGAGAACAGGGGAGGGCTGTGGCTGAATGCAGCAGGGATAGCGCTGCCATTGTCCATTAGCAAAGGTGCTGAAAAGGAGATCCTGCCTATGCTTGGGAGGAGGGAAGAAGAGACCCTTGGACCCTGGTAAGTGCCTTGCTGCCCAGCCACTCAACAGCGCCCCCTTCATATGGCGCCCATGGCACTTGCCATGGCTGCCATACCCTAGATACGCCACTGGATGGACACGAAGTACAAGTTTACTTTAGAGGCTTAGCACACTGTTATGACCTCAGAAAAAGTTTGGAAATAGAGGTGCTGAGGGTGAGCAAAGCAGAAAACAAGGGCATGTGTAGTGGCCTGCTCCTGTTGAGCTGGCGCTGCTTTAAATTTAGAAGCGTTAGTTGACTCAGACACATATAATTTTGGCTAAATTTGGCTTTTGTTTCAGCCGTGGCTGTGCTGAGAGTGACCACTATTGTTTGCCTGGGGTGTTGTTTTCACCCCAGGCCAAGGGTGGCAGCAGCTAAGTCAGGGTGATATTGGGTGTCTCCCCTCGGCAGCTAATCAGTGGGGGTTGATCGCATGCAGGAGAGGGGTACTTAAGGGACAGACGCCACTGGACCGAGGTCGTCGATCCTTGGTTTGTCGTCCCACCACCTTGTGGCCCTCCTGGCCAGGGGTGCGTGCTCCTGCAATCCTGGCTCCATCACCAGGTTGGTCTGGGGTTGTGATCTGTTGAGTAGGCCTAGTAGTCAGACTGGGTCTACAGTTTCAAGGTGATCCTGTGCTGTCCATCCTGGAGGGAGGAAGCCGATTAATGAAGGACCTATCTTGGAGAGGACCAAGCAAGAGGCTGGTATCTTGGGAGAAGCCTGGAAACTTCATCGAAGGATGCACCATATACTGAGATGCTTGATGGTGATCGCTTTTCAGACTTGAGTTCTACAGAAGTTAGGCTGCATTCACAGCTGAGCGTTTTGTCGCCTGAAGCGCGACGCTCAAAAACGCTAGAGGGGAAAAAAAACATTATTCTCTATGGAGATGGTTCACATCTCCACTCCAAAACGCTGAACGCCTGAAGCTCAAACAAGTCCCGGACCATTTTTTGTTGCGTGAATCGGGCGGCTTGTGCGTTTTACATTGGTGACAATGACCTGTACAAAATCGCGGTAAAAAACGTTGTGTTTTATCGCTGCAAATCGCGGTAAAAAACGCAGCAAATCGCCTGCGCTTAGGTGTGAATGCAGCCTTAATCTGGAGAGATCCGCCTTCTTCTGCCTTGGCTCAAGTCCCGGCCAGCTGTCTGCCTGCCTATCTTCTTTCCTTCCCTTGTGGAGTGATCTTCCTCCGCACCCCATCCAGTGGTAGCCGGGGCCCCGAGAGTGAGACTTGAGAGGTTGTGAAGTGGGCGGCGACGGGTAGAAAGTCGCTGATTGCTGACATTACTAGTAAAAAAAAAAAATATGTCCCCAGATTTTATTTAAAAAATCTGGTCACCTTAACATAAGAGGGAGTGGACAGAAACTTGCATTCCCACATGCACCCTTTTTTTTAGCAAAGGGGAGATGTTTTGGAGTATTTTCACTCATCGCACATAGGGCCAGGGCCGCCATCAGGAATTTTGGGGCCCCTTACACAGCTTCAGGCATGGGCCCCCTGGAGAAGAGAACCGGGGGGGGGGGGGTGCTGCCTGCCGCATGAAATTGAGAAGCGGGGGGGGGGGCTGCTGCCACGAATTGAGAAGCGGGGGGGGGGGCCTTTACAAAAAGAAGAAATAAAGAAACATATATATAAAAAAGGGGGGTAGCCATCCGGGGCCCTGGGGACCTCTGTGGCCTTTAATAAAAAGAGAATATATATATATATATATATATATATATATTTTTTTTAAAAGGGTGGTTGCCAACTGGGGCCCTGGGGACCTTATTTTTTTTTTTTTATAAAAGGAAATTACAAAAAAAGGGGGCTTTCCATTCGGGACCTCTGGGCCCTTTAATTAAAAGAAACCTCTGGGCCCTTTAAAAAAATATATATATATATATAAAAAAGAAATAAACATTTATATATATAAAAAAACAAGGGGGTTGCCTTCCAGGGCCCTGGGGACCTCTGGGCCCTTTAATAAAAAATAAAAATATAAAAAAATATATAAACAAAAATAAAAAATACAATTATAAAAAAAAGGGGGTTTGACACATGGGGCCCTGGGGACCTCTGAGCCCTTTAATAAAAATACATCTATATATTAAAAAAAATATATATAAAAAAGTAAAAAAAATATATAAAAAAAGGAGGATTGTCATCCTAAAATAAAAGAAATAAAAAAATATATAAAAAATGTATTTTTTTTTATAAAAAAAGGGGGGTTGTCATCTTGGGCCCTGGGGATCTCCAGGTCCCTGTGGACCTCCGGACCTCAAAAAAAAAATAAAAGAAAAAAAATTGTCCCTTTAATAAAAAATAAAAGAAAAATATATTAAAAAAATATATATTTTTTTATAAATAAATAAAAAAGAGGGGGTTGCCATCTGGGGCCCTTGGTGGCCTACGGGCCCCTAGACACCTAAAAAAATGGCCCTTTAATAAAAAAAATAAAAATATATTAAAAAATAAATATATTTTTTTATAGAAAATAAATTAAAAAAAAGGGGTTGCCATCCAGTGCCCTGGTGGCCTCTGGGCCCCTGTGGACCTCCGGACCTCTAAAAAAAATAAAAGAAAAAAATTGGCCCTTTAATAAAAAATAAAAGAAAAATATATTAAAAAAATATATTTTCTTATAAAAAAAATATTTAAAAAAAAAAAAAAAAGAAAAAAAAGGGCTTGCCATCTGGGGCCCTGGTGGCCTCCGGGCCCCTGGGGACCTCCTGACCTCTAAAAAAAATAAAAGAAAAAAAAATTGGCCCTTTAATAAATAATAAAATAAAAATATATTAAAAAATATATTTTTTTTATAAAAAAATATATTTTTTTATTAAAAAAATATATATTTTTTTATAAAAAAAGGGCTTGCCATCTGGGGCCCTTGGTGGCCTCCGGGCCCCTGGGGACCTTCGGACCCCTAAAAAAAAAAATATATATATATTTTTTTTTTTTTGTTTTTTTTTTAGGGTGGTTCCCATCCGGGCCCCTGGGGACCCCCGGGCCCCTTACAGGTGTAATGCCTGTACCCCCCTGATGGCGGCCCTGCATAGGGCAGCCCATCCACCTGAATGGGCTTCCCTAAACACAGCAATCGCCCCAAAGAAGCATCAGGACTTCTTTTTAGAGCGGATCTTTGGTACAGTGCATTTCTGAAAAGGAAAAAAAAACATACAGATGTGAATGGAGCCTCATTGTTATTGCACCAATTTCACTTTCAGACCTCATTCACATCTAGCATAGTGGGAGCTAACGTTTTGTGGCTGATTTTTGCTGTGACACACATAAGGCAGCCTGCTGAGTTCAATGAGCTATGCTCTATGTGGTTAATGGGACATTTTGTGAGTTGTGTGTTTTTTACTGTGCGTTTTTGCAGCATTCACCCCTCGTTTTTTCACATGGCAAAATGTGTGTTTGCTTCTGTGTTTAGTTGGTTTCCTCCCCTTGTGAGTTCCCTCGCCCTACCGCTAGAATCACTCCCTAGGCAACACATTTAACCCCTTGATCGCCCCCTAGTGTTAATCCTTTCCCTGCCAGTGATATTTATACAGTAATGGGTGCATTTTTATAGCACTGATCGCTGTATAAATGCCAATGGTCCCAAAATAGTGTCAAAAGTGTCCGGTCTGTCCGCTGCAACATCACAGTCATAATAAAAATCGCAGATCGTTGCCATTTTCTAGTAAAAAATAAATAAAAAAATGCCATAAAAATACCCCCCTATTTTGTAGATGCTATGGCCCGGATTCACAGCCATCGGCGCATCTTTATGCCACCCAAAGCGTATCTTCTTTACACTACACCGGCGCAACGTTGAGAGGCAAGTATGAAATTCGCAAAGAAAATGTGACCAACGTTGCGCCGGCGTAGCTTATATTCGTCAGCGTAAGCCGACGTAAGTCAAAGTAGGTGGAAGTGGGCGTGATGCATGGTAATGAAGCGTGACCCCATGCAAATGATAGGCTGAGGGTCATCCAAGTACTTAAAACGAACGGCGCATGCGTCGTAATTTGGACGTATCCCCGTGCGCATGCGTACAACCACGTCGAAATAAATGGCTAAGATACGGCGAATCACTGCCTACGACGTAAATGTAACCTACGCCCAGCCCTATTCACGTAGTACTACGTAAACGACGTAAAATACGATGGCTGTTCCCTGGTCCATACCTTTGCATGGGTTGCGCCTCCTATATGAGGAATAACTTTACGCCGGACGTAACCCTTACACAAATCTCTTAAAACATGCGCCGGGCGCATCTACATCCGTGAATCGACGTATCTCCCTCATTTGCATATCTGAATCGAAACTTCCATATGCATCCAGCGTAAATATGCGCCCACGATACGCCAGCGTAGGAAAGTTACGTCGTCGGAAAAATACTATTTTTCGACGTAACTTAGTTTGTGGGTCCGGCGCATAGATATGACGGCGCACATTTGTATTTACGCTGCGTATCTGTAGATACATCGGCGTAAGTGCTATGTGAATCAGGGCCTATAACTTTTGTCCAAACCAATCAATATACACTTATTGCGATTCAAATTGCGCCAGCACTTAAAACTAAAAATTGGCCTGGGTAGGAAGGGGGGGGGGGGAGTTCCCTGTATTGAAGTGGTTAATCTTGCATTGATCTTTCATTTGGCATTTTGAAGTGTGCAGGAGATAAGATAACAGTCTATAGCCCCATACACACTATGGGCCAGATTCAGGTAGAAGAGCGAATCTTTATTTTGGAGTAACGTTTGTCATTTACGTTACTCCGCCGAAACTTTAGGAGCAAGTACTGTTATTCACACAGCACTTGCTCCTAAAGTTGCGGCGGCAGGGGCGGACTGACCATTGAGAAACTCGGGCACTGCCCGAGGGCCCCATGCCACTAGGGGGCCCCATCAGGGTTGCCAGGCTCATTAAAACCAGGGAAAGTATGTAAAAATATGTCTTTCTTTTACATCTGTCCCTGATATGTCCAAAACCTTCATGCTTTTGATGTGAAAATCCTGAGATTTTAGCTGCCCCGTCTCTGTAATGCCTCCTGGCTTGGTGGCCATCTGTAAGCCTGGGGGCCCCATAATCTTCTATTGCCGGGGGCCCCATGAGTTGTCAGTCCGCCCCTGTGCGGCGGCGTAGCGAAAATGAGCCGGCGGAATTCAAATTGGGCGGGTAGGGGGTGTGTATTATTCAAACTAGGCGCGATCCCGCGGCGAACGTACTGCGCATGCGTCGACTGTCAGTGCGCATGCTCCAAATTCTGTCAGTGAACGTCAATGACGTCAATCCCCATTCACGGACGTTTTACGCAAACGACGCTAAACTTTTTTTATTCAACGCGATGACGACAGCCATACTTAACATAGGATACTCCACCTAGGGGGCATGTTTTTCTTTATGACGCGTATCGCTTACGGAAACGTCGGAAAGTCACTGCGTCGGGCCCGCGTACGATCGTGAATTTCCGTCTCTCGCTGATTTACATATTCTTGGCGTAAATCGGCGGGAACGCCCCGAGCGCCCATTTTAAAATTGCAGTTCCGATACGGCGGCGTAATACAATTACGCCGCTCGTATCTGAACTCAATCCCGGCGTATCTTGTTTTCTGACTACAGAAAACAGATAAGCCGGCTCAAAGTGTGAGTTATGCTGGCGAATCACTGATACTCCAGCGTAACTCTACCTGAATCTGGCCCTATCAGTTTTTCTGACGGTTTTCTCATCAGGTTTACCAAAACCATGTAGTGCAAGGGCCTGCCTGATTGCGTACAAATTGAAACTCTTGAGGTTTGACCTCATATTAGATGGTTTTGGTAAACTCACGCTTCCTGATGACGACATTAACGAAACGTACGTCGAGGCGGTACCTGGGCACGCACTACTAGCATACTTCCGGTTTCCTGGTTTTCAAGCCTGACGGCGGTGGAACGCACGCCGGCTTCACCAGCTCATCACAACTTCTCTCTCCAATCCCTATATACCTACAGCCTCAGTGCCGGGAACACGGGCACCATCGAAAGTAAGAGGCCATTTGGCATTATATTTTTTAGCAATTATTTTAATAAAAGGTTTTACACCATGGGAGCTGTTTCTCTCTTTATATGAGACCTATCCACAGCCTGGTTTTCAATCGTGGTTTCCACGGACAAGAGCTGATTTCTGAGCCTATTTGACCTTATTTAAACAATAGGTCAACACCTTCGGGTAAGGAGCCATCCATTCACACTTGCGGTGTTTATTTGGTGAAGGTGATATACGTTTAGAAGACCACACGGAGCACCCATTGGAATACCATTGTTTGCAGCACAACATTGCACTAAACAAACACGGACTTTTGGATAGACACACATTGTCTATTGTCACTATATATTTTTTCTGCACTTATTGGTTTGTTGTTATATGGTTAGCACGACATTCACATATTTATATTATATTATTTTCACTAATGTTGTATAATACCTGTTATACCTATCAATAATTAGCGCCCCTACTCTCCAATTGTTTGGTAAACCTGAAGAGAAAACCGTCAGGAAAACTGATGGTGTGTATGGGGCTTAAGTGGATAGAGCTGTAGTATTGTAAACATGAGGAGCGTCTCTTGAGTTCTGTAACGTTCACCATACACTATACAGTCTAATTGTACAATCTCCTTTAGATATACCATCAACTATGTAGTGTAAGGGCCTGCCTGAATGAATGGGCTGCCTTAAATGTGATGCATAGGAATGCATGTAAACGTGCAAAAAAGCATGCATGCTTAGTTGTACCTTTTTTGGTGTGAATGAAGCCTTAACACCTATAAATGCAGGTTTGACAACGTCAGTGTGAATGAGGCCTACCTAATGCCCCATACACACGATCGGAAATTCCAACAGCAAAGGTCTGATGTGAGCTTTTGAATGGAAATTCCGACTGTGTATGCTCCATCGGACTATTGCTATAAGGAATTCCGCCAGAAAAAGATTGAGAGCTGGGTCTCAAATTTTCAGATGGAAAAAATACCTATCGGAAAATCCAATCGTCTGTAGCAATTCAGACGTGCAAAATTCTGATGCATGCTCGGAAACAATTTGACGCATGCTCGGAAAGCATTGAACTTTATTTTCTCGGCTCGTTGTAGTGCTGTACGTCATCGCGTTCTTGACGGACAAAAGTTCAGAGAACTTTTGTTTGACCGTGTATGCAAGGCAAGCTTGAGCGGAATTTCGTCTGAAAAACCATCCACGATTTTTTCGTCGGAAAATCCGATCGTGTGTATGGGGCATAAGTTTCATTTTACAGATATTTTTTACAAGGAAAAGGATCTTTATTTCAGTCGTGTGACTAATGTTCAAATCTCATTGGACTGATAGAAATACAGGGAGTGCAGAATTATTAGGCAAGTTGTATTTTTGAGGATTAATTTTATTATTGAACAACAACCATGTTCTCAATGAACCCAAAAAACTCATTAATATCAAAGCTGAATATTTTTGGAAGTAGTTTTTAGTTTGTTTTTAGTTTTAGCTATTTTAGGGGGATATCTGTGTGTGCAGGTGACTATTACTGTGCATAATTATTAGGCAACTTAACAAAAAACAAATATATACCCATTTCAATTATTTATTTTTACCAGTGAAACCAATATAACATCTCAACATTCACAAATATACATTTCTGACATTCAAAAACAAAACAAAAACAAATCAGTGACCAATATAGCCACCTTTCTTTGCAAGGACACTCATGCAGCCTGCCATCCATGGATTCTGTCAGTGTTTTCATCTGTTCACCATCAACATTGCGTGCATCAGCAACCACAGCCTCCCAGACACTGTTCAGAGAGGTGTACTGTTTTCCCTCCTTGTAAATCTCACATTTGATGATGGACCACAGGTTCTCAATGGGGTTCAGATCAGGTGAACAAGGAGGCCATGTCATTAGTTTTTCTTCTTTTATACCCTTTCTTGCCAGCCACGCTGTGGAGTACTTGGACGTGTGTGATGGAGCATTGTCCTGCATGAAAATCATGTTTTTCTTGAAGGATGCAGACTTCTTCCTGTACCACTGCTTGAAGAAGGTGTCTTCCAGAAACTGGCAGTAGGACTGGGAGTTGAGCTTGACTCCATCTTCAACCCGAAAAGGCCCCACAAGCTCATCTTTGATGATACCAGCCCAAACCAGTACTCCACCTCCACCTTGCTGGCGTCTGAGTCGGACTGGAGCTCTCTGCCCTTTACCAATCCAGCCATGGGCCCATCCATCTGGCCCATCAAGACTCACTCTCATTTCATCAGTCCATAAAACCTTAGAAAAATTAGTCTTCAGATATTTCTTGGCCCAGTCTTGACGTTTCAGCTTGTGTGTCTTGTTCAGTGGTGGTCGTCTTTCAGCCTTTCTTACCTTGGCCATGTCTCTGAGTATTGCACACCTTGTGCTTTTGGGCACTCCAGTGATGTTGCAGCTCTGAAATATGGCCAAACTGGTGGCAAGTGGCATCTTGGCAGCTGCACGCTTGACTTTTCTCAGTTCATGGGCAGTTATTTTGCGCCTTGGTTTTTCCACACACTTCTTGCGACCCTGTTGACTATTTTGAATGAAAAGCTTGATTGTTCGATGATCACGCTTCAGAAGCTTTGCAATTTTAAGAGTGCTGCATCCCTCTGCAAGATATCTCACTATTTTTGACTTTTCTGAGCCTGTCAAGTCCTTCTTTTGACCCATTTTGCCAAAGGAAAGGAAGTTGCCCAATAATTATGCACACCTGATATAGGGTGTTGATGTCATTAGACCACACCCCTTCTCATTACAGAGATGCACATCACCTAATATGCTTAATTGGTAGTAGGCTTTCGAGCCTATTCAGCTTGGAGTAAGACAACATGCATAAAGAGGATGATGTGGTCAAAATACTCATTTGCCTTATAATTCTGCACTCCCTGTATACTATAACTGTCACTTTTTGTAAAGTAAATCGCATCCAGGTGTATTAGCTTTGTGAATTAAGCCTGTATAGCTTCATGCGCATAACTGTAATAACAATACTGATCATAAATGCAGGATCTTTCTAGCATAAAGATCCTTCCTGTGTAAAGACACAAATATGGTCCATAGAGTGATTTCTGTTGGGCCCATAGGAAACAAAGGAACTGTGTTCAGATCTGTAAAAATGTTGTACTGATAAAAATGACATTTTCCATATTAGTGTAAATGAGCCCTTTAGGCCCCTTTCACACGATCGGACCATTCAGGTCTGCCTGTCAGTTTTGACAGCGGACCTGAACGGCCACTCCATGCAGTCCTATGGAGCGTCGGATGTCAGGAGAGACATGTCCCCTGATATCCGATCCGATCCGCCAAAATCGGACAGATGGCGATACATCCTCATCTGTCCATGGCGGATCAGATCAGGTGAGATCTGATGAAAACGGACATGCGGACATCTCCTCATAGGAGACAGCGGCGCTGCACAAGCCCTTCCCCGCTCAGTGAGCAGAGAGGAACTTGTCATCCGCCGGCTCAGCGAAGAGATCTCCTGCTGAGCCGGCAGGAGCTGCGGATTCCGCATCGACGGAGTCCGTCTGTGCGGAAAAGGGCTAAAGGGGTTGTAAACCTTTTTGTTTTTTCACCTTAACGCATCTCCCCTATGCATTAAGGTGAAAAAACACCTTGCAGTGTCCGGCCCCCCCAGCCCCCCAGTTTTACTTACCTGAGCCCCGAATTTCCGTGGGGCGATCCCCCTGTCGCTCTCTGCCCGGGGTTCTCGGCTCTTCATTGGATAGATTGATAGCAGCGCAGCCATTGGCTGCAGGCTACAGGCGCCAAATGCTGGACTCAGGAGCTCGACCGCAAGGTAACCCCCTTGGTAGAGCGCTTCCCAGAGGGGGCTATCTGATGCGGGGAGGAGCCGAGAGAGCCGCCGTAGGACCCCAGAACAGGAGGATCGAGGACACTTTGTGCAAAACAAACTGCACAGTGGAGGTAAGTATGACATGTTTGTTGTTGTTTTTTTTTTCAATCAAACCTTTAGTATCACTTTAAAGGAGTTGTAAAGGAAACATTTTTTTTTTTTGCTGAAATGACTGTTTACAGGGTATAGAGACATAATAGTTAACTGATTCCTTTTAAAAATTATTAAAAATAGATAAAAATCAATCATATAATATACCTACAGTTTCAGTTTCGTTTTTTGCATGCTGTTTCATGATTCTGTGATGTACAGAGACACAGAGCCAATACAGGGCAGTAATGGTTTGTAAAACAAAATTGATTGGTTCTGAGGGGTTTTAGACACACTGTAATCACACCTCCTTAATTAGTGATCACAGAGAGAAAGCTCCCATGACTTTTTTCATCAGGAAACAGACAACCAGGAAGTGTCCAGAACAGAGAAGAATTACAGCAACATCGTAGCAAAAACGAACAATGAGGACATGAAACCAGGACTGCAGTAAGGTAAAGGAAGCTATTTAGTTAAAAAAAAAATATTCCTTTAGCGACCGCCCACCGCAGTTATACAGCGGGACGGTGGCACTGCTGGGCGAGAGCACGTAGCTCTACGTCCTATCTTTTTCGGCCGCTAGGGGGTGCGCGCACCCGGCGGGCGCGATCGCCGCCGGGCACGCACGCTCGTTCGTTACAGAGCGGGGAACGAGAGCTATGTGTGTAAACACAAAGCTCTCGTACCTGTCAGCGGGGGAAACGCTGATCTTCTGTTCATACAATGTATGAACAGAAGATCAGTGATTCCCCCTAGTGAGGCCACCCCCCCCCCCCATACAGTTAGAACACACCAGGAACACACTTAACCCCTTCCCTGCCCCCTAGTGTTAACCCCTTCACTGCCAATGGCATTTTTATAGTAATCCAATGCATTTTTATAGCATTGATCACTATAAAAATGCCAATGGTCCCAAAAATGTGTTAAAATTGTCCGATGTGTCCGCCATAATGTCTCGGTGCTGAAAAAAAACGCTGATCGCCGCCATTACTAGTAAAAAAAAAAATATTAATAAAAATGCCATAAAACTACCCCCTTTTTTGTAAACGCTATAAATTTCGCGCAAACCGATCAATAAACGCTACAAAAAATATTTAGAAGAATACGTATCGGCCTAAACTGAGGAAAAAATGTTTTTTTAGATATTTTTTGGGGATATTTATTATAGCAAAATTTAAAAAATATTGAATTCTTTTCAAAATAGTCGCTCTATTTTTGTTTATAGCGCAAAAAATAAAAACCGCAGAGATGATCAAATACCACCAAAAGAAAGCTCTATTTGTGGGAAAAAAAGGACGTCAATTTTATTTGGGAGCCACGTCACAATTGTCAGTTAAAGCAACGCAGTGCCGAATCACAAAAAGTGCTCTGGTTAGGAAGGGGGTAAATCTTTCCGGGGCTGAAGTGGTTAAGCCTAGTACACACGATCAGAAAATTGGACAAAGACATCATATGATAATCTGATCGTTGGTACACAACTTTTGAGAGCCAATCAGGACAGGTCGTGCAAAATGATCCAATGGGAAAAGCACAAAAGTTTTTCTCGTACGATACCAGATAGTACGATTTTCATTTTATCAGTACAGTTTTCATCCGACAATTCGAGTTTTCATAATTTTAGTAACGTCTTCATTTTTGATATGAGACTAGCATGCAAAAAATATAAAAAATAAATAACACAGATGATCATACGTCCAATAATCTCATCTTGTGTACCAGGCTTTATTCTTTTCAATAAAAAGGTCATTCAATCATTTTGTGTACAGTATACTAGCACACAGAAACATTTCACACATCTCTGTGGGCACTGCTAATTGAATTGTGTTTGTGTATTTGCAGAGCTAATTGTATGCTAACACAGTTGAAATGTGGATTAATATTGTCTAAGTAATGTGTGATATTCTTCTAGTCTACTCACTACGAATAAAAACAATCAAGGGTACTTCATTACCTCTATAGGGTCAAACAATGTGTATACACAAGGAAACTTTTATCCACTTTTATCCCCCAACGCCCTTCACTTTCTCAAGCAGCGTCTATCAGTAATTAGCTCAAACTGCCTTATCTTGTACTGGAGTTCATCCAAGTATTCTCATTTAAACCTCTCAGGCACTAAGTAAAACATTTCCTCTCCTTGTTTTGCCTTGTCACTCAGATTTTTCAGTTACAGTCAAACCCATTTTAGAATTTCCAGTGAAATTTTTTGCTCTTCACGTTAATAAGTCTCCTCCTCTCTCTGTATTGTAAAAATCCTCATCATCACTTGACATTACCTAAAGTCATTTTCTAATTTACGGTTATTAGGGCTGTTTGATAAAAATATAATGACCACAAACCAACCAACCATGTTTCACCTTTGATGTCATAAAACATTTTACAAGAATTCTGATTGGTGACATATTGTGCTCATTCTCTTTTCTGTAGTTTTAAAGTAGAACTAAAGACACAAAAACATTGGTAAGTGGGTTATAACTCCTTTAAGATCCATTGGGGAGACTTCCCTTCACTTCCTGTCCCATAGCAGGACATGAGAGGAAATCCCCCAAAATGAGGGAATCCCTGGTTAGGTCATTAGGTTTACCAAAACGATTTTTCCCATTGAAAGATTTCCCCTCCCTGGTGACAGCAAAAAATGTGGATTTTCTTTCTAACAGGAGGCACAGACAGCAATAAAAACCTGACAGGTGCTCTAATCGTTCTACACTCTATCCAGTGCTTAAAGAGAATGTAAAGGTAAAAATGTTTTTACCTTAATGCATTCTATGCATTAAGGTGAAAAAACATCCCACAATACAGCCCCCCCAGCCCCCCCCCGTTATACTTAACCAAACCCTGGAAAGTCCCACACTCGCCCCCGACATCCTCTTCGCCGCTGAGCCTGGCCGTTGATTGGCTACAGTGGCTGACGCTGCTGTCAATCACATCCAATGACACGGGAAACACACCGGGGGGTGGGGCCGAGTGATACAGTCGGCGACTGTATCACTCAGTCCCACCCCACTGTGCGTTGTGTCATTGGTTTTATTGACAGCAACGGGAGCCAAAAATCATCATAAATGAGCTGAAAAACCCAGTCAAGAAGCCTGCTCGTTCATGACGTGGAACTTTCGAGGGCTCAGGTAAGTATCATGGGAGCGCACCCGCAATAACTCAACACCATGCAAGCTCGCTCGCATGAAAGTCTTGAGTCCTTGCGGGGGGAGCCGAGACAGTCGCCGAGGCGCACCAGAAGACCAGGTTCGGGGCCACTCTGTGTAAAACGAGCTCCACTATGCAGTTTGTTTTGCACAGAGTGGCCCCGACATCCATCTCCTGGGGTCCCTCGGTGGCTGTTTCGGCTCCTCCCCACATCAGCTAACCCCTTTCATGGGAAGCTCTCTCCCAAAAGGGTTAGCTTGCCATAGCCGCTGACTGTATCATTCAGCCCCGCCCCACGGCGCGCCGTGTCATTGGTTTGATTGACAGCAACGGGAGCCAATAGCTGCACTGCTATCAATCATCCAATGAATCAGCCGAAAAGCCCAGTCAAGAAGCCTGCTCGTTCATGACGCGGGACTTTCGAGGGCTCAGCTAAGTATCAAAGGAGCGTGCCCGCAATAACTCAAAACCATGCAAGCTTGCTCACAGGAAAGTGTTGAGTCCTTGCGGGGGGAGCCGAGACAGCTGCCGAGGGTCCCTAGAAGACCAGATTCGGGGCCACTCTGTGCAAAACGAGCTGCACAGTGGAGGTAAGTATCACAAGTTTGTTATTTAAAAAAATATATATATATTTAGTGATCCTTTAAAGGGGTTGTAAAGGTTCAAATATAAAAAAAAAATAACAAACATGTTATACTTACCTCCACTGTGCAGCTCGTTTTGCACAGAGTGGCCCCCGATCCTCGTCTTCTGGGGTTCCTCGGCGGCTGTCTCGGCTCCTCCTCACATCAGCTAACCCCTTTCATGGGAAGCTCTCTCCCAAAAGGGTTAGCTTGCCATAGCCGCTGACTGTATCACTTGGCCCCGCCCCACGGCGCACCGTGTCATTGGTTTGATTGACAGCAACGGGAGCCAATTGCTGCACTGCTATCAATCATCCAATGAATGAGCCAAATAGCCCAGTCAAGAAGCCTGCTCGTTCATGACGCAGAACTTTTGAGGGGGGGGGGTGTTGGGGGGGAAAACAGATTTTTTTTCACCTTAATGCATAGAATGCATTAAGGTGAAAAAAAATTAACCTTTACAACCCCTTTAAAACATTTTTTACTTAGAGTAGGTTATACGTTAATGGATCAGCCTCACCTTATTTGACAAGGACTGCAATTTAAGATTTTGCCTTCAATGTTAAAGCTTGTAGTGCAGAAGTATGTTGGAAATATAGGAGCATGTCCCCAAGCTACCCTTAAAAACTAAAATAAGGGGTGAAATTGTGTAATTAATCAAAACGTTTTATGTACAGTTTTGGAAGGGTTAGAACCCTTGCTGTGTTGTTACTTATACCCAGGGTTTTGTTGGAGAGTTTTCCCCTCACTTACTGTATTATAGCCACATCTGGTAACTGCTGAATCAGCCAAAATTTGGAACATGGGTGGCCCTGTCAGCACTAGACAAATTTTGAAGTAGCTGGTTGGAAATTTTCTGACCAAACAGTGACTGCAGCCATCTAGATTAAGTAATTGTTTGGGTATTCTGACAGCTTCTGGAATAGTGGCTATCAAAATACAAAGGTTTCCCCTATCTGTGCTATTTGGCGTAAATGGAATAATTAAGTTTTGCATGAGAACATGAAGTAAAACAGTTTGACCAGAAACAAAGAAATTAGAAAAGATCAGAAATTTTTGCAACAGGAACAAAAAAAACGCAATTTTAAAGGTGACAATGATTCAAAAATTCCCCTACTCTACTAAAAGATAAACAGTTTTGGATGTTTTGACTCAATATAACTGAAATCTATCTCTAATTTGAGCATACAAGAAAATGCCAAACCCAATTTAGAATGTCAGAGCCAGAAAACGTGGACAAAACCCATACTACTGCCACTGTTGAATAGCATGCTTGGAGAGGTTATTAAGAAAAATTTCAGACAGAGTCTTGGTGGCTTTTCGGGAGATCCAGCCAGTGTAGATTAAGCTGGCAAGGAGGTTTGAACCTGGTTGCCAGGCAAGCTGGCCGGGACTTTGCTGTGCTTGGGGGAACTAACCAACATGGGCAAAGCTTGCCTTGGAGGTTGGCAAGGAGAACTAACATGCCAGTGGGCCAAGCTGGTTGCAAAGGTTGGTGAAGAGGATGAGTCTGCTAATGGGCCAAGCTGGCTGGGACTTGGCTGTGCCCGCAGGCACAGGCTGTGTAGGTTGGTGAGGAGGATGAGTCTGCTAATGGGCCAAGCTGGCTGGGACTTGGCTGTGCCCGCAGGCACAGGCTGTGTAGGTTGGTGAGGAGGATGAGTCTGCTAATGGGCCAAGCTGGCTGGGACTTGGCTGTGCCCACAGGCACAGGCTGTTGAGGTTGGTGAGGAAGATGATCCCTCAATCATAGGGATAGGGCTTTCTGGATGGAAGTGGTTCTGCCCCTTAAAGCAGAACTAAACCCAAAGATTTAACTGTAATTTAACAGTGGGATGAGGATGTGGAGGGCTGCCCTGACAGATAGAGAAGACAAGTAGTTGTTTAACTTTATTTTAAAATGAATGGATGGGAGAGGAGGCTAGAGTATATTTTTTACAGGTATGTATCTAAAACTGACAAAATACATAGGTCCAGATTCACAAAGACGCGGCTACTGATACGCCGTCCTAAGTCCAAATGTGCGCCGTCGTATCTATGCGCTGATTCTTTAAATCAGATACGCCTGAATTTTGCCAAGATACGACCGACGTAAGTCTCCTACGCCGTCGTATCTTGGGTGCATATTTACGCTGGACGCATTCGGCGTTCCCATTATAAATATGCAAATGAGCATGATACGCCGATTCACGAATGTATGTACGCCCGACGCAATTTTCGACGTTTAGGTAAGGCGTTTTTCGGCGTAAAGATAAACCACCAAAAAGGTGGAGCATCCCATGCAAGGTATGGACGTCGGAACAGCCGTCGTTTTTATGTCTTTTACGCAAGTCGTACGTGAATGGGGCTGTGACGTTCACGTCGTAGGCAGTGTTCGATGTGTATCTTAGGCATTCTATTCGACGTGATTCTGAGCATGCGCGCGCATGTGCCATTCGATTGGCCGCTCCTTTACATGGGGTCACGGCTAATTTAAATGAAGCACGCCCACTACCTGCCTACTTTGAATTAGGCGGGCTTACGCTGGCCTATTTACACTACGCGGGCGCAACGTACGGCGCGACTGTTTGGAGAGTACTGTTCTGGGCTCTCTGTCTTACGCCCGTAAGTGCAAGTTTGCGCCGGCGTATCTGTGCGCCAGACCCACAAACCAACATACGCCTAAAAACTGGCCAGCCTACACCGACGTAGCTTACATACGCCGGCGTAGCATGGGCACACTTTTCGTCTGGGCGCATGTTGCTGCTCCCATTGATTAGGCATTCAAACATGCAAATTTGTGAAATACGAGGATTCACGAACGTACGTGCGCCCGACGCATGCTACACGAGGTGCGCATAAATTGTATGTCCGGCGTAAAGTTATTCCCCATAGATGAGGCGCAACCCGGCAACAGACATGCAGAGGTCTGCACCAGAGAACACAGGCCGGCGTATTGGGCGTACGTTACATTCACGGCGTACATGGTGATCCGGCGTAGCTTAGGCATTTGTGCCGGCGTGGTTGTGAGCATGCGCATAAGGGTGCTGTTTAATGGGTCCACGTCATGACTACGTCACTGCGCATGCGCAGTTAGTGATACGCCGGGCATAAAACACTTCCACTTCCACCTACGCCGGTCTGCGCCTTTGAAACCTACGCCACGCCGACACAGCGTTGGGAGCAATAGCTTGCTGAATGCAGTGCTTGCCTCTCTGCGCTGCGGCGGCGCAGCGTACGACGTTTGCGCTACGGCTGCATAATGTGCGCCCAACTCTCTGTGAATCTGGGCCCTAGTGTCTACATGTATAAGGATTTTTATTTTATTTTTTAATTTTTTTAGCATATTCAATCTAAACTCATCGTAACACCGAAAACAGATATACAAATTATAGTAAACAGCAATGCAAATTGGTTATATAGATTGCAGTCTGTGTTTTTCTGAACCCTCCCAACGCCTTGTCAACATTTCTAATGATTCCAGAGTCATCAAGTACATCTTTGTAAAATTAGTCCCTGAGCTAATAAAGCCGGTTTGTAAATTTGCATAAAATTATTTACATGATATCATTCTAAAGGAAGAAAATACTTTTGTAATGTTCAGTGGCACTGCTCCTCTTAGCTGTCAATAACCTTTGCATGTTACTGGAACTTGTATTGCTTTGTTATGCTTGGAGCTACATAGAGTGGCACAGTTGGTTGTTTTGTATTCATTTGCATCTGTACACATACAAAGATATATGGGATCTGCTAGGTGTTTTGGGTTAAGGGAGTGCAGAAGGTTGCTAAATGGTGTTTTGTGTGGCATGTGTGTAGTTGTGTGTGTGTGTGTACGTACGTATGAAGGGGCTTTGGGAGGGTCCCACTATTTGACCCAAGTCACCATTAATATAAACAGAAATGTCAGCATGCTAAATGTGCTGTCCTGAAATGTCAGCATGCCCAAAATCCAGATATAGGGCCAGATTCAGGTAGATGAGAGTATCTTTCCTCTGGAGTAACGCTTCTCATTTACGTTACTCTGAAGACCCTTTCAGCGCAAGTCCTGTAATTCACATAGCAGTTGCGCTTAAACTTGCGCCAGAGTAACGATAATGCGCTGGCGTAACCCGACGCAAGTGGAAGTGGGTGTGACCATATGTAAATGATGGGCGGAGCCCAGCGCAGAGGCTTACGTTCAGCGCATCATCCACGGAGCATGCGCAGTGAGTGCGGCTCCACTCGCCCCCTTGTGCGCATGCTCACAACTTCCGTCGGCACCACTTCCTGGGAAACGTCAGCGCAATGCGTTCCGCTGGGCGCTTAAAAGCGCTGGCGGAAACGCCATTCCGGCGCAAAAGTAGTTCCATTTCCCCCCACCCCAGGAAAGATACTTTTGCCCTGTAATGGCTGCTCCCGCTACCCCCAAAGAGAGGAGGAACCTAAACTATAATGCCCAGGAGGTCTCTGTGATAATCTCGGCTATGGAGACGTTTAATGATTTCCTCCATGGGAAAAAAAGCAGGAAGACCAGCCGGGAAAGGAAGCAGGGTATCCTGGCCACCATTGCTGCCAGGGTCAATGTGCTAGGGTACTCCACCCGGACTGCAGGCGACATTCAAAAAAAAATCAATGACCTGCGGCGCAAGGTGAGGGGCAAGGTGTCCACCATTAGGAGCCATGAGAGGGGCACAGGTGGTGGTCCACCTGACCGCGGAGGAGGAGGTGGTTGCCCGCTGCCTGGACAGGGAGCAGTTGGAGGGGGTCCCTGGCTATGACTCCGTAGAGGAAGGCTCCAGGACAGGTAAGTGATTTTTACCCCCTTTTTGGTGTGTTGCATGTGGGGGGGGGTGGGTACATGTGCCAAGTGTGTGGGACCACCAACATGTGTCTGCTTTGTGTCATCCACAGATGACGGAGCTGGGCCATCATCTCGTGCCGGCCAGTCCACCCCAACCTCCCAACGGGATGCTGATGACGAGGCCCTGGGTGCTGGAGACACCGAGGTGGAGGAGGAGAGTACCCACACCACTTCAGCAGAGGTGGTTGTGGAGGAGCCTGTCCCTGAACAGGAGTTTATTTTAATGTTGGAGGAGTCCTCCTCCTCTGCAGGGCCCTCTGTGATCCCCTCCCCCATCCTAGGTAGCCCCTCAAGGGCGACTCCATCCCCACGGGGACAACCTTCTTCTGCCCCCAGGAAGGCCACCCGGAAGACCAGGGGGGTGTGTGATCTGGTCGAGGACCAGGTGCTGTTGGACCACGCCAAGCAGACCCAGCAGATGGGGGAGATTGCTGGCCACCTGGACCGGGTCGCTGACAGCCTGGGCTCCATGTCACAGCTGCCCAGTCGTGTGCAGGGCGTTGTGACCAGCCTGGGGGAGGTGCAGGCTGATATCCGGCACTTGACAGCAGCTGTCCGAGACAACACAGCTGCCATCCGGGAAGAGGGGAGGCAGCGGCAATGTGACCAGCGGCATCAGATCACCCGCCAGCTGAGGATGCAGGCCCAGACAAACCTGTATCTGAGCCGTATCGCTGTGGCATTGGAGGGCAGGCAGCCAACAGCTCCCAGGAGTGGCCCACCCGGGGATCAGCCTCCTCCTGATGCCCCCCCACCCCCACCACCACCCACTCCCTCCAGGCAGATGAGGAGCCCGAGAGTGCCCCCAAGGAGGAGCCCCCGTCATCCCAGATGAGGGTTTTTTGTTTTTTTGGTTGTTATATATTTATGTTTATACTCAGGATATGAGTTTTTGTTTATTTTTGAATATTATTGTTTATACTCAGGATATGAGTTTTTGTTTATTTTTGAATATTTTTGTTTATACTCAGGACATGAGTTTTTTTTTTTTTTGGTTCTCAGGTTATGAGATATTTTTTTTAATTTTGTACTGCACACGGTCAGGAGTGCAGGGGACAGTGTGAATGGTGTGTGAATGTGAGAGGGTGGCACTCCTGAAAGTAAGGGGTGTCACCCTCGGCCGTGGTGGTGAAGTTAACCCCACGGCTGAATGAATGACGTGTGAAAGGTGTGTGAATGGACAGTGACATCATTGGGGCCTTGACGCTGGCGTTGCTGCTCCCAACTCCTACATGCTGGACTTGGGCTAATCCAATGCGATGTGCATGTGGTGTGTGTGATCCAGTGGTGTACACGCGTGCACTGTCTGTGTGATTAATGTATTGGTTTAGTGTCCAAAGATGCCTACGGCGAGGACCCTCCTGACTGCTCTTCCATCAGCAGACTGGTTCTCCTCTGGCAGGTGGGGACTGTGTGGGTCGGGGGTCAGGTCATCACGTATGTCAATCTGCAGGCCTTTTCTCATAGCAAAGTTGTGCAGAATACAACATGCAGCGATGATCTGACACACAAAGGTAGGGGAATACAATAGGGTCCCCCCGGACTTATCCAGGCAGCGGAAACGGGACTTCAGGAGCCCAAATGTTTGCTCCACCACTGCACGGGTTTTGATGTGTGCTTAATTGTATTTTCTCTCTCCTCTGGTTTGGGGGTTCCGGAAAGGAGTCATGAGATGGGGTCCCAGTGCATATGCAGAGTCACCTGTAAGGGAAAAGACAGGAGGATGTTAGTCATGCATGTGCCACTTCTGATGTGCATCACGGGAGGGGATAGTCATGCCTGCCACCCATGTCACTCACCAACCAGCCAGCTGTCCCCATACATGTTCTGCTCGAATTCTGTAGGGATGGGGCTCTGACGGTATATGAAGCTGTCATGGCTGGACCCGGGGTGTTTGGCACGGACGTGCCATATGAGGCGTTGGGCATCAGCTATCACCTGTACGTTGATGGAATGCCAATGCTTCCGATTGCGGTATATGTGCTCTGTGGCACTGGGAGGCTGGAGTGCCACATGTGTGCAATCAATGGCCCCGATGGTGCGTGGGAATCTGGCAATGTTGTAGAACTCTGTCATTGCCTTCAGCCGCAGCTCCTCAGTGGTGGGTCTGATGAACTGGTTGGACATGCGTCTGAGGATTGCAGGGACAACCTGGTGCACACATCTGCTTATGGAGGACTGTGACATCCCAGCCACCACTCCACTTGTACGCTGGAATGATCCACTGGCAAGGAAATGAAGTGTTGCCAGGACCTTCACCAGTGGCTGCACTGCTTGTGAGCGGTGTGTTGGGCTGGTGATGTCATCCTGCAGGGTTGTGGTTAGTTCAAGTATTACATCAGGGCTGAATCTGAAGAGGCGATACACCTCCTCATCCCCCATGCCAAAGAGGTTCATACGAGTGCGGTATATCCTCTCACGTGCCCGCCTCCTCCGTAGCGAGGGACCCAGTACTAGTCTTAGGACCACAATTGCCCCTGGCATGTTGGCACACAGAGGTGTTGTCCTTGCAAGTGTTGTTGTTCAGCAAGCTCCTATCGTCGGTAACGCTGCTGTAGCTGCTCTCCTGCTGACCTGTGGCCGTCTGGAGTAAAGATAAAGCAGCCTTTTGTAGAAATAACTTTGCGCCGGACGGACGAGATACGCGCGGCGCATGTAGCCAGCGTATGGTGCTAATCCGTTCGTGAATTGGGAAAAATACCTCATTTGCATATTTGCAGGGGAAATCAATAGGCGCGACTGATGCGCCCAGCGAAAATAAGCGCTGACGATACTCTGGCGTCGGAACGTTCCGCCGGTCGCAAATGGCCCGTTATTGGGCGCATCTAGTTTGGTGGGTACGGGCACATAGAAACGACGGCGCATCATCACAGTTACGCGGCGCATATCGAAATACTCCAGCGCAAGTGTTCCTGAATCTGGCCCATAGTGGGAGCATGGGGTCAAGACATTCTCCCAAAGCCACCAGAGCAACCACAATACACCACAGACCTCCTCCTGAAGCCACTAGAACACCATAGATCCACTTCTGCAGCAATTAGAAAACCTGAGACCCCCTCCTGCAGCCTCCAGAAGATCACAGGCCATGTCCAGTAGCCTCCAGAAGACCGCAGGCCATGTCCAGCAGCCTCCAGAAGACCACATGCTATGTCCAGCAGCCTCCAGAAAACCTCAGACCCCCTCCTGCAGCCTCCAGAAGATCACAGGCCATGTCCAGCAGCCTCCAGAAGATCATAGACCATGTCCAGGCGCCTCCAGAAGATCATAGGCTATGTCCAGCAGCCTCCAGAAGACCACATGCCATGTCCAGCAGCCTCCAGAAAACCTCAGACCCCCTCCTGCAGCCTCCAGAAGATCACAGGCCATGTCCAGCAGCATCCAGAACATGACAGGCCATGCCCAGTAGCCTCCAGAAGACCGCAGTCCATGTCCAGTAGCCTCCAGAAGACCACAGGCCATGTCCAGTAGCCTCCAGAAGACCGCAGGCCATGTCCAGTAGCCTCCAGAAGACCACAGGCCATGTCCAGCAGCCTCCAGAAGACCGCAGACCATGTCCGGCAGCCTCCAGAAAACCTCAGACCCCCTTTTGCAGCCTCCAGAAGACCACAGGCCATGATAAGCAGCCTCCAGAAAACCTCAGACCCCCTCCAGCAGCCTCCAGAAGATCACAGGCCATGTCCAGCAGCCTCCAGAAGATCACATGCCATCTCCAGCAGCCTCCAGAAGATCACAGGCCATCTCCAGCAGCCTCCAGAAGATCACAGGCCATCTCCAGCAGCCTCCAGAAGACCACATGCCATGTCCAGCAGCCTCCAGAAAACCACATGCCATGTCCAGCAGCCTCCAGAAAACCTCAGACCCCCTCCTGCAGCCTCCAGAAGATCACAGGCCATGTCCAGCAGCCTCCAGAAGATCATAGACCATGTCCAGGTGCCTCCAGAAGATCATAGGCCATGTCCAGCAGCCTCCAGAAGACCACATGCTATGTCCAGCAGCCTCCAGAAAACCTCAGACCCCCTCCTGCAGCCTCCAGAAGATCAAAGGCCATGTCCAGCAGCCTCCAGAACATGAGAGGCCATGCCCAGTAGCCTCCAGAAGACCGCAGGCCATGTCCAGCAGCCTCAAGAAGACCGCAGGCCATGTCCAGCAGCCTCCAGAAAACCCCAGACCCACTTCTGCAGCCTCCAGAAGATCACAGGCCATGTCCAGCAGCCTCCAGAACATGGCAGGCCATGTCCAGCAACCTCAAGAAGACCGCAGGCCATGTCCAGCAGCCTCCAGAAGACCTCAGACCCCCTTCTGCAGCCTCCAGAAGACTGCAGGCCATGATCAGCAGCCTCCAGAAAACCTCAGACCCCCTCCTGCAGCCTCCAGAAGACTGCAGGCCATGATCAGCAGCCTCCAGAAAACCTCAGACCCCCTCCTGCAGCCTCCAGAAGACCACAGGCCATGTCCAGCAGACTCCAGAAGATCACAGTCCATGTCCACCAGACTCCAGAAGACCACATGCCATGTCCAGCAGCCTCCAGAAAACCTCAGACCCCCTCCTGCAGCCTCCAGAAGACCACAGGCCATGTCCAGCAGCCTCCAAAAGATCATAGACCATGTCCAGCAGCCTCCAGAAGATTATAGGCCATGTCCAGCAGCCTCCAGAAGACCACATGCTATGTCCAGCAGGCTCCAGAAAACCTCAGACCCCCTCCAGCAGCCTCTAAAAGATCACAGGCCATGTCCAGCAGCCTCCAGAAGATCACAGGCCATGTCCAGTAGCCTCCAGAAGATCACAGTCCATGTCCAGCAGACCCCAGAAGATCACAGTCCATGTCCACCAGACTCCAGAAGACCACATGCCATGTCCAGCAGCCTCCAGAAAACCTCAGACCCCCTCCTGCAGCCTCCAGAAGATCACAGGCCATGTCCAGCAGCCTCCAAAAGATCATAGACCATGTCCAGCAGCCTCCAGAAGATTATAGGCCATGTCCAGCAGCCTCCAGAAGACCACATACCATGTCCAGCAGCCTCCAGAAAACCTCAGACCCCCTCCAGCAGCCTCTAAAAGATCACAGGCCATGTCCAGCAGCCTCCAGAAGATCACAGGCCATGTCCAGCAGCCTCCAGAAGATCACAGGCCATGTCCAGCAGCATCCAGCAGATCACAGGCCATGTCCAGCAGCCTCCAGAAGATCATAGTCCATGTCCAGCAGCCTCCAGAAGACCACATGCCATGTCCAGCAGCCTCCAGAAAACCTCAGACCCCTTCCTGCAGCCTCCATAAGATCACAGGCCATGTCCAGTAGCATCCAGAAGATCACAGGCCATGTCCAGCAGCCTCCAGAAGATCACAGGCCATGTCCAGCAGCCTCCAGAAAACCTCAGATCCCTTCCTGCAGCCTCCAGAAGATCACAGGCCATGTCCAGCAGTCTCTAGAAGACCACAGGCCATGTCCAGCAGTATCCAGAAGACCACAGGCCATGTCCAGTAGCCTCCAGAAAACCTCAGACCCCCTCCTGCAGCCTCCAGAAGACCGCAGGCCATGTCCAGCAGCCTCCAGAAGATCATAGACCATGGCCAGCAGCCTCCAGAAGATCATAGGCCATGTCCAGCAGCCTCCAGAAGACCACATGACATATCCAGCAGCCTCCAGAAAACCTCAGACCCCCTCCTGCAGCCTCCAGAAGATCACAGACCATGTCCAGCAGCCTCCAGAAGACCACAGACCATGTCCAGCAGCCTCCAGAAGACCACAGACCATGTCCAGCAGCCTCCAGAAAACCTCAAACCCCCTCCTGCAGCCTCCAAAAGATCACAGGCCATGTCCAGCAGCCTCCAGAAGACCACATGCCATGTCCAGCAGCTTCTAAAACACCTCAAACCCCCTCCTGCAGCCTCCAAAAGATCACAGGCCATGTCCAGCAGCCTCCAGAAGATCATAGACCATGGCCAGCAGCCTCCAGAAGATCATAGGCCATGTCCAGCAGCCTCCCGAAGACCACATGACATATCCAGCAGCCTCCAGAAAACCTCAGACCCCCTCCTGCAGCCTCCAGAAGATCACAGACCATGTCCAGCAGCCTCCAGAAGACCACAGACCATGTCTAGCAGCCTCCAGAAGACCACAGACCATGTCCAGCAGCCTCCAGAAAACCTCAGACCCCCTCCTGCAGCCTCCAGAAGACCGCAGGCCATGTCCAGCAGCCTCCAGAAGATCATAGACCATGGCCAGCAGCCTCCAGAAGATCATAGGCCATGTCCAGCAGCCTCCAGAAGACCACATGACATATCCAGCAGCCTCCAGAAAACCTCAGACCCCCTCCTGCAGCCTCCAGAAGATCACAGACCATGTCCAGCAGCCTCCAGAAGACCACAGACCATGTCCAGCAACCTCCAGAAGACCACAGACCATGTCCAGCAGCCTCCAGAAAACCTCAAACCCCCTCCTGCAGCCTCCAAAAGATCACAGGCCATGTCCAGCAGCCTCCAGAAGACCACATGCCATGTCCAGCAGCTTCTAAAACACCTTAAACCCCCTCCTGCAGCCTCCAAAAGATCACAGGCCATGTCCGGCAGCCTCCAGAGGATCATAGGCCATGTCCAGCAGCCTCCAGAAGACCACAGACCCCCCCCCCCCCCAGTCTCCAGAAGATCACAAGCAATGTCCTGCAGCCTCCAGAAGACCACAGTTGAAAAAAGTGGAAAAACAGTGCTGAGCCTGTAAGGTTATGTCCTTGGTATTATATTATTATTTTTTTCTCTGACACAGACTTGACTGAAAGTAGAAATAGGAATGAGCCCTCTGCCACAGGCCCGTTGCCTGTATTATTATTTAAATCATGTAGCCTGATTAAAAGAACCGGGAATAAATATAAAAATGTGTAAAATATATCCAGATATGAATATACCTATGACTGGAGCCATACACTAAGCAATCTGATTGGACAATCTCTCTCAGCCATACCAACATCATGCATTATGAGGATAAACCCAAACACCAATCCATTAGTTACCTACCACTAATGAATTGGTGTGTTTGAAAGCTGCTTTAACTGCTTGCCGACCGCCCACCGCAGTTATACGGCGGGGCGGTGGCACTGCTGGGCGAGAGCACGTAGCTCTACGTCCTACCATTAGCGGCCGCTAGGGGGGCGCGTGCGCGCTGCTGGCGGCCGGCACTCATCCCCCAAGTCCCACGCGCGTGCCCGGCGGGTGCGATCGCTGCCGGGCCCGCGCGCTTGTTCGTTACAGAGTGGGGAACGAGAGCTATGTGTGTAAACACAAAGCTCTCGTTCCTGTCAGCGGGGGAAACGCTGATCTTCTGTTCATACAATGTATGAACAGAAGATCAGTGATTTCCCCTAGTGAGTCCACCCCCCCCCCATACAGTTAGAACACAAGCAGGAACACACTTAACCCCTTACCCGCCCCCTAGTGTTAACCCCTTCACTGCCAATGGCATTTTTATAGTAATCCAATGCATTTTTATAGCATTGATCGCTATAAAAATGCCAATGGTCCCAAAAATGTGTCAAAAGTGTCCGATGTGTCCGCCATAATATCGCAGTACCGAAAAAAAACACTGATCGCCGCCGTTACTAGTAAAAAAAAAATATTAATAAAAATGCCATAAAACTAACCCCTTTTTTGTAAACACTATAAATTTTGCGCAAACCAATCAATAAACGCTAATCGCGATTTTTTTTAACGAAAAATATGTAGAAGAATACGTATCGGCCTAAACTGAGGAAAAAAAATGTTTTTTTATATCTTTTTTGGGGATATTTATTATAGCAAAATGTAAAAAATATTGGATTTTTTTCAAAATAGTCGCTCTATTTTTGTTATAAAAATTTGTTATGTAATAAAAACCGCAGAGATAATCAAATACCACCAAAAGAAAGCTCTATCTGTGGGGAAAAAAAAGGACGCCAATTTTGTTTGAAAGCCACATCGCACGACCGCGCAATTGTCAGTTAAATCGACGCAGTGCCAAATCACAAAAAGTGCTCTGGTCTTTGACCAGCAATATGGTCCGGGGGTTAAGTGGTTAAGCAAGTCAGAAGGAGGTCCACTCCAAAACAAATGCACAGAGAATTCTGAACAATCTCCAATTAACTCTTAAATTGATGTCAAACTGATGCCATCGATACAAACCCAGTGCCTGTTGACACAAGCTTTAAAGTGATATTAAGTGCCAGTTCACACCAGCGCCATGTCAGACATTGCATGTGATTCGCACCGCACTGCTGTGCAGATCACTGAAGGTTTCTTTTTTTGAATAACGTACACATACCTCCCAACTTTTCAAAAGTCAACTGCGTGACATTCATGTGACATTTCACCTGACATCTAAGTTGTTGCGCGGGGGCGACCGCCAAACATTAGAGGGTGACATCTTCTTACCTCCTCCTCCTTCTAAATTCCTCTATCGGGGGACTGCGAGAAGACAGTGTCTATGTGGGAAAGTCCCGCAGAATCCGTGCAGGTTGGGGGGTATGCAAACATGTTATACTTACCTGCTCTGTATAATGGTTTTGCACAGAGCCTCCCCATCCTCCTATTCTCATGTCTCCTGCTGGCACTCCCTGCCCCTCCCTCCTGCTTGCTATGGGGGCACCTGAGCAGGCTTGCTCCTGAGCCACTGCTATATGTGTTCATTGGCTGTGATTGACAGTAGTGGAAGCCAATGTCTTAGCCAATGAGGAGAAAGAGACACAGGCTCTCATGCACATCACTGGATAAAGATGGGGCTCAGGTAAGTATTAGGGGGGGGGGGGCACATGAAGGTAAAAAACCTTGAGCCTTTACAACCGCTTGAAATGTGCCCTTTGCATTTGCAAAATGGCCCCTTAATTTCCCACTTCTACAGTAGTACCTACTTCCCTTCCCTTGATCCTGCACTACTCTGTTTGGCGAAGAAGATAAGATAAAAAATGCTCCATGCAAGTTCCTAACAGATATTATAGAAGAAACACACAGGGCAATGACTCCGTCCCCAGTCCTATCTGACAAAGCTGCACTAAACATGCGGCCTCTACAGATATTACATAAAGAGGAGAATACTATAAGTCACGGGTTCACCCATACCTAAAAATGCTGGGTAAACTGAATATATTCTGCTCAGGAGGGGGAGTTAAAATACTGTTTATGTAAACCCTCACTTTGTAAAACAACCCATTCCGTTTAGGATAGAAATTAAAGGCAAAACGTGTGTGTAAAGATATAAGAATATCATAAATCTCCACCTCATCACCTCTCACCTTCTCCTGCTCTCCAGGATTGAGTCTGAAAGAGTGACTCCTCCCCAGGGCTAGAACTGAGCTCCAGTAGTAATCGGCGTGCGCTCCTTGCAGAAGGGCGTACGGCTCCTGGAGCCAGACAGGCAGGGCTTTCCTCCCCCAGCCTCAGTCTCCGCTGTCAGACTCGCTCTGACCCACGATCCACCGCCCCGGATCCCCTGGTTCTCCCTTCCAGGAATCACCAGAGCCTTAAGGTAAGCCCCTGACACAGGGCACAGGGCGCTCCATCCACCCCTTGAACACCATTGGGCGGCCGTCCTTTTCAGGACAAGCCGCGGCTGCGGCCCTTGCGCTCCGTTCCCCCCCCTTCCTGTACCCGTACACCGCCATCACTGCCCAAGGCATCCTTCCACAACCTCTCCCCTTAATCTCCGCCGCTTCTGGGAGTCTTTTTTTTACAACCGCGCCGGCCTGATCACAATCGCGGCAGCCGCGAACTAGGAAAGGCCGCGGCTTCACCCGCGGCCTAGCGGTACGCCGGGCCATAGCCCCTGCTATCACCTAAACTGCCCTAGCAAGCCCCCTCCTACCCCAGAAAAGCAGCGGCTTCCCCACCATTATCCCAGTCTTTCCCAGCAGCACCAATCCACTTAGGATCACAGCCCCCATCCTGGATCCTGCTGCAGGATCGGCAGCCATCTTGCTGCACCCAGCCCCACTCTCCCCCTTCCCAATACTATCAGTACTTGATCCAGGGTTCGTCCGATCGCCTCTCAAGGGGTCAGGAAGGATTTTTTTTGCCCTACAGCAGCAGATTGGCCTAGCACTGCTAGGGTTTTTTTTGCCTTCCTCTGGACCAAGACAGAAAGAGGATTCAACGAATCCTTGAATACCCCCCACCCCCCCCTCCCACCCCCCCGGTGTTTGGCGACCATGGCTAATCTGCAATATTCTGCGGAAACCATTTGGGATCTGAGGCGATTTGTCGCAATATTGCCAGCCAGCACCAAAAAAGTCCTAGGAATTGAGCGACTATTGAGAAGCGATCGACGATCGACTATCAAAAATTGCAGACGTTTACCCCAATCTAAGCACATATCATGTGCTTTGATCAACACAAGATCGGCAGTAAAACACCGACTAGAAATCCATGATTTCCTTCTACAACACGATTTAGACTGCCTCTTTATTACAGAGAGCTGGCTCACAGCCGACTGTAACACCATTCTAGGTGAATTGGTGCCAGAAAACTACCGTATTATAACGGAAAACAGAATAGGGCAAAGAGGAGGAGGACTGGCGGTGATCCATAAGACTCACCTTGCGATCACTAAACCAGTACTTCAAAACCCTCTTCCATTCATGGAAACCCTTACTCTGCAATTGCAAGTAAACTCCCAGGAGACCGTCCGGATCTTACTCTGCTACAGACCACCTGGCCCAAAATCGCAGCTGCTACCATCATTGACGGAGTTTATCTCCACTTAAACCCTCAACAGCAAACAACTTTTGCTGCTCGGGGACCTAAACCTCTGGGCCAACTCCTCACAAGACCCTGTTGCCGACGTCTGCATCGACCACCTGGAAGGATTAGGGCTACAACAACTTGTATGTGGGCCCACACATGCTTCAGGTCACACACTCGATCTTATTTTCAGACAAAATCTGGAAATAAAAATTACGGAAAATGAACCATTGCCATGGACAGACCACCATGCAATCAAATTCATTATTTCCAATATCCCCCCCTTAACAAATACATCAAATCCAGTGACAACACACTGGACCCGATGTCAGAAGAAGCTCCACTCGGATCTCTTCAAAACCACGTTAAGGAAAAAAATACAAACAATTCAGCCGCATCAAACGGCCGTTGTAACACTGGATGCCATAAATTTGGCCATGCTACAGTCAGCCGACTTGGTAGCACCGAAACGTAAAACCCGCATCCGAAAAAACAACCGCAGCTGGTTTAACAACCAGCTGTCGTTACTGAAGCAAGAACGCAGAAGGGCAGAATCTGCCTGGAAAAGATGTTCTTCAGAGCTACACCTATCCATCTACAAGGCGGCGACAAGAAAATATCACAAAGAAATTTTCCAAGCCAAGAAAAATTATTTTTCGGAGGCTATCAACAGTGCCATTAACCGCCCCCGCAAACTCTTCAAGATGGTCACCCAGACCATGAAACCAGGATGCATTGAAGCCCCTAGTTTGGACACACAAGAATTTTGCAATGAACTATCGGATTGCTTCATTAATAAAATCGAGGCAATCCGTGAAAGCATTCAGCAAAACAATTCCCCCCTCAGCCCCCCCTGCAGCCTCTCACACAGCACCCATAGTAATTCTCCTATATCAGGTAAGTTTACCCTGGAACCCATCTCCATTGAGACCACTAAGAATGTCATTGGCGCTTTGCGTAATAGCACAGCGCCAAATGACATTATCCCCACAAAACTGCTGAAGGAATGCGCCGACATCCTGGCTCCTCCCATCACGCAACTTATCAACCAGTCTTTCTTGGAGGGCATAGTGCCCTCACAGTTGAAAGAGGGTATAATTCAACCCATCCTGAAGATACCCTCCCTGGACCCCAAGGACCCACTCCACCACCGTCCCATAACAAGTCTCAATGTACTCTCAAAGATAATGGAGAAAGTAGTGGTACAACAGCTGCAACAGCATCTGGATACCCACAAGCTACTTGACCCATTGCAATCAGGCTTCCGCCCCGGACACGGGACGGAAACAGCATTGCTGAAAGTATGGGACGATGTTCTCAAGGCCGCAGACGAAGGAGAATCTTGTCTTCTAGTTCTGTTGGACCTAAGTGCAGCTTTCGACACGGTAGACCACAAACTATTACTGACTCGGCTTGCTGAAGTAGCCAGAGTCGCAGAAGGCGATTTATCTTGGTTCTCCTCTTTTCTGGAAAACCGATCGCAAACAGTGAAGTTAGGACCTTTTACGTCTGAGAAACGCACAGTTACATGCGGAGTCCCTCAAGGATCGCCTCTGTCACCAGTGCTGTTTAACAGCTATCTTCATCCTCTTTTTGAGATTATCAGCAGCCAAAAACTGCTCTACCACTCATATGCAGATGATACGCAACTGTATTTCCGCATCTGCAATAGACAGGATCACCACCTCAATCTAGAGACATGCCTCTCTTTGATAGAGGATTGGATGACAAAGAGTTATCTTAAACTCAATGGAGCAAAAACAGAACTTCTTCTGTTTCACGCCAAGCGCAGGAATCAACTTTCAACAGCGTGGACCCCCCGCCTATTTTGGGCAAACTCATCACCCCTAGCGCCAAAGTCAAAAGCCTAGGGGTCATTTTTGACTCCTTTATGACAATGGACGCACAAATAGGGTCAGTAGTCAGCGGATCTCACCATCTGCTGCGCCTACTACGCAGACTCACTCCGTTCATCCCTAAAGAGGATTTAGCGGTCGTGGTGGGAGCAATTGTAAACTCCAGGTTGGATTATGCAAATGCCCTTTACCTCGGACTCCCCAAATACCAAATCACTCGTCTGCAAGTCGTTCAGAATACGGCCGCCAGACTTGTGACTGGGAAAAAACCCTGGGAATCCATCTCACCTTCACTGAGAGCCCTTCATTGGCTGCCAGTTAAAGACAGAATTGCTTTTAAAGCTCTCTGTCTTACGCATAGATGTGTCCATGGGAATGCCCCCCTTTATTTATGCGAAATAATAAAAGCTCATAACCCCAATCGCGTTTTGCGATCCACTAATCAGAACCTGCTCCAGGTTCCGAAAGCCAACTTCAAGTCCAAAGGAGAAAGAAGATTCGCGATCCAAGGTCCTAGACTATGGAACGCTTTACCAACCAGCATTCGGTTGGAGGAGAACCACCTAGCATTCAGGAAAAAGGTCAAGACTTTTCTCTTTTGATATCAAAGGAGACAGGAACAACAAGCGCCCAGAGGCGATTCAGTTCGCATGTGCCGCGCTATATAAGTTTTCATTCATTCATTCATTCATAAATAATACATTTTCTTTTTTTATAAGTGATCACATTTCATCTGTTCTCAGCTGTGTAAGGGGCTTAGAAAGCCGGGGGTGAAGAAACAGCAGTACATTGATCTTCCCAGTGAATGGCTGTACAGGGGGGGGGGGTCATAACAAGTCTGATCATTGGAGGACAGGCAGACTGTCCACCCCCACTCCACTGCACCTGCAAAACCACTCTCACCACTATATGTGCCCCCCCATCCCCACTCCACTCCACATGAAGGACCATTCTCACCACCATATGTGCCGATCCCCATTACACTACACCTGCAGCACCACTCTCACTACCATATGTGCCTCCCCATCCCCACTCCACTACACCCGAAGGACCACTCTCACCACCATATGTGCCTCCCCATCCCCACTCCACCCCACCTGAAGGATCACTCTCACCACCATATGTGACCCCCCATCCCCACTCCACTACACCTGAAGTACCACTCTCACCACCATATGTGCCCCCCCATCCCCACTCCACCCCACCGGAAGGACCACTCTCACCACCACATTTGACCCCCCATCCCCACTCCACTACATCCGAAGGACCACTCTCACCACCATATGTGCCTCCCCATCCCCACTCCACCCCACCTGAAGGACCACTCTCACCACCATATGTGACCCCCCATCCCCACTCAACTACACCTGAAGGACCACTCTCACCACCATATGTGACCCCCCATCTCCACTCCACTCCACCTGAAGGACCACTCTCACCACCATATGTGACCCCCCCATCCCCACTCCACTACACCTGAAGTACCACTCTCACCACCATATGTGCCCCCACATCCTCACTCCACCCCACCGGAAGGACCACTCTTACCACCACATGTGACCCCCCATCCCCACTCCACTACACCTAAAGGACCACTCTCACCACCATATGTGCCTTCCCATCCCCACTCCACCCCACCTGAAGGACCA
This sequence comes from Rana kukunoris, assembly GCA_029574335.1. Taxonomy (NCBI): domain Eukaryota; kingdom Metazoa; phylum Chordata; class Amphibia; order Anura; family Ranidae; genus Rana; species Rana kukunoris. The sequence continues at coordinate 83,243,210 of CM056060.1, forward strand.
CTTTCACCACCATATGTGACCCCCCATCCCCACTCCACTACACCTAAAGGACCACTCTCACCACCATATGTGCCTCCCCATCCCCACTCCACCCCACCTGAAGGACCACTCTCACCACCATATGTGCCCATCCCCATTACACTACACCTGCAGCACCACTCTCACCACCATATGTGCCTCCCCATCCCCACTCCACTACACCTGAAGGACCACTCTCACCACCATATGTGCCTCCCCATCCCCACTCCACCCCACCTGAAGGACCACTCTCACCACCATATGTGACCCCCTATCCCCACTCCACTACACCTGAAGGACCACTCTCACCACCATATGTGACCCCCCCATCCCCACTCCACTACACCTGAAGTACCACTTTCACCACCATATGTGACCCCCCATCCCCACTCCACCCCACCGGAAGGACCACTCTCACCACCATATGTGACCCCCTATCCCCACTCCACTACACCTGAAGGACCACTCTCACCACCATATGTGCCTCCCCATCCCCACTCCACCCCACCTGAAGGACCACTCTCACCACCATATGTGACCCCCCATCCCCACTCCACCACACCTGAAGGACCATTCTTACCACCATATGTGACCCCCCATCCCCACTCCACTACACCTGAAGGACCACTCTCACCACCATATGTGCTTCCCCATCCCCAATCCACCCCACCTGAAGGACCACTCTCACCACCATATGTGCCCATCCCCATTACACTACACCTGCAGTACCACTCTCACCACCATATGTGCCTCCCCATCCCCACTCCACCCCACCTGAAGGACCACTCTCACCACCATATGTGACCCCCCCATCCCCACTCCACTACACCTGAAGGACCACTCTCACCACCATATGTGACCCCCCCATCCCCACTCCACTACACCTGAAGTGCCACTCTCACCATCATATGTGCCCCCCCATCCCCACTCCACCCCACCGGAATGACCACTCTCACCACCACATGTGACCCCCCCATCCCCACTCCACTACACCTGAAGGACCACTCTCACCACCATATGTGCCCCCCCCCATCCCCACTCCACTACACCTGAAGGACCACTCTCACCACCATATGTGCCCCCCCCCATCCCCACTCCACTGCACCTGAAGGACCACTCTCACCACCATATTTGCCTCCCCATCCCCACTCCACTACACTCGAAGGACCACTCTCACAACCATATGTGCCTCCCCATCCCCACTCCACCCCACCTGAAGGACTACTCTCACCACCATATGTGACCCCCCCATCCCCACTCCACTACAATTGAAGGACCACTCTTACCACCATATGTGACCCCCATCCCCACTCCTACACCTGAAGGACCACTCTCACCACCATATGTGCCTCCCCATCCCCACTCCACTACATCTGAAGGACCACTCTCGCCACCATATGTAATCCCCCCATCCCCCGCTCCACTACACCTGAAGGACCACTCTTACCACCATATGTGACCCCCCCCCCCCCATCCCCACTCCACTATACCTGAAGGATCACTTTTACCACCATATGTGACCCCCCTATCCCCACTCCACTATACCTAATTTCTTCCCCACCTCTCTGTACCAATGCAGACTATGCAAGCACTGAATTCTAAACAACAATAGGATAGCGTTAACAACAGCAAAAAAAAAAAAAAAAATCAGCCAGTTTTTGAAAACAATGATCATTATTCTGGTGCGTTAGCTCTGTGAATTGAACCTCAAGTCTCATGCAGAGTAAGGGAAATACTTTGGGTTTCTTACATCTTTTTATCCTGGGTTCCAATGAATGTCAGACTTCACAATCCCATAAAACAAGCATTAGGCCCCGTACACACGGCCGAGGTTCTCGCTGAAAATCAGCGAGAACCTCGCTGGAATGCACATTCCAGCGAGGACCTCGGCCGTGTGTACGGTCTCAGCGAGCTTCCCGTCGGGAAGCCCGTCGAGCCGAAATAGAGAGCACGCTCTCTATTTCCTCGACGGCCCGCCTGGAAGAATGGCTGGTTGCCATTCCCGACGGGCGGGTCGCCGAATCCGACGGCCGGGAGAGAACCTCGACGGGCGGAACGATGTGTTCTGCCCGTCGAGGTTCTCTGCCGTGTGTACGGCACCTTAGAGTGTACGGAAACCCTCCCATTGAACTTCTCTTATTTGCCTTCTTTGCTTTTCGATCCAGCATGTTTGTAACTTCCTCTGGTGTTATTTTAAACAGTCTTATCAACCATCCCGGAGATCCTGGAGGACATCAGCGGCCAAATATGGTCATGGCTGGATTTGGTCAATGGCATCACCCAATATCCCAGCATGTTTAGTTGTTATAAAGGGGGCTTCCAGATTCTGGGAAGTGTCCCTATTCTAACCCCCCTCCCTAAAGAATAATAAAAGACGCTTATCCAGGCATGCATGCATGCAGCCTAGGTGGCCAGGAAAGAGAGGGCAGCCATTGTGTTCCCATCCCCCAATTCATTTACCAAACTGTTAACAGGCTGAATTCATGTCAACTACAGCCCAAAGCTCATCCTTAGTGACCACATTCCATCATGTTTCCAGGATTAGGCTGAAAAACTAGTTGATTAGTAACATGCCTATTTCCCAAAACAAAAATGATGACTGTTAAAAAAAAAATATATATATATATTTTTTTACCACTGTTTAGCCACTTCAGTACCGGAAGGATTTTCCCCCTTAGCCAGAGCAATTTTTGCGATTCGGCTTTAGCTGTCGTGCGATGTAGCGCCCAAACAAATGTGGCGTCCTTTTTTTCCCCACAAATAGAGCTTTCTTTTGGTGGTATTTGATCACCTCTGCAGTTTTTATTTTTTGTGCTATGAACAAAAAAAAGAGCGACCATTTTGAAAATAAATGCAATATTTTTAACTTTTTGCTGTAATAAATATCCCCCAAAAATTATATAAAAAACATTTTTTTTCCTCAGTTTAGGCAGATACGTATTCTTCTACATATTTTTGGTAAAAAAAAGTCGCAATAAGCGCATATTGATTGGTTTGTGCAAAAGTTATAGCGTCTACAAAATAGGGGATAGAATTATGGCATTTTTATTATTATTTGAATTTTTTACTAATAATGGCGGCAATATGCGATTTTTATTGTGACTGTGACATTGCGGCGGACACATCGGACACTTTTGACTCTATTTTTAGACCATTGACATTTATACAGCTATCAGAGCTACAAATGGCCATTTATTACTGTATAAAAAATGACACTGGCAGGGAAAGGGTTAACACTAGGAGGTAATCAAGGGGTTAAATGTGTTCCCTGGGCGTATCCTAACTGTAGGGGTGATGGGCTCACTACAACATGACAGTGATCACTGCTCCCGATGACAGGGAGCAGTAGATCAGTGTCCTGTCAGAAGGCAGAATGGGAAATGCCGCAATCACAGGCCACCGGCGAACATCAAGTTTGCAGGGCCTGCGGACATGCTCCCGCGGCACACGGCCAGGCATGCATGCGCCCACTAGGCGTCAAATTCAAAGGGACGTACAGGTACACCCATTTGCCTGCACATGCTATTCTACCGATGTAAATTTATGGTCGGTTCATACACACTGGTGAATTAATATCAATGGGCTGTCCTCCCTGCAGAAACACAGGGAAAAAAGTCCTGGACTCTTTTAAAAATCGCACCACACTGAGACGCATGGTACTACCACAGCACCTTGCGATTTGGTGTGGGGGTGTCATTAAGAATTAATGTGCGTTTACCTAAGAGCAGCATGTGCGTTGGGAACCTTGCAAGCGTTCCTGACCCACACAAGTGTGAACCTAGGTTTATACTGAATTTTCAAAACAACGAATTCTATAATTCAGAATTTGGATAAAAGGCTTAGTGCCGTAATGGTGTCTATATACACTTTGATAAACATTTGATTTGTCTTCCGATCCAAACAACTCGATCCATAGTCAACAACCCATTCGATCACTATACCACATATGTAGAAGTAGATTTAAGTTGCTAGCTAACATATGATCATAAATCATTGATTGCATCTTTATTTCCACCATGTAATCTCATTGATGGAAATTTATTCATATACAAATTATCTCTGTGCTGCTGATTGATATAAAACTATTGATCATTTTCCATCCTGGCCAATCGACTCAGTTTAATAGAATCTGAATGAAACTGAGTGTAAATTGATTGGAAGGGAAGTTTTTGCTTATCACTTTTTTTGTAGATTTGATCATTTTGATAGAATTGCAGATCGATTGGATAAAAAAAAAAAAAATTGAAGTATAGCCACCATAAGGCAAGGTTCGTGCTAAAAGGATGCTGTCAGCTATTCAGCATGTGATCCGCCGCTGAATGGCTTTTTTTTCTGCTGAACAACAGTTTATGATATGACTAATGTGTCGCAACCATGAGCCAAGCATTTGCTCATGGTTATGGTTAAGCCCCGTTGACTTGAATGGCCAAATCTGTAAACATAACTTGTTGTGTTAACTTTGCTTCTGTAGCCTTTAGGTGGAGTGGGTGGTAAAGCCAAAACTCATCCATCTATTTTTCCCTCCCCCACCAGTCGCTCGTTCGAAAGAGGCTGAAAGCATTTAAAAATAAATAAATACAAATAAACAATAAATTAATTAATAAAAGCATTTAAAAATAAATAAATGCTTTTTTTTTTTTAATAAAAATAAATAAATAGTTTTTTTTTTATAGAGTTCTTTATATCAGACCTTACAATAGGTTTGGTGGTGGGGGAAAATTGTCCAATTCATCATAAATCCCAGCATCTTTCCTGTGTTCAGGCAACCCAACATTATAGCCTCTCATAATACATGAATAGCTCTGCACTGCTGCGCACCAGTCTATGGCAGTGCTATCGTGGCTCTTCACTCTGGAAACAAGGGCTCATTTTCATTGCTAGGCACATCAATGTTATGTTTAAGGCACCATTCATACCTGAGCGATCTGCTTCAACAGCTGCTGTAGATCTTTTTTTTTTTTTACTTTTTTATTAGTGGAGCATTTTTGGAGCAGCACCATTCTTTTGAATGGGCCTCGCTCCGCTCCAAAAACACTCCAAAGAAGCTCATGTACCAAATCTTGGCACAGAGACAGGTGTGTTTGTGGTTGTGATTTTTGCTAGGTGATTGACGTCATCTTCATAGTCCCGCTGACTCCCTGGGATATCAGGGTCAGCAATCTCAGGAGTCTTCGAGCACTCTTTCATTGTGAGCTCACGTCATTTCATTACTGGGAAATTATGACACAGTAGGAGGAGAGCGGCGCTGGAAGCACTGTGTTCTTAGCTTGCATTGCGCTTCCAGCCCTTTGTGTAAAATATACTATAGCAACAGCAGCGGCTCCGCGCACGATCCGGCTCACCTAGGTGATTGATGTCATCTTCATAGTCCCGCTGACTCCCTGGGATATCAGGGTCAGCGATCCCAGGAGTCTTCGGCACTCTTTCATTGTGAGCTCCCGTCATTTCATTACCGGGAAATTATGACACAGTAGGAGGAGAGAGGCGTTCTTAGCATGCATGTACTTCCAGCCCTTTGTGTAAAAGATACTGTAGCGCTCACCCCCGAAGGAGCCGCTGATTAGTTTGGGACCGGCATGTTAGGTTACCAATGAGTCTTGTCTAGGGATAATATTAGTGAAGGTGGTTAAAGAGCAAGTGTCCAGACATAAACTTGAGTTTTCAATGCTTTATTCCAAGATCCAACCTGGCCAACATCAACATGACACACGATAGAGAAAAGGTTGATGAGCAAAGAGAGAACTGTAGTATCAGGCCTTGGATATCAAAGAGAGAGCAAGGCTGCTCTCAGCATAGTCAAGTTCAACGTCGCCACTCTCACCAGAGTGGATAAAGTGCCCCCGGATAGGCGATTAACTTGAGCCTGGCAGCTGAAGGGGCCACTTTTAAACAAAGTCACTGGGAGGAAACAGGGCCTCTGCCACAGGCCTAGTGAATTCTCTTAGATTTGTCAAAGGTTAGAACCAATGAATCCTCCCAGTAAGTCCAATTTCAAGGTCACCAATTGACAGCTGAAGTGTACCTGTCATGTGGCGTGGTGACTGGATCCCCAGTGGTTCGTCCAGGCCTCGCGGACAACCTCTGCCTCTGGGTTCTCCGGGGCCGATTCCCCACCGTTCAGCTCCCGGCTTAGGATATGGGACCCAGCAAGCCGCTGGGGCCACTCTCTGCATCAGAATGAGGTTCCGCTTGGTATGCAACCTCGGCCAGGCGGGCCTCAATGGCGGGGGCCCATGGATGCGTGCACCCTGAAGGTGGATGCCGCACCTGGAACTCGGGCCCCATATAGCATAACTCACGTAGGCGACTGCCCCAGATATACCCTCCCGCCAGCACATCCAGAGAAGAAACCGCTTCTCTGATTGGCTGCTGGGAGAAGGCAGGTCTGTCAGAACCCTTTCTAGCGCCGACTGTCACTCAGGGGTAATAACATCCCCCTCACATGCAGACCGACCTACAAGGCAGTTCCACATGGCAGCAGCCCAAATTTAGGCAATTTGTGAATGGGAGCAACTTAACTCTCCCATTCCCCACCAACTTTAGTGTAGCACCCCACCAATAGGGGGGGGGGGGGGCGCTACATACTCCTCCCACTTGGATGGAGTGTCCCAGAGCATTCGACCCCAAATGATCAGACCTGATACTGAACCAGACAGGGAAAGTAGGAAATAAAAACGTTTCAATATTACAATATACATGACGTACACACATACACAACCCTGCTATCTAACTGCCCATTCTCACAGTTGTTGATGACAGGTGGGTCCAGAAGAAACAACCTGTAAGAAAACATACAAAGGAAAAAAAATATATACAATGTAGCCTGAGGTATCAATGTAAATTTTCACTAATAATATACAATCTCCAGGGTTAGGGCCGAGACTGCACGCTCGAGTCCGAACGCAAAGTCTCGCCCCCTCCAGAGGAGTATTAGGCACAAGTGCAATGAAGAGGAAATTCACTTATAAAAAAAAAAAAATAAGAAAAAAAAAAAACTACAACCATATTGTCCTATAGTATAAAAAAAAAACTACAACCATATTGCCCCTAGAGGTCAGTACGCTGGTACTGCAGCAGTGCACACCAAAAAAAAAAGTCAAAGGTGCGGGAGTAGCTGCAAATAACCAAAAGAAGAATAGTTATTTTCTTAGTAGATTCTCCACTGTTGTAAATCCGAAGCCAGCAGATTCCCACTCTAACTGACTGAACCCGTCCCCCCAAAAAGTCTGACACAATAGTTTATGTGGCTCTGGAGGAGCAGGGGGAATAGGGAAAACTGGGAGAAAAGAAGGGGAGAAAAAAAAAAGAGCGGGGCATACTTGTCCGTAACTTCCCTTTATGGATGAGTGCCCCGATTGGGCACCTCACCCCAATTCCGGCACAGGGCCCGCATAGAACATTGGGCTAAGGCGGGAGAACATGTCCTAGGTTGGAGGAGCGGTGAGTCCATCAAACAAACCAACACACTATGGACTCACCCGCTCTTTACTGCAAACACAGGCCACTGAGTATGCCTTGAACTGGGTGCTTCTTCCGTCTCCTTCTTCTGGCGGAGCCCCAGCAGCCCCCGAAACCCTGCTGTTCCGGGAATCGCGGCTCGAACAAGTGATCGGGCAAATCATCGCCCTCAACGGTGGAATCGCCGGACCAAAACTCCAGGTCAGATGAAAACTCCGCTCCAGCAGGGACGTAGGTCAGCAAGGCAGTGGCTGGGTTGGGTCGGATGTTTCTCCACAGCGCCCTCCAGTCAATGGGCTGGAGAGACCTTCTTCCGGTGGGCTCACATTGGAGGGGGGCCGAGCCAACTAGAGCAGCCTCCTGGGAGGCTCTGGCCTCAATACAGGCCGCGCGGGCCACAAAATTTCCCAGCTCATTCACTCCCCCTCCGGGGCTCACCTCCTGGGGTTGGTTGGTGTCAGCAGCCGGCGGGAAAGCCTTCGGGGGCAGGTCGGCAGCATCCTTATCCTCCGGGACCTCTGACTCTGTGCTTGTCTCGGTGGGGAGAGTCTCCGACCATGAGGCCTCCACCTCCGACCACCGGCATGGTGGCGAATAAAGGCGCCCGACACTGTTGGCGTCGGGCAAAGGGCAGAAGGCAGACGGCCAGTCCCTCGCATCTGGGGCACAGGAGGCCCAACATCTCTGCTCCGCCGGAGGACAGCAGAACGAACTGTCCCGCCGTGGACATTCGAATTCCTGTGTCAGTCACAGACATCCTATGACCCGCGGGCTCAGCAGGCAGCCTTGGCGTAGTAATGGGATGCCTTAGAGCAGTCACGGCCTTCTAAATTTCAGCCATTCTCAATATGGAACCGTTCCAGCCAAGAAGAAGGGTGGTTCTGACAATTTAGCGCGCCCGTGGGCGTTCCCTCTCTAGGTGGAGCGAGATTATTCTGCACATGGCGCGCAGGGGTGGGTGGATCCTCCCACTTGGAAGAACTTGTCCAGGCACGTTGCAGGCGCGTGCTATGCCGCACGTACGCCCAAGCTCAATGGTGCAAGGTTAACTCCCTTGCTGCCGGACAGTCCACACACAACACCGAACACTTTTCGCTCCTTAGTAAATTACATCCACCATCTTCTCTCGTTGTCAATAGTAACAGTCCGATCCCGGACGAGCCCCCACATGTATTAGTTTGGGACCGGCATGTTAGTTTACCAATGAGTCTTGTCTAGGGATAATATTAGTGAAGGTGGTTAAAGAGCAAGTGTCCAGACGTCAACTTGAGTTTTCAATGCTTTATTCCAAGACCCAACCTGGCCAACATCAACATGACACACGATAGAGAAAAGGTTGATGAGAAAAAAGAGAATTGTAGTATCAGGCCTTGGATATCAGAGAGCGAGCAAGCCTGCTCTCAGCACAGTCAAGTTCAAACATCGCCACTCTCGCCAGAGTGGGTAAAGTGCCTCCGGACAGGCGATTAACTTGAGCCTGGCAGCCGAAGGGGCCACTTTCAAACAAAGTCACTGGGAGAAAACAGGGCCTCTGCCACAGGCCTAGTGAATTCTCTTAGATTTGTCAAAGGTTAGAACCAATGAATCCTCCCAGTAAGTCCAATTTCAAGGTCACCAATTGACAGTTGAAGTGTACCTGTCATGTGGCGTGGTGACCGGATCCCCGGTGGTTCGTCCAGGCCTCGCGGACAACCTCTGCCTCTGGGTTCTCCTGAGTCAATTCCCAACTGTTCAGCTCCCGGCTTAGGATCTGGGACCCAGCAAGCAGCTGGAGCCCCTCTCTGCATTAGAATGAGGTTCCCTGAAGGTGGATGCTGCACCTGGAACTCGGGCCCCGCATAACATAACTCATGCAGGCGACTACCCCAGATATACCCTCCCGCCAGCACGTCCAGAGAAGAAACCGCTTCTCTGATTGGCTGCTGGGAGAAGGTGGGTCTGTCAGAACCCCCTCTAGCGCCGACTGTCACTCAGGGGTAATAACACCCCCCTGACATGCAGACTGACCTACAAGGCAGTTCCACATGGCAGCAGCCCAAATTTAGGCAATTTGTGAATGGGAGCAACTTAACTCTCCCATTCCCCACCAACTTTAGTGTAGCACCCCACCAATGGGGGGGCGCTACAATACTATAGCAACAGCAGCAAAATTCTACTATAGCAACATGTACACAAAGGGCTGGAAGCTCTGTGCTTAGTGTACAGGTATGGGTACAATGTGTAATTCAATGAAGGGAAGAGAAACAGTTCCAAATGCCCACATTTAAAATGGGCGTAGGCAGAGAAAGGGTGAGTAATAGAACAGCATCATTTTTAAATGTAAAAGCTCCAGATTCTTTGTAAGGAGGTTGCTTAAGCACTAATAAGCACTAATTTGGGATACTGACGGCATAATTTCAAATATTTATAAACTTTGACTGGACTTCCTCTTTAGGGTGCTTTCACACTGCTCCGAAAAAAAGGGATTTTTAAATACAGCTTACCTGTAAAATCCTTTTCTTGGAGTACATCACGGGACACAGAGCGGCATATTCATTACTATATGGGTTATATGGAGTACCTTCAGGTGTGGACACTGGCAATCTCAAACAAACAGGAAGTCCCTCCCTATGTAACCCCCTCCCCTAGAGGGAGTCCCTCAGTTTTGTAGCAAGCAGTATGCCTCCCAAAATGTTCCCAAAAAGAGGGGTGGGAGCTCTGTGTCCCGTGATGTACTCCAAGAAAAGGATTTTACAGGTAAGCTGTATTTAAAAATCCCTTTTTCTTTCTCGTACATCACGGGACACAGAGCGGCATATTCATTACTATATGGGATGTCCGAAAGCAATGCTTTAATGAGGGGAGGGAGACATCTTCCAAAGAAGGATTTAATTTAGAGGTATACTCAAATACTAGTAAATCCAACTTAAACGAGAAATGTAAATCTCAAATCCAATCAAGGGAGCCCCCTCAGATCCTGAGGAGCTTGAATCGCGGCCTGTAGTACTGACTGCCCAAAGGCTGTATCCGCATTCCTTCTTACGTCCAATTGATAAAATTTTGTAAACGTGTGGACTGATGACCACGTTGCTGCCTTGCATATTCGAGCCATAGAGATCTGATGATGTGCTGCCCAGGAGGTGCCCATGGCCCTGGTAGAATGGGCCTTTACCGACAAAGGAGGAGGCAACCTCTTCAAACCGCAGGCCCGAACAATTAATTGTTTAATCCATCTTGCGATGGTGGATCAAGCAGCTGCCTGACCCATCCTGGGCCCTTCCGGTAAAACGAACACCACATCTGTTTTCCGAACCTTCTCTGTAGCTTTAAGATAGGCCTTTATGGCCCTGACAATATCCAACGTATGCAGCAACCCCTCCTTTCTAGAGGTGGGTTTTGGAAGAAGGATGGAAGTACCACATCCTGGTTCAGGTGGAAACTGGATATAACCTTTGGTAGAAAGGAAGGATGAGGACGGAACCCCGCCCTATCCTTATGCAGAATGAGATATGGTTCCTTACAAGATAAGGCTGCCAATTCCGATACTCTCCTGGCCGAAACTATGGTGATCAGAAATACCGACTTTCTAGTCAGTAAAACCAAAGGTACCTCAGCCAACGGCTGAAGGGGTTGTTTCTGTAGAGATGACAGAACAAGATTTAAGTCCCATGGACAAAGTGGTGATTTGACCGGAGGATTAACACGTAAGACTCCCTGTACGAAGGTCTTAACCAGCAAGTGGGCGGCCAGCGGCCTCTGAAACCACACTGATAAGGCTGAAATCTGTCCCTAGATCGTGCTTAATGCCAGGCCTTTATCCACTCCTAGCTGGAGAAAACGTAATACTCTATCAATGGTATACTTGCGGGAAACCCATCTCTTAGCCTCACACCAGCCTACGTAGGCCCTCCAAACCCTGTAACAAAATTACCCTGGAGGCCGGCTTTCTAGCCTTAATAAGGGTAGGGATTACCTGCCTAGACAGACCTCTACCCCTGAGAATCAGGGATTCAGCCGCCAGGCCGTCAATTTTAGACGCCGTAATGCAGGGTGGAGGATCGGGCCTTGTGAAAGTAGGTCTGGCCATAGAGGAAGAGTCCAAGGGCCTTCCGCTGCCAATTTCAGGACTAGTGAGTACCATGCCCTCCGGTACCAAGCTGGGGCTACCAGGATAACCGGCCTGTGCTATGATCCTGCGCCACAGGCGGGGTAGTAACTGCAGCGGGGGAAATGCATATAGAAGCTATGATTGATGCCAAGGGCAAACCAACACATCGGTTCCGCAGGCCATAGGGTCCCTCGTTCGAGACATGAACCTGTCTAGCTTCTTGTTGAATCCTTATGCCATGACCTCCACGTCTGGCACTCCCCACTTCTGGCAGATTGTCTGAAAAAAAAAACTTGTGGATGCAGAGACCACTCCCCCGGCGACAGGGTTTGGCGACTTAGGAAGTACGCCTGCAGGTTGTCCACCTCGGGAATGAATGTCGCCGATATGCAGGGTACATAAACCTCTGCCCACCGAAAAACCAAGCTCCTCTCACTCTGAGTGGCTTGACTCTTGGTTCCCCCTTGGTGGTTCACATATATGCCACCGCTGTGGCATTGTCTGAATGACTTCTCACCGAGGACCCCTGTAATCTGGATGTCTATGCCAGGAGGGCTAGCCGAGCCGCTCTGATCTCCCAGACCTTGATGGGCAGCTGCCTCTCCGCCTCTGCCCAAGTTACTTGGCGAGTGAACCCGTTCAAGACCGCTCTCCAGCCTTCCAGACCACTGGGCAGAACCAAGATGCTAGAATTGCTGTCTGTAGGACACGAGTGTAGAAGCGTGTGGTATCGCCTCGAACATGGCCATTAGTTTGCCTAGTAATCGCATACATAGGCGAATAGTTGGTTCTCTTTTGCTTAGAACCAACTGAATTAATCTTTTGATAGCCTCGACCTTTACCAGGGGCAGGAACACCCATCTTCTGTTCCGTGTCTAATCTCATGCCGAGATATTCCAACTGCTTTGTAGGTTGAAATGCTGATCTTTCCCCAGTTTAGGACTCAGCCGAACCTCTCGAGGTACTGAACCATGAGGGCTACTACGCATTCCACCAAGGAAGCGAGTGATCTATGATTAAGAGGTCGTCCAGGTATGCTAGGACCGAGATCCCTTGGATCCTTTAGACTGACTAGAATTGGAGCAAGGACCTTCGTGAATACCCGAGGGCCGTAGCCAGCCCGAAGGGGGGGGGCCACGAATTGGAAGTGACGCTGTATCACTGCGAAGCGTAAAAACAAAAATATTTGATGTGGCTGAAAGACTTGGTACATGAAGGTAACCATCCTTTATGTCTATAGAAGCCAGATCCTTCTGGAGTGTGGCGGCTGCTGACCGAACGGATTCTGTCCGGAAAGAGCGAACCCTTAGGTAAGCATTTAAACCTTTTAGGTCCAAAATTGGTCTGACATCGCCGATGGGCCTTGGTATGACAAACAGATTGGAATAGAAACCTAGCCCCTGTTCTTGGGCTGGTACCTCTACCATTATGCCCTGGTAAGCAGATGATCCAACGCCGCCCGCATTGAGGCCTTCCTTGTGGAGGAAATCTTAGAAATTCTAATCTGTAGCCTGCGGCCACAGATGATCGGACCCCCTCTGTCGGGGATCGATCCCCAGAGGCCTGTCCTTGCGATCCATTGTTAAAAGTTTGATCGCGCAGGAGGTCCGTACTGCCTGGAATTTGAGGGCCCCGGAACAGGGGGGGAACTGCCTTTTAAACGCAGGACCCCGGAACTTCTTTTGACTGGTAAAAGGGTACTTTTGCCACTTGAAACAGTCTGAATGTATTTATCCAGATCTTTCCATGGAAGGGCAAACCTGCCAGCAGTCTTTTACATGGGCTCGGCCGCCCAGTTCTTCAACCATAAGAGCCTTCTCATATGCACTAAAAATAGTGACAACGAGACGCCTGCTGGATGGAGTCTTTTTATAACCTCTACCGCAAAGCACAGAGCTCTGGGAATATCCAATAACTCCTCTGCCTATTGGGCAGGGATGTCTTAAGCATCTGTTTTGTCTGGTTCTTTAACGCCTGACAAAACTCCAATTGCAGCCCCTGCTGGCTGTAGCCAAGGATGCTGAAAAAAGTGTCTCTAAACGTTTATTGACCGGGACCTTAAACATTTGTATGTTTCCCCTTAGGCCAGATAATGATTTATTCACCCATGAGATGGCTGCGTCCACAGTTGGGAGCGCCCCCTTTCTTAGAAAAATGTTTTTCCCATAGGGTAAATAACAGAAAACCTTCCAGGTGGTCTCCCATCCAGGCACTAACCAGGCCCGACCCTGCTTAGCCTCCGAGATCAGACGAGATCGGGCGCTTTCCGGGAGATGCGGCCTCAAGGACTTCACGGGTAGTTGAAAAGCAGTGCCCGAACCGGGACCTGAACCCTGGACCCTCAGATTAAAAGTCCGATGCTCTACCAACTGAGCCATCCGGGCCCCCTTTTTAAAGAGCACTTGGTCAGGGGAAAGAGTGCCTGCAAGCACAAATATTTCCTGGCAGACGTGCATAAAGACTACCCTCTCGTCAGCTTTAGGCGGCAGAAAAAATTCTGTCCGGTCGTCCTAATCCTGGAAAAACCAATTCCTCTAACAGAGGATGGGCCAGAAACGCTGCGTTGCTTAAAGGCGTTTTTAAAAGAACCCAAAAGAGGATACCGCAGGAACCTGAGGCTCTGGAAATGGCAAATTGAATGCCAAGCGGGCCATGTCTGTCAAAGACTGGACCCACAGACTCTCCGCCTGGGAGGCTGAAAACGATTCTACAGTGGTAGATCCTCTAGGTTCTGTCCCTTTTGGCGATGGGGATCTAGTCTGCTTCTTGCCAGAAAAAGAGCCAGCGATCATAGCTGTTAACCTCTTTTCTCTAGCCCCCCTAGGGTGACGGCTAGCATCTCCTCTGTGATAACACAGGGTTGGGCCGACCTGGGCCAGCCTCAGCACCAGACCCCCTTAATGGCTTATCCAGGGTGACCCCCTATAGGAATAACCTGTGGGGAAAGTATTGGCATATTATCAGAACCAGAGGAGGAACCCCTTTGTCTTTGCCTTTTCTCTTTATTATTTTTTTTTTTTTTTTTGTTTTGATCCTGAACCCTTGGAAGCCATAATACAAAAGCGAAGGACTCCGCTTACAACAACAGACTGTTATAGCCAGGAGTACAAAAAATAAGGTTTAGGGGACAATAGGATCACTAATGCCCCAAAACCGGTGGGGCTCAGTATGTTTTCTTTTATATGTTATTCACCACATACAGCCCCACCCCCAACATGTTTGCCAGCATTCAACCTGTTGCCAAGGGGATTTTGGCTTAACAAAAAGTATTGGAGCTGACTCCAGTATGTAGTACCCCTTCTCGCCACCGGGAGTCACTGTGCTGCCAGCTCTACGTCCTCTCTCTCTCCAGCTCAGCTCTGAACTGAGCTAAGAACGCGCCTGCTGTGTATAACAGCATTTAAAGGCGCGCCCACTCTACACTGCAGTCACACTCCCGCCGCCCCCCCCCCCCCCCCCGAACGGCGCGAAAATTTTCTATATGCATGCGCGCGTGCACGCGCGCGCGCGACTGTCGGGGGAGGAGAGCCCAGGAGGAGACGCACTCTGGAGCCCAGGAATGCAGGTTGGAGGACGCATCAGGCGGCAGATTTGAATCCCGGCAAGGTAAGGCTAGCACAGGCCCCTAAGGAGTCCCTTTAGCCTAGAGACAGATCTTTTTTTTTTTTTTTTTTTAAAAGATCTTCAACCAGCGAGCAGCAGGTAGCTAGCAAACATACATAGATAGGTAGGGGGATCAAGTTATGGGGGGAAACATTTCAGGGCATCCTGTCTATCAGACATAGTGACCATGGTGCCAATGCAGAGCATACTCAGGCTACCCCCCTTAAGATCTCCCCTGGAGAGCCTGCTGTCGAACCAAGTCCCGCAGGCTCCCCTCTTACCTGCTCCATGCAGCAGGACGTTTTGCAAAACGGTCCAATCTTCTCCCATAGGTAGCGTGTGGGTGGGTAGCGTAGTAGACCTTCAGGCCCTGGGGTCCTATGAAGGTACCCACTGTCCTGGACCTATATAGCACCCTGGCAAACAGGAACTTATGGTTTTTACAAACTCCAAGTCCTGGGCCCAGGGTCCAGCCCTCCAAAGAGGAGCATTATAGGCAAAACCCCACGGTTTGGGGCCCGGGTACTGTCCACTTTGGCACTGAGGCTCCTTGGACAGATCCGGTTAGCCCGCCCTTAATCCCAAGGATGTGGAGCAAAGCTATTCCGTGACCAACACCTAAGACACTGGCGAAAAAACTGAGGGACTCCCTCTAGGGGAGGGGGTTATATAGGGAGGGACTTCCTGTTTGTTTGAGATTGCCAGTGTCCACACCTGAAGGTACTCCATATAACCCATATAGTAATGAATATGCCGCTCTGTGTCCCGTGATGTACGAGAAAGAAAACGCATATGTCTTTTTGATGTGTTTCCAGTGTGTTTTCTGGATGCCTGTCTCCCAGCACGCACCTGTGAAAAATAGAAATGGTAATCAAAATGTTGGCTCAAACTTGTGTTGCATACACACGGTCACACAAAATTCCAACCGTCAAGAACGCGGTGACGTACAACACTACAACGAGGTGAGAAAAATTAAGTTCAATGATTCCGATCATGCGTCAAATTGATTCCGAGCATGCATAGTTTTTTGCGTGTCAGAATTGCATACAGACGATCGGAATTTCCACGCAGAATTTTTCTTGTCGGAAAAATTGAGAACCAGCTCTCAAATTTTTGTTGTCAGAAACTCAGACAGAAAAAGTCTGATAGAGCCTACACACGGTCAGAATTTCCGACCAAAAGCTCACATCGAACTTTTCTTGTCAGAAATTCCGATACATATCCAGAAGTCCCATAAACGCATATGCAAGTAAGAAAGCACTAGATAGTGTAAAACCTTTAAAACCGTGGGGACAGCATGATTAAAGACTTTAATGGACTGTTACTGTGTTTCCCTGAAAGTAAGCCCTACCCCAAAAATAAGACCTAACACGATCATTGGGAAGGGCTGCAATATAAGCCCTACTCCGTAAATAAGCCCTAGTAAAGTTAATTTAAAAAAAAATGTGTCCGCTTTATAAAACGTCCACACTGACATAAGGTGCAGTGTGTCCCATCTGCAACAATCATGCAAAATGCCCCATTCACAGCCGTTTCTGACCAGCCGGAGGTCTCCTCCTCCCATCTGATGTCTGTGGCCCCTCCGTCTGCAGTGCTCGGAGCAGGCTGACGTCAGCGGGAATCTCGGAGCAAAAAATAGCTCAGGCAGGTTACATGATCGCCAAAGGCTACTGATACTAATAAAAAAACATATTTTGAAATAAATACCAAACACCAAAGCTCAGCCACCAAGACTCGAGCTAAACATATATCGTGTTTCCCCAAAAATAAGCTTTTTTGTAGCCAAAATTAATATAAGACACAGTCTTGTTTTTGGGGAAACACGGTATGTTTAGCTCGAGTCTTGGTGGCTGCGCTTTGGTGTTTGGTATTTATTTCAAAATTCTTTTTTTTTTTTTTTTAGTTATTAACCACTTATATACTAGGCACGTGGTGCAGATGGGCTGTGATTGGCCCTGTCTGTGCCATGTGATTATTGTAACTAATCCCAGCTAGCGATAAAAAGCCATCCGTTTTTTACTATTGTCTTCTAATCTGCTGTGATTGGTCACAGCAGTCACATGGTACCGGCAGCGGGTTGGTACAGTGATCAGTCATCTGCTGACAAATCATGCTACAGCGCAGCCACTGTGATGTCCACTAGTGTTGAGCAGAATATGCCATATTCGATTTTGCGATATATCTCGAATATATAGTCGAATATTCGAGATATATTCGCTAAATACGAATATTCGTGATATTTTTTGGAAATGAAATGATTGCGAAATTTCGCTATTGCGAATGTGAATGCGAAATTTCGAGAAATGCGGAATGGAGCACTCTGATTGGCTCAGAATATTTGTGATATTTTACAATACAAAATAATTGCGAATATTCGGCAAATGCGGAAGGAGCACTCTGATTGGCTCAGAATATTCGTGATATATTACAATACAAAATAATTGCGAATATTCGAGAAATGCGGAAGGAGCACTCTGATTGGCTCAGAATATTCGTGATATATTACAATACAAAATAATTGCGAATATTCGAGAAATGCGGAAGGAGCACTCTGATTGGCTCAGAATATTCGTGATATATTACAATGCAAAATAATTGCGAATATTCGAGAAATGCGGAATGGAGCACTCTGATTGGCTCAGAATATTCGTGATATTTCACAATACAAAATAATTGCGAAATTTCGAGAAATGCGGAATGGAGCACTCTGATTGGCTCAGAATAATTGTGATATATTACAATACAAAATAATCGCGTGATATCGCTATTGCCGAATAATCGCATTGCGATTTTTCGGCAATATAAAATGATCACTGCAGCTACTCGGCCCCCAGGTCTCTAATCATACCAGCAATGCTTTTAGATGTCGATGGGGATCTCTAGGATGTGATCTGTTCTAAAAAAAAAATTTGAAAAAATACGAATATTCGAAATAGCGAATATTCGCCGCGATATTCGAGTTATTCGCGAATACTCGAATATGCAATATTCGTAGCGAATATTCGCAATGCGAATATTCGTGAGCAACACTAATGTCCACCTGGAATGACAAAAGTGCCAACCGACAATCAATTGACTATAGGTCAATATGATGTCCTCCCAAAATGCCTTTCGCACATGGATGCCAGACACAGCTGATGACTAATCACTGTACAGACCTGCTGCTGGTACCATGTGACTGCTGTCACCAATCACTGCAGCTCACATGACAATTGTAAACAATGGATGGCTTTTTTCAATGCCATCCATTGTGTACAATTGTGTTGCTAGCTGTGATTGGTCACAGTGATCACATGGTACAGACAGGGCCAATCACATCCCATCTGCACAGTGTGCCCAGTATTAAAGTGGTTAATAACCCTAAAAAAAAAAATCAAACACCAAAGCTTAGCCGCCAATACCTGAGCTAAACATAACTGTCCATTTAAGTCTTTAATCAGGCTGTCCCCCCCACAAATGTGGGTGACAATACCCCCAACAAAGGATGGCCGCAACAGACGGAAGGGAGGCCAGGACAGCTTTTCTTGATAGAAGGTCAGTCTGCTAACAAACACCTCAGAGAGGTGCACATGCACATGAAAGCACAGAAGTCGTGTAAATTAAGCCTCGTACACACGGTCTGATTGTTGGACGACCGAGCATCAGATTTTTCGTCAAAAGGGTGTGTGCAGGATTTCGTCTAGCATACTAACAATACGTAAATTGTCGTTTGACAAACACAAACATAGTGACGTACTATGAGAGTATGACAAGGAAGTTCATTTCTCAAGCGCCACCCTTCTGCTAATTTTGTGTTAGTAGAAGTTTGGTGAGCATTAATTTGCGATTTTTGGATCGTACAAAGCAAATTTCTTTTAACCACTTTACAACCGCCCTATAGACAAAGTACGTCTACAGGGCGGTTGCTTAATGGCTTCCCAGAATCGCGCTCCCCATGAGGCGCGAACACAGGAGCATCCGTGACCCCGGCGCATCACGGTAAATCACCGCTAATAGCGGCGGTTTACCACGTGATCGCTCTGTCCAATGACGGAGCGATCACTTGTAAACAAACCGGCGTCATTTGATGACGCCGGTTCCTCCCTCCTCTCTCTGTACCGATCGGTACAGTGTGCGAGGAGAGGGGAGGGAGCGGATGTCAGCGGCAGCGCTGTGGCTGGATCTGTGACAAATGCAGTCACAGATCCATCCATCCCTCCCTGCTGCAATGCTCTGCTGGCCAATACTCTGCAATGCTGGGCATACTCCGCAATACTCTGGGCATACTCTGGGCATACTCTGCAATACTCTGGGCATACTCGGCAATACTCTGGGCATACTCTGGCAATACTCTGGGCATACTCTGCAATACTCTGGGCATACTCTGCAATACTCTGGGCATACTTTGCCAATACTCTGGGGATACTCTGGGCATACTCCGCAATACTCTGGGCATACTCCGGGCATACTGTGCAATACTCTGGGCATACTCCGCAATACTCTGGGCATACTCTGCAATACTCTGGGCATACTCTGGGCATACAGCGCCCCTGTCCCCGTGAGCTCGCATGCAGAAGCGAACACATACGCAAGTCCTGCCCACATATGAAAACGGTGTTCAAACCACACATGTGAGGTATCTCTGCGAACGTTAGAGCGAGAGCAATAATTTTAGCCCTAGACCTTCTCTGTAACTAAAAACATGTAACCAGTAAAAATATTTAAAGCGTCGCCTATGGGAGTTTTTAAGTACCAAAGTTTGGTGCCATTCCACAAGCGTGAGCAATATTGAAGAGTGACATGTTAGGTATCTATTTACTCAGCGTAACTTTATCTTTCATATTATGCAAAAACATTGGGCTAACTTTAATGTTTTTTTTTAAAAGCACAAAACTGTTTTATTTCCAAGAAAAATTGCTGTGCAAATACCATGCGCAATGAAAAGTTGCAACAACCGCCATTGTATTATCTAGGGTCTTTGCTAAAAAGCATATATAATGTTTTGGGGTTCTATGTAATTTTCTAGCAAATAAATGATGATTTTTATATGTAGGAGAGAAATGTCAGAATTGGCCTGGGTGCTACCTGCATGTTGGGCCTCTGTATGTGGCCGCACTGTGTAAAAGTCTCACACATGGGGTATCGCCATACTCGGGAGGAAAAGCAGAATGTGTTTTGGGGTGTAATTTGTGGTATGCATATGCTGTGTGTGAGAAATATTTAACTTGAGTAATATCCAACTCACTAAAGAAGAACTTCAGATCCTAGACCTGGGCCTCAAATATGCCCCTGAGAAAGCCTTAGACCAATTCGAAGCATACATAGACCTCCAAAAATTCCTTAGGAAACTCAACCTGCGCAAATATTTTGCAAACAACACAGAAGAACGTAGCATACAACCTTCCCAATATACCCAGACGGAACTTAGAAATAACTCTGTATTTAACCCCAATGTTCCAGGCAACCAATGTATAGGAGCCTTCAAAAAGATGGTGGAAAGGGATTTAAGGAAAGTACAGAGAAAATTCAAAAATAAAAATAAAAACATATGGGAAACCATCAAAGCTATTGGGAAGAAGAATGAAGTCATCATCAGGCCAGCAGATAAGGGGGGGGGGGCTTGTCATCCTTAACAAGACGGACTATGAGGAGGAAATGGAAAACCTACTCAAAGTCCCCAACACTTACATAAAGCTAAAGGGCAACCCGAAAGCCAAATTTAATAAAAAGCTTATTAAATATGTAAAGAAGGGGAAACTGATGGGCATATTGAACCCCACGGAAGCTGAGTATCTGGTGTCAAACTCTACCAAAACACTGGTAATATACTACACACCGAAGATACATAAGACACTGATCAAACCTCCAGGGAGACCCATCATCAGTGGGATCAACTCTGTATTCTCGAGGCTGGGAGAATATTTGGATACGTTCCTTAAACCTGTTGTAAAAAAGGGGAGGTCGTATCTCCGTGACAGTGTACAGCTAATCAATGAACTTAAACATGTGGAAGGCGCAGACAATCTACTACTTGCCACAATTGACGTCAACTCACTGTATACTAGCATTTCGCAAACAGATGGCCTCTTTGGGGTAGAAAAAGCCCTTCATCAAAACACGACGCTGAAACAAGAACAAATCAGCTATATTGTTGAAGGATTACAGATGGCAATGAGCTGTAACTATTTCTGGTATAAGAACAACTATTACGTCCAAAACAGGGGCGTTGCTATGGGGGCACGCTATGCCCCCAGTGTCGCCAACCTGCTGATGGACTGTTGGGAAGAGGAATATGTGTACAGACGAAACATCCCCCAGATCAAATTGTATCGTAGATACATTGATGATCTCGTTATACTCTGGGATGGAAGTAGGGACACCTTCCAAGAATTCCTACACAACCTCAATACCAATAAATATGGTCTCACCTTCACAGGAAAGTGTGATATGCAGAACATAGATTACCTGGATCTTCAAATTTTTAAAGTGGGATCCAAACTGCATACAAAAACGTTCTTCAAATCTACAGACCGTAACGGGTACATCCCGTCTACCAGCTGCCATCATCCCAAGTGGAAGGCAAACATCCCCAAAGGCCAACTCATGCGACTGCGTAGGAATTGCAACTCGACTGGTGACTATATCATTCAAGCCGACATCATTGTAGACAGGTTCAAACAGAAAGGGTATAAAGAAAGCAATTTGCTGAAACTAAAAGAAGAAGTCCTAAATATGGACAGAAACATCATGCTTGAACCCAAAGCTAAGAAGATACCCATCACATCAGATGTAGCCCTTATTACTGGGTTCAACTCACAATATAAGGTGTTTGAACATATAGTCAACAAATATTGGCCCATCTTACAAGAAGACCATACTCTGAATAAAATTCTAAAGAACAAACCTACCTTCATATACAGACGAGCCCCTTCTTTACGCCACCATCTTGTACACAATGTGATCGACCCCCCAAAATCTATTAGCCTCTGCCCTGAATTGAAGGGGTTCTTCAAATGCCAAAAATGTTTGGCTTGTAGAGTGAGCAAAAAGCAGCCTAGGAGAAAAACTAATTTCAAGTCGAGGTTGGACTTCAAGGAATACAAAATCAAAGAGCTTATCACATGCCATTCCACCCATGTGACTTACGTCATTGAATGTCCCTGCCACCTACAGTATGTAGGTCGCACTACAAGACCCCTAAAAGTGAGAATCCGGGAGCACATCAACAGGATTAAAAAGGGATCTACTAAACACAACCTGTACCGTCACTTTAAGAGATTCCACCAACAGGACCCAACGGAACTTATCTTTTATGGCATAGACCTGATTAAGGATAACTGGAGGGGGGGTAATAAAACCACCGCCATTTCCCAGAATGAAACAAGCTGGATCTACCGTCTGGGATCTTTAAAGCCGCACGGACTGAACGCAGATATAGACCTTAACTGCTTCCTAGCTAACCCTTAAAATGCCCACCCACCTCATGTATGCTATACCGCCTACCCACATATGCCACTACTTCTGTACATCTTACATCATATTATGACTAGAGAGCAAAATCCATCCCCCCGCTGCCTCTCCTCGCGTCTCTACTTATACTTCCAAGAAGAGCATGCCTATACTTATTTATAACATTAAGTTGGTATTGAGAGCAGACTCTCTCTCATTCTGTCTCTCATCTCTAGCCTGACCCAGTCTACCTTAGTTGTAACACACTACCTCCCCTCTTTGTGGGCCCTTAATTAGAGGGGGTTCGTAATTTCTACCAACAACCGATCAATCTGTTATGTATTGTAGGAATCACCGTTTCCGTGATGCTGTACATGGATGGCTGATTGATATGTGCCTATACAGAATAGCCATTCCCTGCATTATACATATGGTTTTATGGTCACATGATGGGGAGCCACACCCCCCATATCCAATTTTTATCATTTATATTTTTATCATTTATATTTTATTAGAACCACACTCCCTTATGATTGGAAGTTCAGGATTGATCTCATCTATGGACAAGTTTTTAATACTAGTTTAAGTTACCTCATTTTCCCACTGGCTATTATGGCCAATACAACAGCCTGCTGATCTGTTAAAACCTCTGACTCTTTCTTGATTAATATCATCAACTAGTAAAATGTTATACTGTTTGGAATGGCTTCAGTGCAATGGGGCCGTTAACATGGCAATTAATATAAATACTTGGGGCCTAAGGACTCCGGAAACTTAATACCATATGTACTTATGTATACCAAACGCATAAGCCTTACTTTATGCCCGGACATCAACTCGCCGCCTACGGCTCGACTGGCCAATAGCAGCTTTTCTGCTTTCTTGTTTTTTGTTTTTTGTGGGCGTTTCTTTGCTTCCACTTATCTGGTTGGACACTGGCCCCGTCACTCAGACTTCCTGACGGATCACACATTCGTTGGTGTTTATGCCCCTGTCTAGGCCGCATATGCAATCCGCTGCAACATGCTGATTGGCCCGCGGCGAGTGTGTCTACTTCCGGGTTGTGACGTCCGCGGCCTCTGATTGGATGCTGAGCCGGCGCCCTTTATTGATTGGACACTTTCCACTGAGCGTTTTAAATTGCCATGGTGACGTTGCCTATTTATTCTGAAAGCCGTGGTATGCGTGTACCCGCTTCCGAAGACGTTATGATTACGAAACGTGCGTAAAGCGGACACACGCATACCTATACGCACTTCCGGGATCACCAGCGTGACAGCTTGGAACGCACGCCGTTCACATGCTGGATTGATCCAAATTCGGGACTTAGTAGTGCCTGTGTTGTGGAGTACCTATGACTGCTAAACCATAGGGCTATACTCCATCCTTTTTTCTTGTTTTTATTTTGTCTTCTCTTTTTTATATATATTTTTTCGCTGAATGCACCTATTTTCAGCCTAGCATGGTGTTATGATGATTTTTTAACCCTTTCAATACTGATCGATTTCTTGTAATATTGTACATGTGTCTGAGTTTTTGCTCAGCAGTGTCAATAAAATCCTCTTTTATCAATTTATACTACACTATGGGAGCCCTTCTTTTTCTTTTTTGCTTCGGAGGAACAGTTTAAATAACTATCCACACTAAGGAGACCCACCAGGAACCTTTGGAAACCCAGGAAAAGGAGCCACGACAGGGTGGACTATAAGCTGTGATCTGACACGCCTGATACCCCTGCAGGGGTGACTGCATCTGGTGAGTGGGGACCCATAAGGGGGAGCACCGGATCCACTGCGATACTCACCTGATGTACCACCTGATACACTTGATGTACCACCTATTTATATAGGTGCACCTTGAATGTCACATCACTCGGACTCACCTAAAATATAATTGATGGACTAATTTTTGTTAGCAGTCTTCAAAAACATATTTTCTCTTATGAGCACTTTCCCACTTTATGTTTTGTACTTGGCCTCCTAGTACACATTCAGCACTTGTGGATATCTAACATAATATATTTCTGACAATTTTATTATTGTTAGCACTTACCTGATGCTTATTTGACATATATTTTGCTTTTATGTTTATGTGCGTTTCTTTCAACCCCCATTGTCAGCAATTTTCAGCACCTATACTGCACATTTTTTATATTTGTTAATTAACACTTTAGGGAATGTTGTCCCAATAAATCTACCCACACTCATTGGGTTAGTCATACAACATATTTAGTGACAGCGCCACCACCCCCAACACCTACACCTATACTATTTTACTCCCCTAGGGGAGTCATATATAGGGGGGGGGGGCTGCAGCCACAATTTCATTCCTTTAACCCAGATTAGGCTATCCTGAGCGCAGCTTTCTCTCCTTACTTATCGTGTGTGAGAAATAACCTGCTAATATGAAAATTTGATGAAAAAAAAAAATCTTGATTTTGCAAAGAATTGTGGGAAAAAATTACAACTTTAAAAAACTTACCAGGCCTCTTTCTAAATACCTTGGAATGTCTTCTTTCCAAAAAGGGGTCATTTGGGGGGTATTCATACTTTTCTGGCATGTTAGGGTCTCAAGAAATAAGAGAGGCTGTCAGTACATCAGGTGTGATGAAATTGATACATGTTCAGTGAGAGTCGGTTCATACTACAGCGATCCGACTTTGGGGACGACTTCAGAGGACGACTTCAGAGGCGACCTGCAAAACGACTTCTGTATAGAAATCAATGGAGGTCGCCCCCAAAGTCGTACAGGGAGCATTTTCTAAGTCGGAGCGACTTGCGTCGCTCCTATTAGAACGCTCCCATTGCAATCAATGGGAGGCGACTCGTCAGGCGGCTGTCGCGTCGCCCCAGTGTGAACCGGGTCTTATTGGTGCCATAGCTTGTAGACCCTATAACTTTCACCCAGACTAAATAATATCCAAATTTGTTTTGTTTTGTTACCAAAGATATGTAGCAGTATACATTTTAGGCCAAATTTATGAAGAAAATTTTTTTTTTTGCTAAATTTTATAATAGAAATGAAGAAAAATTATAATTTTTTACAAAATTTCTGTTATTTTTTCATTTATAGCAAAAAAACTAAAAAACACAGAGGTGATCATATACCACCAAAAGAAAGCTCTATTTGTGGGAAAAAAAAGGACAAAAATTTCATTTGGTTACAGTGTTGTATGACTGAGTTATTGTCATTCAAACTGTGAGAGCACCGAAAGCTAAAAATTGGTCTGGTTATTAAGGGTTTTTACGTGCCCAGTGGTCAAGTGGTTAAAATACGTTTGGCATAACTACATCAGTATCGCCAGCAAAGCAGCTTCATTATTGTCCCATTAAAGAAGATGAGAATTGTGACATTTAGCCGCTAGTTCTCAAATTTTCCGACAGGAAAAGTTCTTGTTGGAAATTCCGATCGTCTGTATGCAATTACGACGCTTGGGATCAATTTGACGCATTCTCGGAATCATTTAACTTAATTTTTCTCGGTTTGTTGTATGTCACTGTGTTTCTGTGACCGTGTGTATACGTTTGAGCCAAAATTCCACACTTTTTATGTCGGAGTGTGTACGCGGCATTAGGCTTGCTGCAATACATTTTTCTTACCTATGTGTTTCCACTCTTTCATTGCATATGATGTAAATGAGCCCAGAATAAGAACAGAGAATGAGAAAGTATAACAGGAAGCAAGAGGAAATGCCTGCTCAGTTGTCACAGGATTTCTGGTGCAAGATTTGGTGTCACCTCTTGTCCCGGTGACAACTTATATCATCCAGTTTTTCTCCTCAATGTCCCAGTGATAATCATCTCCAGGAAAAGGGACACAGACTCAGACTGGGGAGCTCAGACTTGGTAATGTACGGGGTTATTACTTACATGTGAAGTGATTGTGTGTGAGGTAGTTCCAGGCTCCAGACAGAGGAGCATCCTCTGACCATCCTCTCATGAGGACAGTCTACCACACAGATATTGTCAGCCATTGTCATCAATCGATCTGCCTGCATGGGGATGGAGGGAAAACCTATGCATCGCTGTGCGGCTAAACATGGCCCTCATACAGGGTACACATAGATACATGGGGTACACATAGACACACAATGTACACATAAATACATGAGATACACATAGATACATGGGGTACACATAAATACATGAGGTACACATAGATACATGGGGTACACATAAATACATGAGGTACACATAAATACACAAGGTATACATAGATACATGGGGTACACATAAATACATGAGGTACACATAGATACACAAGGTACAGTCACATAGATACATGAGGTATACATAGATACATGGGGTACACATAAATACATGAGGTACACATAGATACACAAGGTACAGTCACATAGATACATGAGGTATACAAAGATACATGAGGTACACATAAATACAAAAGGTACACATAGATACATGAGGTATACAAAGATACATGAGGTACACATAAATACAAAAGGTACACATAGATAGATGAGGTACACACAGATATATGGGGTACACATAAATACACAAGGTACACATAGATACATGAGGTACACATAGATACATGGGGTACACATAAATACATGAGGTACACATAGATTAAGGTGACCAGATTTTTAAAATGAAATCTGGGGACATAATTTTTTTTTTTACTAGTAATGGGGGCAATCAGCGACTCTTTGCCCGTCACCAGCGCCGCCCACCTTACAGCTTGTCAAATCTTACTCTCTGGGCCCCGGCTACTACTGGGTGGGGAGCACTCCACCAGGGAAGGCAAGGAGATAAGCAGGCAGGTGGCTGGCCAGGATTTGAGCCAAGACAGAAGAACATGTGAGCGGAGCTGAATGGGCATGCACCGAAACGGAAGAAATATTCCCTCCCCTCCGACCAGCACATGATCATCAGAAAGGGGCACAGATAATGGGAAAAACAAACCACCCCCCTATGCTAGTAAAAGTAGCGGGTGTGTAATTCAGATTTGTTTTTATTCTGTACTGACTGACCTGTTCAAATTAAACCTGGGGACAAAACCGGGGACAGACTTGGTCCGGGGACAGTGTCCTTAATCTGGGGACTGTCCCCTGAAACCGGGGGGGTCTGGTCACGCTAACATAGATACATGTGGTACACATAGATACATGAGATACACATAAATACACAAGATACACATAGATATATAAGGTACACATAGATGCATGAGGTAGACATAGATACATGAGGTACACATAGATACATGAGATACACATAGATACATGAGAAACACATAAATACACAAGATACACATAGATATATAAGGTACACATAGATGCATGAGGTAGACATAGATACATGAGGTACAGATAAATGCACAAGGTACACATAGATATATAAGGTACACATAGATGCATGAGGTATACATAGATACATGAGGTACACATAGATACATGAGGTACACATAGATACATGAGATATACATAGATACATGAGGTACACATAAATACACAAGGTACACATAGATACACAAGGTACACATAAATACACAAAGTACACATAAATACACAAGGTACACATAGATACATGAGGTACACATAGATACATGAGGTACGCATAAATACACAAAGTACACATAGATACATGAGGTACACATAAATGCACCAGGTACACATAGCTGCATGGGGTACGCATAAATACACGAGGTACACATAGATACACAAGGTACACATAGATACACAAAGTACACATAGATACATAAGGTACACATAGATACACAAAGTACACACAAATACATGAGGTACACATAGATACATGGGGTACACATAAATACACAAGGTACACATAGATACATGAGGTACACATAGATACACAAGGTACACATAGCTACATGGGGTACACATAGATATAACGGTGGGTACACATAGATATACACACAGTGGGTACACATAGATATGCATGGTGGGTACACATAAATATACATGGCGGGTACACATAGATACGTATGAACGAAGCCTTGCGCCTGGTCTTTCCCAGGAATGGATGTGACTGGAATATTATACATACAGTGCTTTTTATTGAGCTGCATATACAGGGATGTGTCATCATGTCCTCATGTGTGTACATGTGAAGAAATGCTGTACTTGCATGTACTACACATGAAAGGTCCATGTATTTCCTTACACATGGGAGAAAAGGAAGTGAGAGGAAATCCCCTCACATTCTTATTGGAAGATTGGTGTCATGTGCTGACAACTTTCCTGACGTCACAGTGATAATGGTGAGTTGTGGTGGGGGTCTCCTGAGTTCTGGTAATGTGTGAGGTAATTCCAGGATCCAGACAGAGGACAGACCCCTCCCCCCTCTCCCCTCCTCATATCACACGTCACAGTTCGGAAAGAAAAGGGTAGAGCAGGGAAAATTCCTGCGCTGAGAAGTGAGAGAGAGGAGAGAGAAAGCCTCTTATGTCATTTCCTCTGTGTAACTCAATGAATCCCTAGACAGGGAAATTCCAGTAAGGGGAGGGAAGGGGAGGGGAGGGGGAGGGGAGGTGTGCAGATGAGTGGGCGGGGCCTAAACGTACAAAACCCTTTGAAGGTGTGTGTGTGTCGAGCAGAGGAAGAGAAGTGTGAAGAGAGCGGAGAGTCGGGACGCACTATTGTACTACACCAAGTTTTCATAGTCCCGGATAATTACACCAAACATGAAGGGGATCTTTATTATCATCGCCATCCTCATCTGTGCAGCCGCCGCTGAGTCGGTGAGTGACCCCCGCCATGGACGGGAGACCGGGACTTTACACGGGGGGTATGGAGGGGCTGTGTGTGTGTGTGTGTATGGGGGGAGGAGTCTCTACAATGAGAGGGGAGAGAAGGGGGAAGTGATTTGGGGCTCTATAGAGTGCTGGTGATGGATAAGAATGGAGAATTTCTACAAAGTACTTGACTTTATTTTTATTTTTTTGATATCAATATGACTTCTGTATGTTCCCACATGTTTTATAAATGTTTTTCTTCTCTGCTGCCCCATACTTCCATGGTGGGGGTCTTGGTTGTGACATTGGAGGATGTGGTGGTCACTGTGCCCCCCCACCCAGGGGCATGTGGTGGTCACTGTGCCCCCCCCCCCCCAGGGGCATGTGGTGGTCACTGTGCCCCCCTGGGGCATGTGGTGGTCACTGTGCCCCCCCTGGGGCATGTGGTGGTCACTGTGCCCCCCCTGGGGCATGTGGTGGTCACTGTGCCCCCCCTGGGGCATGTGGTGGTCACTGTGCCGCCCCCCCTGGGGCATGTGGTGGTCACTGTGCCGCCCCCCCTGGGGCATGTGGTGGTCACTGTGCCCCCCTGGGGCATGTGGTGGTCACTGTGCCCCCCCCCCCCTGGGGCATGTGGTGGTCACTGTGCCCCCCCCCCCCTGGGGCATGTGGTGGTCACTGTGCCCCCCCCCCTGGGGCATGTGGTGGTCACTGTGCCCCCCCCCCCTGGGGCATGTGGTGGTCACTGTGCCCCCCCCCCCCCTGGGGCATGTGGTGGTCATTGTGTCTCCACACCCCCCAGGGGGATGTAGTGGTCATTGTGCCCCCCCGCCCCTGGGGGATGTAGTAGTGTCTGGAGTATACAGGGGTCCCTGCCCCCCAGGGGATGTAGTGGTCATTGTGCCCCCCCCCCGGGGCATGTAGTGGTCATTGTGCCCCCCCCCCCCCCCGGGGCATGTAGTGGTCATTGTGCCCCCCCCCGGGGCATGTAGTGGTCATTGTGCCCCCCTCCCGGGGCATGTAGTGGTCATTGTGCCCCCCTCCCGGGGCATGTAGTGGTCATTGTGCCCCCCCCCCCCCCCGGGGCATGTAGTGGTCATTGTGCGCGCCCCCACCCCGGGGCATGTAGTGGTCATTGTGCCCCCCCCCCCGGGGCATGTAGTGGTCATTGTGCGCGCCCCCCCCCTGGGGCATGTAGTGGTCATTTGTGCGCGCCCACCCCGGGGCATGTAGTGGTCATTGCGCGCCCCACCCGGGGGATGTAGTAGTGTTTGGAGTATACAGGGGTCCTTGCCCCCCAGGGGATGTAGTGGTCATTGCGCACCCCCCCCAGGGGGATGTAGTAGTGTTTGGAGTATACAGGGGTCCTTGCCCCCCAGGGGATGTAGTGGTCATTGCGCGCGCCCCACCCGGGGGATGTAGTAGTGTTTGGAGTATACAGGGGTCCTTGCTACCCAGGGGATGTAGTGGTCATTGCGCACCCCCCCCCCCCAGGGGGATGTAGTAGTGTTTGGAGTATACAGGGGTCCTTGCCCCCCAGGGGATGTAGTGGTCATTGCGCACCCCCCCCCCCCCCCCCCAGGGGGATGTAGTAGTGTTGTAGTGGTCATTGCGCACCCCCCCCCCCCCCCCAGGGGGATGTAGTAGTGTTTGGAGTATACAGGGGTCCTTGCCCCCCAGGGGATGTAGCAATCATTGAGCTGTTCCTGTGGAATGTAATCGGGAGAAGCTCTATTTATAAAATCTTGCCTCTCCTCCTGTGTTTCTCCATCACAGAACATGAGGTTGGCTCTCTGACCTGGCCCATTGTTCCAGGCAAATTCCAGCACCTTTTCTTTGCAGATGTCATTCTCTTGGTTAATGTGCTATCCAAGTCTCAGCCACAAATCCACCCCCCTGGGTGTAAAGGGGGTGTCAGGAAAGCGGCACTATAATTCTAGGAGCTTGTTCCCTGTAATGTCTTACAAATCTCCCTAATATTTCTTTGGGAACTGTTACTTACTCCAGTCCTACAGACCACCAATGCAGCATGGGATGTTGAATTTGCGTACGATGCCATACTTTATTTTTAGGCTTGTTCCATGACCTCGTTCCTTGCACCATGGGCCCCAGGAAATACTACGTCACTCATTCCTGCCTCTTGGCCAGATAACATTTTGGCACAGGAATTGTATTTGCGGTGACTTAGAAGATATTTGGATTCCAGCTTGAGAATGGAATTTTTTTGTCTGGGATAAAGTAAGCTCCTGACTGCCTTATTAGCAGATGTAGAGTCTTTCCCCCTGAATGTATCATTCTTACACTCTGTCAAGTAGTTGTGTAAAAGGAGAGGCTTTGGATAAAGGGGGCAGGAGGATGATGTGGAGTGGTGGGATACATACCTGACCCCAGCTGTGTATGTATTCAGGAGTGTCACAATAAAGCATCTGTTAGTGTTTGGAAGAAAGTTCTGCCTAGACATATGCAGGGATTTCCGCTAATACAATGGTACTCTGAATGTACATATAAGGGGGGGGGGGGGGGGGGACAAAATAGGAGGGAAACAATCCACCACCATCCCCTTCAAGATGCCTGGAGTTATTTGGCTTTGATGTCACGGTACATTAGTGTTGCAACATAGACCGTCCTTTCTTGCGTAACGTCACGTGAAAACATTTTCTTGGAATTTTTTTTTCTCCCTTCATTTCCTAAAATGGGTATCCTTCCTGCTTTGTGATTTCCCAATACCTAATGCTGTGAAGTTTTCAGTGCGGATGCTGAGATTTAGGTTTCCATTACTGCTCTGAAGAGATTTCTGACTTCACAATTTAAACTTCGAGTTTCTCATGCAGTTTGGCCTGTTTTTATTTTAGGACTAGTGACCATTATAGAGACTATACAGTCCCAAATGCTTATAGTCCCCATTTACAATATTATGTAAGCATTTGCTATTATATAATTTCCACGTTGGTCTGTAGTGCTTTTACAATTCTGAAAAGAACTATAGTACATCATGGAGACCTTTCCTGTTACGGAGACTTGTATAATACTTCAGAAAGGGCCTATAGAACAAAACTGTCTCTGAGGCTTATGATGGTGTAAAGCGGAGCTATAGGACATTGTGCAGACATTATTCACATGTATATAATGGTGGTCTCTAGACCGATGTGTAAAACATTTGTCACTAAAGCTTATATAATGGTGCAAAGACTAATTCAAAAACGTTGGTGAGACAATAGTCGCTAATGCTGCGTACACACAATCGGAAAATCCGTGTCGACTGGATTTTTTTTTCAACAGCTCAAACTTGTGTTGCATACAGTCGCACAATTTCGAACAACAAGAACGCAGTGACGTAAAACACTTCAATGTGCTGAGAAAAATTTAAGTTCAATGATTCCGAGCATGCGTCAAATTGATTATTGGAATTTCCTCCAAGAACTTTTCTTTTTGTAAAATTTAAGAACCAGCTCTTATTTTTCTTGGCGGAATTAACGACAGAAAAATTCTGATGGAGCCTACACACTTTTGGAATTTCTGACCAAAAGCTCACATCGGACATTTCTTGTCGGAATTTCCGATCGTGTGTAAACAGCATTAGGCTTGTATGATGGCCTAAAGCAGAGCTATAGGACATTTCGCAGACATTATACACTTGTGTAATGGTGCAAGGATAAATTCTAGAACGTTGGTGATACAATGCAGTCACTTGGACTTGCCGTAAGTAATTGTTCAGAAAGGGACTTTGGACTAGTCACTAAGGCTTATGTAATGGTGCAATGTGAATTCTATGGAGCCCCTAAGGTAGGGAAATATGTATCTTCTTTTTTTTTTTTATTATTATTACTATTATGGTGCTGAAGTCTCTGGCCCTCGAGTGAAAATATTCCTGCAGCTGTATTGCACAAGTCATTGAGTACCAGACTTGCTGGGCGGGGGTATGCCAAGTATGAGGTGGTGTATTCTGCAAGTGGTACCGTGGTCTATTGCTAGCCATGGTATTGGTCAGATGGTTGCAATGGGTATAAACTTAGAGAAAATCCAACAGGTTTTTATAGTTGCGCTTTTTTTTTTTTTTATTTCGTTCCTGTGTACAGAGCTGCGTTTTTTGTCTACACAGGCGATCAGCAGGTCCTGGCTGTGAATCATTGGCTGGGACTTGATGACCATGTATAATCACAGCGGGTGTCGGTGAAGAGGCACACATGCATGTGCCCTAGACCCAGAAGTAGGCAGTGATGTATGTGTGCATTGCTTTGCCTATAGTGGCTGCCCATCCGCAGTATGTTATGGGTGGTCGTTAAAGTGAAACATCGGTTAACTTTTTATTTACTTTATCTTTCCTTCTAACAAATCCTCTGTCCTTTGTTTTAACTTTGGATAGTAAAAACCTTTATTTTTTTTCTGCCAGTAAATGCCTTTATACAGCCAACTTCCTGTTTCTTTTCTGGGGGGGAAAGCCTAAGCTTATGGCATGCACAGCTCTCTCACACTTGTGAGTTTGCCAGGAATGGAGGGGTGGTGAGTCGTTAGCGGTCCAATGAGAGCTGCAGAGCTGGAGGTGTGCCTCTGTGTAAATCCTGGAAGTGAATCGCAGTATATATAATATACAAAGTGGGTTGGAGAGAAGCTTCAGAATGGCAAAGATGGCTTTTATTACAGATTATGTGAGCAGACTGCAGTCCCCCTTTAAGCAGGTAAAGAAGGCCAAGCACACTTTAAGCCTATGTTCACACGCATGTGGTCCAGGCAACAGTAATTCCTGTGCATTTCCTGCACTGCATTGCAGTCGCATTGTTTGCGATCCATTGCTGCTGCCAATACAAACTTGGCACCTCATCTGGTTGCTGGGGTTTACCAGTGCTCTTGGTGCCATAGGCCTTATGTTTCATTTAATTATTGCCCTCCGTAGGTGCTGATAATTTCTTTCCTGTGCTAATGGGAAACTATTTGGTTACTGTGTGTGACTGTCTTCCAGACACGTTTGTAGATGCAGGCCCTATGAGGCGCAACACTTTAAGAGTGGAGAATGCTTCCACGATCACGGTGATCAGTATATAGAGTCCCAGCTTTCTAGGTAATATAGCACATGGACCTTAGAACTGGGTTCACTGTCCTTTTGTGGGCATTGAGTTGTAGAATGTGGTTAAATGTTTATCTTGAGTAAGAAATGTGCCAGTGTTTGAACCCAGTTGGGTAGACTGTGCTCTTTTCGGAAGCAGTGAGGTATAGATTTTTTTTTGAAAAGCCTATGGCGTGTGAAACACACTCAAAAACTCCACCCGGTGCAGAAAAAATGTGCACACACATAGTGTTCACAAAAACGTGCAGACGGGAGCAACGTCAAGTGGTCCTTCTGTGCAGAAGGGACCCAAACCCTGATCCCCCGGGGCGTTAGGCTCCAGACGGGGACTGAGTTACTGTGGCCCGAGCAACCGAAGCCGACTCGGACCCAACTTCCCTGGAGGGACTGCCGAAACAGAACCCTCCAAGTACTAAGTGGGACTCCCCCGAAGGGAGACCCCATGAGAGCAGGTGAACTAAGCCAAAAGGCCATGTCCACCCACTCCCAAGACGTTCAGGGCTGGCCCGAGGACCGGCACCCTACTAATCACACTGTGTACAAAACGTGCACAACAAAAAAAGACAAAAAGGTGACAAACATAGGCTAATAAATTAAATAAAGTGGGGGGGAAAGGGATAGTGAAGAGGAGAGTGAAGAAGTGGTCATTGTGATCAACAATGACCAGGCCCTCCGGCCCGGAATAAAAAATTCCTCCGGTCCTGGCCAAAAGGCCCGGCCCAGGAGGCAGGTGCTAAAAAAAGCGTGTAGCTGGTGCAGTGACCATGGTGTCGTTAAATCAAAGTGACCCTCACTCACAGTGATTCTCAGACACCCCTGGACTGCCACTCCAGGGGCACATGCACCATAGGCTTTTCTGTTCCAAATAGATGCTACAAAGCTTTTGACCTATGCTTTTAAAGGGGGGTGGATGGGGCTTCAATTGCACTAGTTCAAAACAAAAAGTCAGCCTGGCAGTTCAGAGGGACGACGCTTATAGATTGAGGCCCCACTAGGGTTATTGTTCTCTGGGTTCCCCTCATTTACATATAAATGATCCTGCAGTTTATGAGGTACGAAAGTGTTCCACTTAAAACATCATTTCCGTTGGAAGGATTAAATTACCATAGCCTCCACACATCAGCACAGGGCCCCTTGTTCATTAGCTAAATCATTAATTGGCTACATGTGAACAGAGTTAACCAGCGGAGCAGCTTGTACCCGACCCACCATCTTGTGTATGTACTGGCTGCAGTCACATGGAGGTTCTATCATATTTGGAAGGATTGGCTTTTCTTCTAGTCTGACTTTAGTAGACCGTTCGCCTTGTTTGGGAGAGAGAGATCTAACACCAGTAGAAGTTTTTGTTTAAAACTTTGTCTTTTCAAAATGATCTTCAGAGAGTCCAAATTGGGGTAACATAGCTCACAGCAATAGAAAGTGAGGGAGCTGTCTGTACTCTAAATCATTATTTTGGTTGGAGTTCTATTTTAATTTGGATCAAGCTTTCTGACAATGGTTTGTGCAGTACATCTATTTTCCATATTCTAGTTCATTGTGCAAACAAGGGAGGAGCAGTTGAGTACCTTTTTTACACCCTCCCCATGACTAATGATTACTGCCAAGTCAATAACTTCTTTATTTAAAATCTTTCTTGTTGCCAGTACTGCACGTCCATTGCGTGTTCCTCCCATCGCTTAGTAATTTCACATGTGCATGACACATCTCTATGAACAGAACAGCTGCAGTACTATTCATTGCGAGCCTATGGTGAATGTTTGGCCTTTGTTGTGCTTTCACATAGAGTAGTCCTGTATGCAGCGCAGGGCTCCAGGTGCCTTTTACATGTAGGGTAAACAGCCTATGCGTGTCTACCTATTATGATGTGTTCATGCTTCACATCCTGACCACGTCATTCCTTAGGACTAAGACGACTCTTCTTTGTAGACATTTCACTCTATAGGTCTTTACTTAACCAGGCTTGGCTGCATGATTTTTGTGCTTGGGGTGGGGGCGTACCATGAGGGATTTTTGCCAAAAGTCCTGCATTTAAAGCCCAACTCCAGCTATAATCTAGTTCTGGATAGGGGTTTGAATGCTGTGTCACTTCCTTGTCTACCTATCACTAGACCGGAAGTGACAAGTGTCTTCTCATGGGGACATGAACAGCTGTAAAATCCTGAAGGATCTAACCATCACTCTTCTAAAAGTTGCACCTCATGTCAGGTTTTGCCAAATGGGTAGGGAGGAATCTCGCATGGGAATATCGCAGGCAATAAAATGTTCTAAAGCCTCATACACTTGATCTGACTTCTATCAGACTTTTCCATGGATTTTGGTCATTGGGTGTGAACTTGTTCTGCATAAACATGGCAGAACTTTTTCAGCCAACATCCACCAAATCATGGTGAATTCTGCTCTTTACCGCCACTCTTTGGGCAACTTCTGCTATTTGAACTTTAGCATTGGTTCTGAGCATGCATGTTTCTACTTTGGACTTGTGTACACACGATCGCATTATCCTCCATCTGACATTTGTTAAAGTTTGAGAGCATGCACAGCGAACATTTGTCCAATGGGAGCATTGTCAAAGTTTGATCGTGTGTATGGGCCTTTACTGTCCCCATATTTTTATATTAAAAGATTATCTTCAAACTTTCTATTGCATTCATAAGACCCTACTTTTGTTAACTTGGTACATTTTAGGTCCAAATGTTTGTCTTGCACCTGAAATACTTTGTGTTATGAGAAAGATAATCTCGCATGCATGCACAGCTATGAAATCAATCTCCAATCTTTGTTACTAGTGCATGTTGGCAAATGAGAGGCCCAAGCTGTTTGTTCATTGGTAACGTACATATTCCACAAATGTGCAAGGGTGTTTTTTTATTTTTTTTCTCTTTTTGGAGCAAGTAGATGCTGCTTGTATCCACTGACATGCTCGTGATCTCAGTGCCAACATATTCTGTTCCTTTGAATTTAAGTGTCTCATAACCAGGTGGCGGAACAGCCTCTGGTCCCTTTGGGGTGGATATTGTCGGAGAATAAAAGCGGCAGCATCAACAGACCATGCACATACTCTTTCATGGAGTATCCAATGTTCCTCTCTGCAGGGAACCGTGTACTGCCCTGGGTTTTTTTTTGCCATGGCATATCGGTTCTAGAACACCTATAATATGACAGCTGACCAGAAACTCTAGCAATGCAACTGAAACAGGCAAAATCTTGCATGCCAAATAACTTTGATCCAGGTTGGGTGGTGACTTCACTTTTCAACTCTTTACCAAATACAGCCCAGTCTGACTGGAAAGGAGCAGCAGTATGTTGTAGCGGTCATCCCTCTCTATTTTCTACTCCTGTCAGCAATCCCTTCTTGTTATGGTAAAGTCTTAAGATTCTACAGTCAGTAGATTGAAAATCAGTGAGCAAAGTATTAAAATGGCATGTCAAATTATTACCCTGAATCTGTTCTACAGTGCTGTATTAGCTTTATCTTGATTGCATCTGACCAGAGTTGGCTTCAAGATTGATATTTTTGAAGGAACTATGTAGAGTGCCATTGCTGACCCCCTCCAGTTGTCATGCTGATTAATTGTTCCTGTATTGTTGCTGAGTCAGAACAAGTATGCATGTTGGGAGTGCTGACTCTGACCTGTGTGCTTGTTCCAGGTCATTGTTTGATTTCAGAGACAGCCAGGAGGCTAGAACTCGGACAAGATCAGCAATAGCAGCCTCTAGTTTTCTCATTCCAAGCTTGGATGGTGGGTCACAATTTATGCATTTTCTATGGACTACCAATATACTCCTTGGAATCCTGAGAACGGTCAGCCATTATGTTTTGGCCAATATCATAAAATACAAGTGTTTTTCTGCTCTGCACTAGGAAAGTGTTGCATGAGTTACATAAAGTTACAGGTATCTTGTTTCCTTTTGAAATGGCAAAAGTACAATTCCCTTCATACAGGTTTCACAATCGCGTACAGACATGTTTAACTGTTGAGAGTGAAAAAGAATAGCTCTATTGTACGGGTGTGCTTTGTTCCAACAGGTGCTTGTCCCGTGTTCCAACCGCGTTATCTCCTTTTACAGCTTTCTCTGATTTGCTTTACTTGATCAATTTGCTGGTTTGAGATGAAGCTGTGTTTGCTTTATTGTAGGTTATGATTAGTTTAAAGGGTCACTAAAGGATTTTTTTTTTTTTTTTTTTTTTTTTTTTAGCTAAATGGCTTCCTTTACCTTACTGCAGTGCTGTTTTCATGTCCTCATTGTTCATTTTTGCTTTGTTGCTGTAATTCTTCTCTGATCTCCACACTTCCTGCTTGTCTGTTTCCTTATAACCACAGTGCTGGGAGCTTTCTCACTGTGGTCACTAATTAAGGAGGTGTGATTACTGTGTGTAAACTGAAAGTAGATTGGGCTGAGGGGTTTTAGACAAAACATCACTGCCCTCTATTGGCTCTCTGGCTCTGTACATCAGAGACGGGAAACAACAGCAAAAATTAAACTAAAACTGTAGGTTGATTATATGATTGATTTTTATCTATTTTTAATCATTTTATGTCTCTATACCCTGTAAACAGTCATTTCAGCCCAAAACATTTTTTCCTTTAGTGACCCTTTAACTCATTCTATATAAGCTGAGTATTTTCCTTTTAGCATTTTGCCATAGGATAAAGTAAATAGGCTCTTTAATATAAGATTGTCCTCCTTTCTTTAATGTAATGTGCCAGTAGAACTTTAAAGACTAATGTATGTACAGTATTGCACTACTTGGGTGGTGATGGTTGCTTGCTCCTCTATTGGCAAATCATGTGGCATTGGTCATGATCTGATCTTTGCTGCAGCAGGACAACTGACTGGCTGCATAGCCAGCCAATTTGTGTCTCTGCCTTACAGGATAACTAAAGGCAAAACCTTTTTATATAAATAAGAAAATAAAAATAAAATGGAGTGGGAGTGTTTAGGATGCCTATTACATTTTATTGCTGTCTGTGCCGCTGTATTCACACCTATGCGTCAGCGATTTTGGGCGACAAAGTTTAGGCGTTTTGTACTGGCGATTTGCGGCGATAAAACGCGTTTAAAAATCCCGCTTTTTGTATAGCCATTGTCGGCTATGCGGAACGCCAAAGCCGCCCGATACGCGCGACGGAAAAGGATCCGGGACTTTTTTCAAAATCGGCGTATGACGTTCTATCGGCATTAGGAGATGTGAACAATCTCCATTGACAATAATGCAAATTTGTGTATTGTAGTGTCGCGCTTCAGGCAACAAAACGCCTAGGTGTGAATGTAGCCTTAGGGAAATTCACGTTGTCATGCTTGCCATTAGCATAGCAAGTAAAATGAGCTTGCTTTTTCTGGGAACAACCTAAAATTTTAAGAGGGGATAATGTGGACAGGGATCTCCTCACTTCCTGTTTTTTAGCTATGGGACAGGAAGTAAAGGTACATTTCCCCAATAGGATGTAAAACCTGATGGATTATGACATCCCTTACGCTATCATAAAAAAAATTCCCATAGTTCCACTTTAACTTGCCGAGTTTGCTTGGCACGTGTGTCTCCTCCACTCAAGTGCCATGCCTATGACCACTTTTCTTGATCCAGGACGTGTGCTCCATTCAACCTGAGCGTCTTGTGGGGGTTTCTGTATGCCTGACATGCAGAATCCTCTTGTGTTTGCGAGCGCCTGCAGATATGCAGTTATACTCCAGTTTTTTTCACCTAAACTGCCCTACCTGGCCCAGCTCAAGACACAACGGCAGAACACAACTCCTGTAGAAGCAACATTTTGCACCAGTGTGCATAGAGCCTGATGCACATGCAAACAGCTTGTAAAAAGCCTGGAAATCTGCTCTGCTCGTGTGAATGCACGTTTCCTGCTACATTTTAGTGTGTTCCTTGTATGCACTTTTCTGAACCATAATTTTATTTGTATTACTTGGAGCAACTGGATGAGGTGTTCTCCTCCTGGGAGGTAAACAGATTGTCCCTTTTCTGCATAATTACTTTGTGCCTGTTTCTATGAAGCCTGACACTATTGGTGTGCAAATGACTTTACACTGTAATCGGGAATCTCTGCATGATCCCAGGTCTAGGCAAACAACTCATTCATTACTGATAGCCATGGTCAATAGACTAGAGGTCAGGTAATGAAATGGCTTTCACCGTAGACACTTTTATTATGCAGTCTACTAAAGTGTTAATTTCCTGTTTCCAAAAAGACCAAATTGGGCATTGTTTGTCCAGCAGCAAATGTGGTCCAAGATGTAGGCTGATGGTCTCCTGATCTATCCTGTACGACAGGGGTGTCAAACTCAAAATTTTGATCATGGGCTGCATCAGCATTATGGTTGTATCTGTAAGATTAGATGTCCTACGCATCCCCCTCCCCTTACATTAGATGTCAGGAGCCCCCCCTTACTTACAGTGCACCCCCATTCCTTATGCTGCTGCTGGGAAGAAGCTGGATGCATTGCTTGAAAGCAGAAAGTAAGGGGTCTGGAGTAGGACCAGAGGATAGCTGGAGCTCTCCTGCAGCTGCTGGAGAGGTTGGAGGGCCGGATTCGGCCCATGGGCCTTGTGTTGACACCTGTGCTGAACAACAATTAAAGGGTGGACAACCATGGCATTCCAGAAGTTTGAGACTACAAATCCTATGAGGCAGCTACAAGCAGGACTTTCAAAGACAGAGGCATGATGGAGTTTGTAGTGGCTACCCCTAGTCTATAGGCTCTTCACTGAGAAAAGAAACTTTCTGCTCGCACATTCCCTTTTCTTAGAATATTAAACTATTCTAGTCCTTCAGATCAGAAGACCAATTTAGAGCATGTTGTCAAGTATGTATTGGGGGGGGGGGGGGGGGGGTTTCAGGATTTATTTTTGGTAGTATCAAAAAATGTCCAGTTCAGACTTCATGTTCAGTGATGTCCCCCAACCCCCCCCCCCCGTGTTTCTCATTGAGTTAATTTCAGCTTCTAACTTTAAGATCCTTTCATCACTAAATTTTGGATTGAGTGGCAAATGCATACATCTGCATGATTACAGACAGGCTGAAGAATTGAAACTGAATAATTTCTATAATATAAATTCACTTCAATTTTTTGGCGCTATTTTATCCCCCGGCTTCCGGGTATGATTCTTGCGGGACTGGGCGTTCCTAGTCGCAGACTAATTGACGTTCTTCCGACTGGCGTATACTGCGCGTCACGACTTGCCGAACGTTGGCTCTATACGGCGCCGGCAAGTTGTGACATGCAGTATGCGCCAGTCGGAAGAGCGTCAATTAGCCTGCGACTAGAAACGCCCAGTCCCGCAAGAACCGAAGGATAAAAAGGTATGTACGGCAAAAAAAGCAGCATACTCAGTCTAACCAGTTGGCTCAATGTAATGTTAGATTTTTTTTTTTTTTTAGGGTGAAC
The DNA here is from genome assembly GCA_029574335.1 of Rana kukunoris. Taxonomy (NCBI): domain Eukaryota; kingdom Metazoa; phylum Chordata; class Amphibia; order Anura; family Ranidae; genus Rana; species Rana kukunoris. The sequence goes on from CM056060.1 coordinate 83,284,978, forward strand.
CTCTGCTTTAATGTGAAATGATAATGTGCTGTGATTACCCTTGTTTTGCTCTTTTCACCAAACGTGTACAGACAGACTCTGAGCTCTGTTCTACTCAGGAAACCGCCCCCCAGGCTTGGAATCTCTCCCTCCATGGAGTTTAAGAATGAATCAAAGAAGGTATTTCCTGTCTCCAGTGCAGATTGAGGGGCTGGCTCAGCTTTTCCTCTACAGCTTGTTTCTCATTTTGGTGCTCTGATCTGCATATAACAAAAATACATCGCATGGATTTCTTAAAATTGCTCCTTGCCTAAAGTTTTTAAATCTCAAAATGGCAATGAAGTTTACAAATGGCTACATTGCATTGTCCCACCAATATTTTTCATTGGATTCACTTTTTTTACATTGACTTGCATGTGCCACACTATATCAGCCATTCTCATTGGGATTATGTGGAACCCTAGAGTTGCTCCAGAGATTGCTGGGGGTTCCTTTGAGTTGTGCCTGCGTAGAGTCCAGTTTCACTTGGCAAAGCCGGCAGCATAACGACCAAAAAATGTTTGCAAGGGGGCATTCTGACCATCACTTTAAAATGTGCCATTCTTTCCCCTTGCCACCAAATTTTAGCAGGGTTCCGCTGGTCAAATTTTTAAGGATGAATTGCATCCGAGAGATGTTGGAATGTGCGCCCCTCACTTCAGTGCTATTTTCTACCTTCTCCAGCAGGCTCTTGAAATGACACTATTTGTGCTCTTAGATTTAGGCTTACTGGATGGCGCAAGTAAGGCGATGTCTGTCTGCATGTGGGCCTCGTTGCAATCAGTGCTGCCTAGTCATGCAAGTGGACTGCACATAGACGAGTTTGCAGCATCTCAATGCTCTAGCTCATTAAATCCCTGTTGCTACAATATAGGTTTTTAATTGCTAGTAGGCATGATCAGGTTGGGGATAAATACGTGTGTGTGTGTCTATATCTTTTTAGCAATGGAGAATTTTGTGTGTGTGTGTGTGTGTGTGTGTGTCAGATCTGCACCTGTGCCAGTTTCTCTGTAGACAAATAGTCTCTGCTCATAGGCTGTATTTTGCTGTCTGCCCTCTGGGAAGCCAAGTTCTTGTTAGATGGAAAGTGCAGACTTTTTCATATTTGTTTTTTCTCTATTGCCTAAAAGCACCCCCCTCCCATCTTGGATGCTTTGCATACTTCAACTGTGTTTTCAATCAAGTTTGACCAGTAGGATTCCGTGAGAAGGAGAAAATTGAAGACTAGTATTTGAAAGCATGTAGCTGGAGTACATTCTTGTAGCATGGTCTGTGTACATGATTTGCTAGAAAGGAACGACTGCATAAACCAGGGTGCTGCTCTCACTTATTCTGAGTTATTAAAAGTAATGTAAAATGTGACATTCCAGCTTGGTTAACTCTTAAGTAATGAGCATGTTGAACTTTTTTTTTTTGTCCCAGAGACTGACCTTGTTGGGAGTACAGCTTATCTTGAATGCTAGTTAAATATTATCCATTGATTACTATATACAGCATGGGTGGGGGAACTTGTTTTTTTGCTCTTGTAAAACAATTGGGCAATGCATAGTGCAAGAACATGCATGGAAAGCTGCAGATCTGTTGATGTACTTGATAACCTTGTTAGATTCCCATCTGTGTGTTGTCTACACTGTGCCATTTGTATACAGACAGCAGGACTCTTCCACCTTCGGAATACATTGATCAGTGATTGGAGCTTATTGGCCACACAGCCAGCTGATTGAAAGTGTTTCAACAGTTCCACTCAACAGAAGTTGCTTGTTTAGATTGAGCTCTTCTGTCAAGGGGTAACGCTCCAGTCCTCAAGGTTCCCCAACAGGACATGTTTCAGGATTTCCATTATTTTGCACAGGTGATTTTGATCAGCTTCACTGCCTTCGTAATTACCACAGCCATTTCATCCAAGGGAAATCCTGAAAACATGACCTGTCGGGGCGCCTTGAGGCTGGGTTCACACTTGTCCTACAAACGCTCCGACATTGGGAGCTCATGTAGCATAACGTGTGAAAATCAATGTTTCCCTATGAGAGCTGTCTTAACTGGTCCTACACAAGTCGGTCCGACTTTGAAAACACTCCCTGTACTACTTTGCTCCGACATTCATCCTACTTCAGCCCATTGAATATCATTGAAGTCGACCAAAGTAGGAGCCTTGTCCTTATCAGACATCCAACATGTGATTACAGCAGCAGTAAAAGGAATTTATCTCACCCTGGGATTGTTTTGATTGGTCAAAGAACAAGTCAGACTAAGTCAGACTATCACAAAGTCGGTTCAAAGTAGTATCCTGACTTCCACTAGTCTGTTTGTGTCAGAAGACCCTATTATATTGTGTGTGTGTGGGTTTTTATTTTATTTTTTTGGGCCCTCTTTACACACGCATTCAGTCTTAATGTGTTTGTCTTTCAGACAGATCCAGACTGAACCACAGTGTATGCCTATGAGCAGGCAGATGTAAACAAAGGCATGTCCGTCATGCATCCGAGTCGGTTAACTGAGCAAACTGATGCAACTTGGAACAGGAATTCATCATCTGTGCCTTGGCACAAAACATGACTCAAATGATGACTCCTGTATGAAGGCCCTCATAGGAATTTGCCTGTGTTCAATCGGCAAGAGCCTGTTTAGGCCTCTTATGATTCATGTTTGTGGTCACTAGAATTTTTACTTTTCAGCGCTGTAATGTTTTTGTCATACCTCCTATGCACAGAAACTTATATATTTTTTACATATTTTGTTAGGCGTGTTCCTGTTAATCAGGTGTGGTTGTAACGCTTGCTGTAAACTTCTCTACCAACCTGTTTTAATTATTGCAATGTCTCCTTGAGAAGGGAATGCTGACATTAACTGTGTTCCTGCCAAAGGTATAGGTGCATTTGTAATGTGGAGTTGTGGCTTTATAACCCCCCCCCCCCTTTTGGCTCATCCAGCAGAAGCCATCCAGAGGGGAATCCCTCTTGCTTGGTTGAGGGATTACTGCTGAGGTATTTTCTTCTGACCGTGGTGGAGACTTCCCTGCAAGCAGAATACACTGATCTGCACCACTGGCTATAGCTGGTAGTGCTGATCAAGAGAATCTTCACATAGGCTAGTTGTAGACAAGTTGATCAACTTGTCTACAACCAGCCTGCCCATACATGAATTGAAATTTGGCGGGTTCCTTCTAAAAGGGGTATAGTCCTTCTGAATGGGTTGGTCACCTTCAGCCCTCATTGACTTGGTATAGTACCAGGTTGGTGTCAATGCCAGGTCCACCTAGAACCAATAACCTAATCTTTGGGAGATTGCTTGTGTTTTGATTACCTAGGGCAAGGGTAGGCAACCTCGGCTCTCCAGCTGTGGTGAAACTACAAGTCCCAGGAGACAGTGCAAAACCCTGACCATCACAGGCATGACTCCTAGAAGCAGAGGCATGATGGGATTTGTAGTTTCACCACAGCTGGGAGAGCTGAGGTTGCCTACCCCTGACCTAGGGCTACTTTATCCAGGGACTTGACCACGAGTTTACATCTCTGTCCACCCTAGTGGCTACTGCCATTGCCATGAGATGGCCAGACTATAAGTAGGGAAGGCTTCTGCACCAGAGTCGGTAGGGGTTTATCATCCTAGTGTCCCAAATATGAAAAGGCTTTGTATAGCCCCCTTGTAGTTAATGAGTTCAGTGTAATCTGTGGTTGTTCCTGCCATACTATGAATTTACCTAGGTTTTGTGGTATATTAAATGTACTTAATATTTTTCACCCTACTGTAGATAAGAGAAACTGAGACAATGGACCCTAATGGAATGTTTGACCTTATGGAGTCCTCTGGGTCTTTGCCTGATGATGAGGATTTGGATGACTATTATGATGACGTGGATTCGGATTCAGATGAAGGGTCTGCCTCTGGAGGTAACACTTGTTTTATATCAGTTATAGAACCTTTTCAAAACACTATGTTTAAATGATGCACTGAGGTGCGTCGTGGGCCTATATATCGCCAATGTATAAATACTGAGCATGTTATGACCCAAAATAGGCTAATAACTTTGATTTGTACATGCTGACTTTACATCTATAAAGATGTCATTGGGGGGGGGGGGGGGGACCAGTGCAGCAGGCTTATTAAAATTCCTACAAGGATAGTTTTAAGGTGATGTTCAATGAAAGTGGACAGATTAACTTTATAAAGAGAAATCGCTACCATGGCTAGGGGAAAAAATGTACTTGTAGTGTTCAAAGCTTAAGCCACTCTTGCTTCCCTCATTGTATGTATTCCACGTAGGCTCCAAGTATATCCCCGATGCCTACCGGACGTGTTGAAACATATTTGACACATAAATGCATAGGAAAGATAAACAAGGTGTGGTTAGAATAGACTGGGGGGGGGGGGGGGGGGGGCGGCAAGATTTGGTTCTCTGAGAAGCTTGTGTTCTAAGTAAACATTCAAGTCTTCTAATGTTATGGAGGATCTTTTAGTAGTTGGCTATAATGGAACAGTGGTCAGCCAGGCATATTTTATGGAAATACTAAAACGAGGTGCCTGGGCAGAAACGTATGCCTAGGAGTTACAATTGCTAGTGTGTGTCGTAATGGCTTATCTATGGCCAGTACAGGTCCATATCTTTTTGGAGTCCTCTAAAATGATTCAGATTATCTGTTTGTAGCAAGTCTCAATTTAGTGTGTGTGTGTATTTCACTTTCCACTCTGGCAATACCATATTGACGTCTGGGAAGTGGTTCTGTCATCCTGACTGGCTGTGTATTGACATCTAGCAGTACAACACGCTGGTGGTCAGTCTGACACACCGCATCTCCGATCGTGATGAGCCTGTCGGGCTTCTTGCCACGTGAACAGATCATTGCGTGAACCAGGAAGTTCCGCAAGCGACATTTCTCGGTTTGCTGATGGGGATAGCTGATCGGCAGCTCTCCCTGTTGGGGGGGGGGGGGGGGTCTTTGCTGATAATCAGCACAGCCCCCTCAAATGTACAAATCGCATTCCCGTCAGTACCTCATCAGTGAAGAGGGGGGGGGACATATTATGACAAACATAAAAAAAAAAAAAAAAAAAAGTTGGTCTTTTTTAAATTTTAGCAAAAAAAACGCAGTGGTCATCAAATACCACCAAAAAGCTTTGTAGGAAATTATAAAAATTTAGTTCGGGTACAATGTAGCATGACCATGCCATTGTGGTTCAAAGTGCAACAGCGCTGAATGCTGAAAATTGTTTTGGGCAGGAAGGGGTGTAAGTGCCTGGTATTGGAAGTGGTTAAACTACAGAACGTTTAGTTTAATCCTGTTGATATAAGTAGGTGTAATATTGTCCTGACTCATGTCTTTAAATGCAGTCTTGTCTGCCTACTACCCCTTTTTGGTCTTACTGAACGTGGTAAGGCCTTTGAAATGTATACTGATATTTTATCTTAATCTGCTTTCCTCCTTTACAGATGATGATGATGAAATGGATGACCTTGAATCAACTCTGGACACGCCCACTGTGAGTATTGAGTTTAGAATGTACTGTAGCATCACTCCGATCCTTTGCTGGGGGGGGGGGGGGGGGGTTTAGAACCGTTTTGTTGTGTGTGTGTGTGTGTGTGTGTGTGTGGGGGGGGGGGGGTGTATATCGTCTAGCTCAAGTTTCAAGTAGGTACATGTTGCAAATGCACACTGAATACAAATGAGGCCAGATTATTTTTCCAGTGTTTTGGATCTTTGTTCAGAATTCTTGAATATTTTTAACTGTTTTATATAGGGTGTTTTTATATATATATATATATATATATATAACATTTTTTAACACAGTATGCATTTTTGGCTGGGGGGGGGCTGAAGAGAATGTAATATTGGAGTTGCTTAGTTGGCCATTCATAAGCCCGCCATAATTTAAAACCATGAGTACCTACCAAGCTGTTGTGACAGATGGTACATACCCTTCCAGAGTAGAGGAACACTAAGCTTTTTTTCTTGCATACTTTGGTGGAAAGTTGGAATAATTTTTTATCCCATCAATTGCAGACTACTATGGGTAACAAGATTCCAGAGAACGATGTCATTGACTTGAAGAATGATGATTTCCTCCAGATTGAAAATGAGATTATACCCAGGAAAAATCTCATACCTGATGAGTCTGAACCATCCAATGAAATCTCCATGGCTAGCACTGCCAGCAGCTTCTTCAGCAAGACTGAAGTTATAGTTGGTAGGTTTTTTATTACCCACTTCCTTCCATATAGTATATTTTTAGATTTCTGCACAGTTCCTGTTTGTACTATACTGCCAAATCTGAACAAGTGTTTGTTGTATGCTTTGATTGGAAGGAAAAGCAATGTGAATTGTGCCGTCTATTTGATCAAGTTCCCATTGCAATAAAGGCTGGTTCTACTTTATTGACCTTCGGCCTGGTTCACACCTATGCAGGTTGCATATTCCAGGTGCATTTAGCAATTTTTAATTCATTAAAGGCCTATGGAACCAAAAAACAGAAAAGCCCCTGTCCCTTTCCAAAAAAATGCATGGATGTGAACTGAAAATGCACTAAAAAAATGCATAGGTGTGAACCAGGCATTGGGAGTATGCAACTCATTGAAAACATTGCACTCCCCAGGGTTTGTTTTGTAAAGGACAAATGGACTGCTCACTTTTCCAAGGGAAGCTGCACTTTGCAAGGGATTTTTTCCCTATAGCTTGGTGGATGAGCTGACTTCCAACATCTAATCATGTACAAGCAAAAATTCTGTGTGAGCTAGTAGATTTATATTAATTAAACATTTATATATATTTTTTTTTTTTCACAGCTCTTGCTGCTGGTGCTCTAGTTGGCCTGCTGTTCGCCATCTTCATCATTGTTTTGTTGGTCATGCGCATTAGAAGGAACAAAGGAGACCTCACCTATGATGCAGTGAAAAAGCCCATCTACAAGAAGGCATCTACAGTTGAGGCATAGAAGACTTAAAAATCTTTTGACTGAACTTTTTGAAATGCATTATGGACCCAAGAAACGCTTTTTTTTCATAAAAGTGCATTCCTATTACTGCATCAAGAGATTTGTTGTTTTTCTTTCAAGAAACCGTTATGACTTTCCCAGATAAAGTGCATTGAAAGGATGCAAAATAAGCTGTTAAGTGTTGACTCTCTAAAGCTGCGATGCTTGCCATAGTCTCTGGACTGGCAAACTTCTTTTTTTATTTCCCCTCCCCCAAATGTATGAGAACTGTTGCAAAACAATGAAATTATGGTAAATGTTAAGGTACACTACATAAACAAAAATGGACTTTATGTTCATTATACAAAACACTAATGCACATAAACTGTATTTAATTTTGTCAGACTTTACACTGCAGTTTTTCTAGAATCAGCGATCATTGTATATTTTTTTTAATTGTAGATAGATTGGAGAAATATCGCGCTGCTTTAGGTAAATAATGTGAGCCGCTAAACACAGCTAATAGAAAACAATAAGCAAAAAATAATGTGGATAAAAAAATGTGTAGCGCTAAATAAATAGAATATAAATAAATATATCTATGTGCTAAAAAATTGTATGTGATTAGAAATATGATCATAGAAAGAATATTTTGTGAAAAAATTTTTTAACAGTGAACAAAATAAATTCACCCTGAACAAAAAAATTCCAATCCCAAAAAAATGTATGTACACGAAACGGTGTGTCGCATTATGAAAACATCCATGAAATCTTTTGATATGTAAGTAAATGTATACCTACTGGTACTGGATAACTGAAGCCACTAAACGTAAAAATGGACTGGATGATCCACGCTTATGTGTCTCTCATAGCTGGCAGAGTCCACTTGATCTGGTAAGCCTCCATGCTTTATTGGGTGAAGGTCTTCTTCCTTTTTTATATCACCACACAAGAGTGTGCATAGAGGACATCACTTGTTTATATTGAACACTTATACTTTTGGATTTGGACATCGATTGCAATTTTTTTTTGACATTCCATTTCTTATATTAGTGACTATTTAATTTTGTTCATGGTTACTGGTCATTTTTTTTTTTTTTTTTTTTTTTTATTGTGTATAGTTGGTTATTTTTTCACAAAATATTCTTTCTATGATCATATTTTCTAATCACATACAATTTTTTAGCACATAGATATATTTATTTATATTCTATTTATTTAGCGCTATATATTTTTTTTAATGCATATTTTTGTATTTTCCTCCACTGAGACCAACCTGTTTGTAGACAAATGCTGTATAGAGATCATTACATGTGGGTTTGCAATTACCCAACACTTGGAAGCGGTGCTGTTTCCAGTGATTGGATCATCATTTTTGTTCTGCTACAGAGGGGGTTCTCTCCCTGGAACAAGCTCTGCCTCTTAAGCCCCATACACACCATCAGATTATCTGCAGATTTTTGTCTTCAGATTTACCAAAGCCATGTAGTACAAGGGCCTGCCTGATTGCATACAAATTGAAACTCTTAAGGTTTGACCTCATATTAGATGGTTTTGGTAAATCTGAAGACAAAAATCTTCAGATAATCTGCTGGTGTGCATGGGGCTTAAGAATATTGTGAATGGCGGCCACCATTACTGGAGGGGGGAACTCGACCCTACAGCATTTCTCCCATTAAGATATGTCCAGCCTTGATGTGGTCAACTGTTGGGTAACCTGAAGAATTATATTGTCTAGTGCCCTACTGGCTGCCAAGGCACATTTGGAGTGTCCTTTCCTAATAGCTGGATGTTGACTTGTTGCTCATTCTTGTGTGGCGCAGTAGAGCTCCCTTTAGGCGGAGGTCCCATGCTTGTGCCATCAACATTGAAAGGGTCTCAACAAATGTCAAGTTACTTGGCACAATTTTTGTGGCTTGGATTCATGTTGCTTACACCCAGTTTATTCTAATTCCACTATATATATATATATATATTAGATTTTGCGTGGAAAGAAGAGAAATTTTACTCTTTACCTACACATCTCCCTATTAATGCTTTTTTGATTGAACTTTGTAAGCATCACAGTTGCCAAACTTAACATAAAAGCAACTATTTTCTGACCAAGTGCAAAGCTCACTTTTTGTCTAAGCACATGTCCTTCATGTTTGTTTTTTTCCATATGTTTAGAGTGAATGACTGGGTGTGCGTGTAAAAATATATATGTGCAAAAAATAAAATTGATAGTTTGGTACAGCAGAATTATTATTATTTTTTTTGAGGGGAAATGTTAGTTTTGAAGTGAATAGTTAAATTTTTAATATTCACTTTATAATGTTAGGTTAAGTGTTTAATATTGATTGTGTTTGTAGAAATTTTGTTGCAAATAATAAAATTCTACTTTTTGTAATTTAACTTAATGTTTCATATTAACCTCCGTGTGTGTATATATGTATAATATATTTTTATACGAAGGGCATTTTTATTGTGAACCTGTCACCAACTATTTTGATGTCCAGGATTTTTTTATTTTTTTGCAGCAGTTTGAAAATGAGACCTGAGCTGTATTTCTTATTTGGAAGTCATCCCAGTTTAAAAAAATAAATAAAATTAATGACGAAGATGCATTAGCTCTAGACAGAGGAGAGGTCTTCCAAAAAAAGTCGGAACAGTCTTTTGCACCGCCTATGTCGCCAAAATAAGTGTGACAGGTTCACTTTAAATACATGTAGGGCAGTTGCTAAATTACAATTCCATCTTGTAAGTGCAGCCACAATGGTTTCCTTGTGTACAACTGCTCTGTACGTCGTTCAGTCAGTACAGTTTCAAGTTTTTTTGTTTGTTTTTTTATATCTTGTAAAATATGTAGCAATTATTAAATATTTATATTTCACAACTTTTAATGGCAGTTTTTCTTTACTTGCAGCCTTTATTTTAAAGCAAGTTGTTTCAAACATGAGATGTGATTCAACTTTATGTGCTTCTTTCCTGTGGATTTAATTGTAAGCGTAAAAGCTTTATCCTAGTCCTCGTGAGCAAGACTATAAACTAGTTCCCTGTCCCAGCCTTGAACATAATGGGGGTGGTCAGGAAATGCATGAAATAAGTACCATATATTTTAGATAAGGTGTGTGTGTGTGTGAACACTTTGCCAGAAAGACAGCTCCTCAAACATGGTCAGATCCCCACAGTACCATTCCCTAGACCTCTTTCACACTATGGCATTTATCATGCGCTTTGGCGCCTGAAAGAAGCCTCATCTGCAATCCCAATGTGCAAGCTCAAGTGCTTTCAGAGCCCTTTCACACTGCCAGCACCCAAAAAAAAGCTGGTAAAGCTTAGACCCCTTTCACACTGTTTTTTCAGGCGTTTAAAAAAAAACCTCTATGGGAAGGGGCACTTTAGGAGCGGTGTATTCAACACTGCAAAGAAGCTGCTTGCAGGCTTTATTTCTCTAGTCGTCTTCCAGGACAGCCTCTGAGACCTTGGGCTCCTCCCTCCAGGACAGGAAACACACACCCCCATCACTTTAAAAGTACTCCTTCAGGGTTCCCTCTTCAGTTGTGTTTCCTGCCGGAAGGGAAGGAGCACGCATCAGGAACAAGGCTCAGGGCTGTACTAAAGGATGGACTCTCTTGGTCTGGGCAACCCCCTGTCCTATTGAAGGGAAGGGAGGACAGCCGCACCTGACGCTGCCATTAAGTTCATAGGAGCTGGACCTCCGTTGATAGGCAGACAACCCCCTGCATCGGTACCTGAAGGAGCGGTTGCTCTGGCCAAGGGGAAGCTCCGAAGGCGGGAGACGCTGGCGGACCCCCAAGATTGGCGGAAGGGGGCCGAGTGCATCAGCAGTGGTCGGCAGGCGGGAGACGCAGGCTTGGCCATGGAGCGTGCGCTTCCGCGTACAGGCTGAGGGGCGGTCTGCGTTCCAGGGCCGGAAGTGAGGACGGACTTCCAGCGGAACAGCGTCATCGGAGGGCGCCGAGGAGGTTCAGTTCCGGTCTCCTACAAACGGCGCGGCGCAGGGGACAGACACCGGAGCGGAAAGTTCAAACGCTCGGCGAGGCCGCAGCTGAACGGCAGTATGGAGGAAGCACAGGCTACAGACTCCAACGCAACGGGCTCCGGCGCCTCCCAGGTAAGAGGGTGAGAGTAGGCCTCTTCTTACTCTGGGGGGTCAGGTACCGCAGGGTATCCTTTTGTTTTTCCCTCCCGGGGTGGGGAACCTTGGTGGAGGGCAGGGCACTTCCCTATGGATCCTTCACAGTGGTGATATGGATCTGGGTGGTAAACTAATGACCTGTCTGGTCTCCTCTTGTTAGGTCAAATCCCAGGACAGGACTCCTGCACAGACGCCCAAAAGGAAGTGTGCCGTATGCGGTTCCAAGTTAGCTCCCAACTGGAAGAAACTTGTGTGCCCTGAATGTGTCAGCAGCCTAGCTAAGGATACCCAGATCCCCACTGATCCCATGACAGAATGTCGGAAGCTGTTTTCCACAGTGAAAAGCGAAGTGTCATCCACCTTCCAGTCCTTTAGAGGGATGATGAACAGGTTGCAGGGGCCTCCCTCTCTCCCCAGGGCAAGTAGTGCACCGTCGCTGTCCGAAACGGAGGCAGTACAGGAAGGGGAAGATGGAAGTTTTCCCGGATCTGGGTCCCCCTCTCAGGCAGAGTCAGGGTCTGAGATGGAAGATTCCTCCAGGGGGGGGCTAGGTATAGACTGTCCTTGGAGGACGTGGGGGATTTGCTTAGGCAATCTATGACACTTTGGAGATACGAGAGGAACCAGTCCTACTCTCAAAGCACGACCAAATGTATCAGGGTAGTGCTCAGAAGTCCCGGGTATTCCCTGTACATAGGTCCCTGATCGACACGATCTTGCTGGAATCGGAGCAGCCGGAGAGGCGTCCTTTTTTTTTTTTCCAGGTAGTCTCAAACGTAGATTTCCGTTTGAGACTGACGCGGAGTACCCATGGAATAAGGCTCTAAAGTTGGACGCTCCCTTGGCCAGGTTGTCCAAGAAGACAGATTTGGCATTTGACGACATGGGGTCATTAAAAGACCCCATGGATAAAAGAAGTGATGTGCTGCTAAAAAGAGCGTGGGACACGTCCGCGATAGGACTCAAGCCAGCTCTTGCAGCCACGTGTGTGGCTAGAAACCTGGAGTGTTGGCTTTCGCAGCTGCAGTCGCATATCTCAGCAGGGACATCTAGGCAGCAAATCTTAAGTCTTTTCCCCTGCTTTGTAAAGCAGTGGGTTTCCTAGCAGATGCCTCAGCGGAGTCGGTAAGACTAGCTGCTAGGTCAGCAGCACTGGTCAACGCAGCCAGACGAGCTGTATGGCTCAAGACATGGGCGGGGGACTCGGCCTCAAAACTCAAGTTATGTGGGCTCCCCTTTTCGGGGGATCACCGTTTTGGGCCCGGCCTCCAGGAGGCGCTGGAAAGGTCCCAGGATAAAAAAATCTTTTCCTGAAAAAAGGAAGAAAACAAACTAGGCGTTTTTTTTCGGGGTTTCAGGCAGCAAAACGAGAAGGAAGCCCGCCCCAAGAAACACTGGTCGGGCCATAAAGGGCACGGGAGAGGAGGTATTTTATTCAATCCTCCTCAACCCAACACCCCCCCCCCCCCCCAAGTCCCAGTGACGCCCGGGTCCCAGTGGGAGGAAGGTTAGGGGAGTTCCTTCCACAGTGGGAAAGATCCACTCCAAGCCCGTTTGTACTGAACATAATAAAGAACGGGTACAGGCTGGAGTTCAGCACCCCCCTCCCCCTATTTTTTTGGTTACCCAACTGCCCAGAGACCGGGAGAAAGCGGAGGCTCTGGGAGTATTGTTAGGGGACCTGCTGGACCAGAAGGTCCTAGTACAGGTACCCAGGGAGGAAGAAGGCCGAGGGGTATACTCACACGTGTTTGTTGTAAAGAAGCCCTCGGGGAAATTCCGACTTATTCTGAATCTCCGGCCACTGAACAGGTACATAAAGTACAAACTCTTCAGGATGGAATCTATTTTTTCGATAACCAACTTCCTGTTCCCAGGTTGCTTTATGGCAACCATGGACTTCAGGGATGCCTATTTGCACATCCCGATACATCAGGAGTTTCAGAAATTCCTAAGGCTAGCAGTGAAGAGGGGCTCACAGACAATTCACTACCAGTTCAAGGCTCTCCCATTCGGCCTGTCTTCCTCCCCCAGGGTATTTACCAAGGTACTGGCGGAAGCACTGGCCCCACTAAGGGTCAAAGGGATACTTGTTATACCTTACTTGGACGACCTCCTGTTCATTGCCTCCTCCAAACATCTGTTGGAGAGGGACCTTCAGGAGGCCCGGAGTTTCCTGCAGTCCCTGGGGTGGCTAGTGAATCTAGAAAAATCCCAGTTTTCCCCCTCACAGGAGGTATTGTACCTGGGATACAGGATTTCTTCGGAGGAAAAGAAGATTCTTCTTCCCGAAGAAAAAATCCAAAAAGTGCAACGAGCAGTAGCTCTGCTCCAGACCAACTTGTTGGTTCGGGTCAGAAATGTCATGAGGGTACTGGGACTAATGTCGGCCTGTTTCCCTGCAGTTCCTTGGGCAAGGCACCACCAGCGTCAACTACAAAACCTCATGCTGAGACACTGGGACGGCACGAGAGAGAGCTTGGATCTCCCCATGCCCATACCTACCAGGGTCAAAAGGACACTTTGGTGGTGGCGTTCTCATCCCAATTTAGTGAAGGGTCTGCCTTGGAGTACGTTGGCATCCCTGGTGGTGACAACAGATGCCAGTGAGTCGGGTTGGGGAGCCAACTTGGCCCAGGGGTCTTGGTCCCAGACTTAAGCCCGCCGATCCTCCAACCAGAGAGAACTCCTGGCAGTGCTAAAAGCTTTCCAGTCACGGGTGGTAGGGCTCCTCCTCCAAGTAAGATCAGACAATGCGACAACAATCGCATATATAAACAAGCAGGGGGGCACAAGGAGCCCCGCTCTTCAGGCCATATCAGACAGTCTGTTCGGCTGGGCCGAAAGAAACCTGGCCTCATTGTCCGCGGTCCACCTGAAGGGGATCCAGAATACTCTAGCCGATTTCCTCAGCCGGCAAACGGTAAACCAGGACGAGTGGTCCCTCAACGGGGAAGTGTTCAGGGAAATAACAGCACAGTGGGGACTGCCGGAGATGGACCTCTTTGCTTCGGGGAAAAACAGGAAGACGGCAAGGTTCTTCTCAATCCATCTTCAGGATCAAGCCTCGGGGATAGATGCCCTGGCCAATCCATGGCACTTCAGTCTGGCATATGCCTTCCCTCCGATCAGGCTGATACCCAAGGTTCTCCAGAAGTTCCTTTCGGAACCCACGGACCTCATAATCAGGCCATTTTGGCCCAAGAGGCCGTGGTTTACCAGCCTGAGAAATCTGGCCCTTTACCCGCCTTGGTTTCTTCCGAACAGAGAGGACCTGATCTCCTTGGGTCCGGTTCTCCATCCACAAGTAGAAAGCTTGAAGCTTACAGCTTGGTATCTGAGGAACAAATGCTAAAAAAGCACGGATTCTCGGACAAGGTGATCAAAACATTAGTAGAATGTCGTAAGCCGGTAACTCGGGCAATTTATGCCAAGGTCTGGAAAAGATTCAGATCTTGGCTGGATGAGCGAGATCAGGATCAGGCTGACATACCAGCAGTGCTGGAATTTTTGCAAGCTGGGGTGGACCTGGGGTTATCCGTCAGCACCCTGAAGGTGCAAACGTCGGCTTTAACCTTATTTCTGGAGACTCCGCTTCAACAAAATTTGTTTGTCAGGAATTTTTTCAGGGCCCTTACAAGGTCAAAACCAGTAAAAGCCCCCCTGGGACTTGTCTGTAGTACTCGGAGCTCTTGGCAAACCGCCATTCGAACCCCTGGAGAAATCTTCTTTAAAAAATATTGTTTTAAAGACAGTTTTGTTAATAGCAATCACTTCGGCCAGGAGGGTCAGTGATCTGCAGGCATTATACATTCGGGAACCCTTTTTGTTTATTTTAGAGGATAGGGTCATCCTCAAAACGGATCCTAGCTTCCTTCCTAAAGTGCCTTCCTTATTTCATAGGACTCAGGACATTGTCCTACCGACCTTCCAGTCCCCGGCAGATGGGGCGGAAGGGGAATCTTTGAGTTCATTAGATGTTAAAAGGTCCCTTTTGATTTATTTAGAAGCCACCAAAGAGTTCCGATGTTCAGATTCTCTGTTTGTTAATTTTTCGGGTGCCCGCAAGGGTTGTAGGGCATCAAAATCTTCTATTGCAAGGTGGCTAAGAATGGCGATTAGCGAAGCTTATCATTCAGAGGAAAAACAGCCTCCCCTGGTTAAGGCACACTCAACCCGTGCAGTGGCAGCATCCTGGGCAGAGAGGGCCGGAGCCTCCCCGGAGGACATATGTAAGGCAGCAACCTGGTCTTCTTTTTCTACATTTGCAAGGCACTATCGCTTGGATCTGCTCTCTCAAAAAGAACAAACCTTCGGGAGGAAAGTTCTCCAAGCAGTAACCCCACCTTAAAAAAAAAAAAGGGGGGGGGGGGGTAAGTTTCTTGCTTATCATCTCAGAGGCTGTCCTGGAAGACGACTAGAGAAAACCGGAGTTAGGCTTACCGGTAACTCTGTTTCTAGGAGTCTTTCAGGACAGCCGGAATTTTTTTGTTTTTTCCCCACCCGGTATTGATATGGTTACGGGTATTGTGGAACTAACATTGTGATAGTATATTATGTCTTTCAGAGTCTTCCGGCATTTCTTGGATAACTGAAGAGGGAACTCTGAAGGAGTACTTTTAAAGTGATGGGGGTGTGTGTTTCCTGTCCCGGAGGGAGGAGCCCAAGGTCTCAGAGGCTGTCCTGGAAGACTTCTAGAAACAGAGTTACCGGTAAGCCTAACTCCGGTTTTTGCCAACGCAGCGCCTCAGTGTTGAAGCACTTGGGCTTTTAAATTGGGATTCCAGATGAGGCTTTTAGGGTGTGTTTGTTTTTTTTGTTTTTTTGCCTAAAGCACCTGGAAAAACGCCCCACTATGAAAGGGGTCTTAACCAGTTCCTCATAAAAGTGATGTAATTGAAAATATTGTAGCCATTGTCCGCTAGCAGAACCAACTGGTTCTAAATTGGAGCTTTTTTTTCCTCAAATGTTTTTCAGGATGGCACCTGAGATCATGGTTCCTCCCACATGAAAAGCCTCATCAACTAAGGGCTCTTTCACACGGGGCGGATCAGTAATTATCTGCCCCGTGCACCTCTGTTTGCTCAGCGGGGAGAGCGATGGAGCAAAAAGGGGGGCAAGCCAAGGCACTGGGTCCTTTCATTACTTTGGGCTGTTTCTCCTATGAGGGGGGGGGGGGTACTCATCCATTTCACCCCCCCCCCCATTTCCCTGATGGTGCCGTAGCTTGTGGATTAACATGTCTGCCTAGTAGCTGGGGACTCTTTTTTTTTTTTAAATATAGGCAGTGGCTTGCGGACCACAGAAGTGGTCTTATGTGCACCTGGGTGTGGTGGTCTGTGCTGTACTGTACAGCAGCTTTTTTTAGCGTGGTCCCTTGTCTTTTTTCTCTTCTGTTTATGCAGGCCAAAAGTTCTGTCAACCAGTCAAGAGAAGGTGTCCTGTCTGCAATCCCCATCCTTCTGTGGCGATTTAGTATCTGCTATTGAGCTCTGTGTTACTTTTTAAGGTCAAACCCTCAAAGGAACCCAGGGCTCTGCAGCCATCTTCAGAACCCCAAGGCGGCTCTCAATTCTTAACAGGGGGCCCAATCTCCCAGGACACTTCCCAAGAATCTGCTTCCCTTCCCAAGTTCATTTACTAATCAGATGTGAATAAGGGTGATTGGAACCTGAGTGTTTTTTTTTTTTTTTTTTTCTCAAGCTCACAGATTTCCGTTTTGAGGACAATTCTGACTTTATCTGGAACAAGGTTACAGAACTGGATTCTGCTTTTTCACAGGTCTCAAGTCAACTGACCTCACCTTTGAGTGTATGCTAAAGGAGCCTATGGAAAAAAATGATGGACCTGCTTCTTAAAAGGGCCTGGCAATCGTTGATGAATAATCTGAAACCAGCAATGTGTTGCTAGAAATTGAGAATACTTGAATAACCTGATGAAGGCCCATAGTATAGCGGATTCCCCAAAACAGGATATTCTGGACTCCTTTACAACTTTTTCTGCAGCAGTGTCATACATTGCGGATGCTTCAGCAGATTCTATTCGTATGTCGGGAGCTTTAAGGAGATCTGCTAGGAGAGCTTTGTGGCTGAAAACTTGGCATGGGGATGTGGCATCTAAGAACGGGTTGTATAATATTCCCTTTGCTGGAGATTTGTTGTTACGAGCTAGAGTTTATTTTTGATCGTACGGTTGATGGTTGTTTCCAGTCAAGAAGAAACGGGTCCAAACCTGTAAGGGTTTTCTTTTTCGCCCGCAAAAAGGACAGCAGGAAGCAAACGCAGAGGAAGTCGTGGTCTTCCCAGAAGCCAAAAGGTAAGAGGGGAGTGCTCTTCAATCCTCCGAAAAGCTGCAATGACTCCAGGTCGGGGAAGACTCCAGGAGTTCCTTTCTAAGTGGAGGGACATCACTTGGTTTATTTTAAACATGCTTTACCAAGTATACGTGATAGAATTCACGGAAGAACCTCAGAAAAGATTCCTGGTGACAAATGTCCCAAGGGATTCGAACAAGGCTCTCGCCATGAAGTCCTTAATCCAGCAACTGATATCCAGAGAGTCATTGTTCCGGCCCCGACAGCAGAGTTTTTCTAGGGTTTCTACTCGCATATTCCTCGTTTAGAAACCCTAAGGAAAGTACTGCATCATCTTAAATCTCAAGATGTTGAACCAGTCAGAGTACAGAAGTTTTCAGATGGATTCCATTTTCTCAGTAAGAAACATGAGTCAAGGGTGCTTCATGGCATCAATAAACTTAGAGGATGCCTGCCTCCACATTCCTATTATTGCCAGGTCTCAGATACCTGAGGTTAGCTCTAAAAGAAGGGAAGAAGGTGGTACACCTGCATTTCAGAGCTCTTCCATTCAGCCTGTCCTCTCCAAGGGTGTTCACGAAGGTAATAGCCGAAGCACTGGCACCCCTGCGTCCAAAAGGAATCTCGGTGATTCCTTATCTAGACAACCTGCTGTTTTCTGCTCAAACCAGGGAAGGACTTCAGAAGAACTTGGACAGAGCCCGATCTCACCTAGAATCCATTGGATGGATCTTAAACCTCAAAGTTAAATCTGATTCCCTCACAAGAAGTGTTATTCCTGGGATTCTGTATCAATACTTTGGAGCAAAAGATTTTTCTCCCAGAAGAAAAACAGAAAAAGTTGGTAGAAGAGGTGTCACTGTTACAGTCCAAACCGCTTCTGTCTATCAGGAGGGTCATGTCGGCGCTAGGAGCCCTGACCTCTTCCTTTCTGGCAGTTCAGTGGGCAAAACTCAATTTCAGACCTCTGCAAAGTTTTTTTTTTTGTTAAAAAACCTGGCATCGCCAGCAAGATTCACTAGTGAAGATCCCCACGACGGCAAAAAGGAGTCTCGTGGTGTAAGAACCGGACATAGGCATGTGCATTTCGTTTCGTTCCGAATCGAAATTCGGACGAATTTTCCATTATTCGGACATTCGGATGCATACGAATTTCCGAATTGCTATAATAGCGAAAAATTTCGACCGTTTTCGGAATTCGTTCATTTTCGACCGAATTTCGAAAAAAAAAAAAAGTCGAAATCGAATTTTTTTTTTCGAATTCCGAATCGAATACCCGCGGACTAAATTCGATCGGAATTCGAAAAAAAAAAAAAAAAAATATTTTCGAATTTAATTCGAAAAAAAATTCTATTCGAAAAGAGACTATTTGTTTTCTAATCTGGTTGAAATATTTTCGATTTCGACCGTTTTTTTCGAAATTCGGTCGAAAACGAACAAATTCGAAAAACGGTCGAAATATTTTCGATTTCGACCGTATTTTTCGAAATTCGGTCGAAAACGAACGAATTCCGAAAACGAATTCAACACATGTAACGAACCTAACTTAACGAAATTTATTAAATGACGAATTGAAACGAAACGAAACGAATTTTTCACTTTTGCACATGCCTAACCGGACAAGGTTTTCAGCAGACGTGTTATGGTCCTTTCCAACCCAGGTAAGGTTAACCGATGCCAGCTCCTGGGGTTGGGGGCTCAGGGATCGTGGTCCACAAGAAGCACTGAGATCTTCAAACTGTAGGGAACTGAAGGCTTTAGAGATGGCCTTACTGACCTTTGCAGAAGAAGTCCAGGAACAGCATGCAAAGATCCTGTCAGGCAACGCCGCACCGGTGGCCTACATAAACAGATGGGGCACCAGAAGCTCTTCAGGGCCTTGCAGGAAACATCTTAAACTGAGCAGAGCTCTATACTTTATCCTTGTCCGCGGTCCACATAAAGGGATAGACCATATTGACCCCATAAAGAATGAGGACGGACATCTGGTTACAAAGGATGGGGAGATTGCGAAGGTATTGAATTTATTATTCTCAGTCTTAAGGGGGGCCCCCTCAGTAACCAAAACTGCAGTGTTTATCCTCGTGACGCATCACAGAAAGCTCCTCCATGGTTAACAGAGGGCCAGAATTAAAATTACACTTGGGGAAACTTAACATTTAATGAATCACCGGGACCAGATGGCTTGCACCCAAGGGTACTTAGGGAACTCAGTCAAGTAATTAGATGACCATTGTTCCTAAATTTTTACTGACTGGAATGCTACCAGCTGATTGGAGAAAAGCCAATGTAGCACCAATATTTAAAAAAGGGTCCTAATTACAGACCCATTAGCCTGACATCAATAGTATGTAAGCTCTTGGAGGGGATAAGGGACTATATACAATTTTAGTAATAACGGTATCATCAGCATGGATTCATGAATCATTCTTGCCAAACCAAGCTATTAACCTTATATGAGGAGGTGAGTTGCCATCTAGATAAAGGAAGGCCGGTAGATGTGGTGCATCTGGAATTTGCAAAAGCATTTGACACAGTTCCCCATAAACGTTTATTGTACAAAGTAAGGTCCATTTGCATGGACCATAGGGTGAGTACATGGTTTGAAAACTGGTAAAAGGGCAAGTTCAGAGGGTGGTGATAAATGGGGAGTACTCGGAATGGTCAGGGGTGGGTAGTGCCCCCCCCCCCCCCCCAGGGTTCTGTGCTTGGAACAATCCTGTTTCATTTGTTCATAAACAACCTGAAGGATGGGTAAACAGTTCAATCTTTTTTTGTGGACAATATTAAGCTAAGCAGGGCAATAACTTCTGCATGATGTGGAAACCTTGCAAGAAGATCTGAACAAATGGGGTGGGCAAGTACATGGCAAATGAGGTTCAATGTAGAAAAATTAGGAAAGGTTGCGAGCACTGAATTTATGTTCTCTGGAGAAGAGACGCTTGAGAGGGGATATGATTTCATATTACAAATGCCATACTGGTGACCCCCACAATAGGGATAAAATGTTTTTGCAGAAGGGAGTTTAACAAGACATGTGGCCACTCATTAAAATTAGAAGAAAAGAGGTTTAACCTTTAAACCATGTAGAGGATTCTTTACTGTAAGAGCGGCAAGGATGCGAAATTCCCTTCCACAGGCAGTGGTCTCAGCGGGGAGCATTGATAGTTTCAAGAAACTATTAGATAAGCACCTGAACGACCACAACATACATGGATATACAAGGTAATACTGACATAAAATCACACATAGGATGGACTTATGTATTTTTTCAACCTCACCTACTGTAAAATAGGCAAGGCTTAGCACTTCTGACAATGTTTTTTATTGCTATCCCAGTGACAGCCACACCCATGATGTGGCCCTTTACTCCCACCACCTGCAGCCTTCTGGGATACACGTCACACATACTTGTAGCTGCTGACTTTATTTTTGCATAACTGGGTGACATTCTTCTAATTCCTGCCACAACCAGAAAAAAATGGCTAAAATTGGGTTTAAAGGCTTGGTATGCATTCAAAAAGTTCAACATGCATACATTTGCTTTGATGCACACTTAAATAGTGCATGCAGTGTCTGAAAAGCTTTGAAGTGGCACCTATTGCTGCTTCAAGTGTCACCTTTCCTGTTAAAGCAAGCACAGACTGATCAGCCAGGGCAGTGCACTTGTACATAAATTAGGGGGAAATTCAAGAGCAATGAATAATCTTCACACCTAAAGGTAAAACAAATCTAAATGCCTAAATTCAATTTTGACTTGGGTTAGTAAAAATTTACATATCTCAACTACTTTGCATCCAGGTGGATTATACCTTGTTTTGTTTTTTGTTTCTTTTTCTTACCTAAAACACACTGATGCTAATTAAAAATAAATCAAAAATTCTGTCGAATATACTGGCACTGACTTGGATCAAACCTTGATCTAGGTATTTTCCTTTTTTTTTTCTTCAAGAAACAAGAAGAATACATCGTCTAACTCCATTCACAGAAAGAAGGGGGAGAGACACACAAACACAGGTGGGCTTCACAGTGACTGATCAGAGACTACCACAGATCAGGTGACCTGGAATTGAAAGATCCGGGTCCTGATCGTTAGTGAGACCCTGGTCTCTGTGCTGGGAGCTCACGCATACATCGATGTGGTTCCACTTAAAGCCCATATATAATGGCTATCTCAGACACCTATTCCCTTACAGGCCAGGAGAGTCCAGTAAGTATCAGGGCTTAATCTACTAGCGCTTCGGCATTGAGTTCGGCAGAAAAAGCTGGTGCCACCGGAACTAATTTGTAAGATAGCTACATGGACAAGTCTGACGACCTTTGCCCATCATAGGTTAGACCTCATGACGGCTGGGGACCAGGCTTTCGAAAGGAAAGTCTTACAGGCTGTTGTCCCACTCTTAATGGGGTAACTCTTGATTATCCTCTCGGGTGACTTTTTGGAAAAATGCAAGTTAGACTTACCGGTAACTTGTTTTCCAATAGGCTTTCAAGAGCAGTAACCCGCCCTTTTTTTATGCTGTTGCTGTAATACTATGATATAACTGTAGCTTATGTGTTGCAGCCAAGGCTTGAGGTTCTCTATAAACAACTGATGGAAGCAACGTGGAAGCCTCCTATTAAAGACTTAGTTGATGAGTGTTTCCTGTGCTGTCCAGGTGCTGTCCTGAAAGCCTATTGGAAAACCAGTTACCGGTAAGTCTAACTTGTATTTTTCAAGCTTCTCTAAGGACAAAATGATGCAAAATCTCTCAAGTAGGGACTCAAAATAACAATAGGTGCATTTATGTTGAAAAGAAATGTTCCAAAAGCGGTTAAGAAAAAATTTAAAGACACATAGTGGAGAAGTGGTTAAAGAAAATTTCAATTTCTCACAGGGAATCAATAAAATAGCTTTACCATTAAAAAAATGTATGATCATAAATTGATGCTGACTTTTTGATTTTTTCTTGTGCTGTTTTTAGCGTTTTATTAATTTTCTGTTGATAGGAGAAGGTCAATAGTTTCATTTCAAATCAGCTAAACAGTAAAGTTAGATTTTTTTTTTTATGAAGAACCCCGCTTTAGTATGAAGCACTAAAAAAGGGGGAGAGACCATATTGACCCATAATAATGAAGAGGACACCTGGTTACAAAGGATGGGGAGATGCCCGGAGAGAAAAGATTCATGTTTAGGGGGCTGGGGGGGGATAAGCGTGTTTATCCTCGTGTCATAACAAAAGTCCTCCATGGTTACAGGGGCCAGAATTAAAATGGGGATGCTAACGTAACATTTAATAAATTTCGGGGTCTTCAGGTGGCGGATCTCAGTTATCCACATTTTGATTATCTATCATACGGTAGCAAGACTTCCCCACACATGTAAACACAATTAGGTACACATATCCCCTCCCCCCTTGAGCCCAACTCCCAAACTGCAATTCACATGTTCACTTTTCTGCATTTTTTTCAGAACCCATGAAACCCCCCGAATGTCCCCAAAATTTCCTCCTCCGAACTTAAGTATCCCCCTATGTCCACAGATAACACAAAAAAACGTCCCCCCCCCCCCCCCCCCCCCCCCCCCCCCCCCCCCCCCCCCCCCCGCCCCCACCCCCCCCCCAACCCAGCCGCCACCCCCCCCCCCCCCAAACCCCCCCCCCCCCCCCCCCCCGCCATTTTTTTTACCCCACTAAAATAGGCAGGCCCGCCCCCGGCCATCCCCCCTCTTTTTG